>VTPC01000660.1:184628-202156 GCA_011009095.1 Ignelater luminosus | reverse complement strand
AACTTCCACACAAAAGAAATAATATGCTTAAGGGATGTATAAAAACGTTTAATTAATGTTACTTTTATGATATTTATATTAAAAGGGTAGAATTTAAAAAACCTAATAGAAAACTTGTATTGTCTACAATTAGTCATCTTTATTTTATTTATTAATCCTGTAACAGAATACGTGTATACCTACTTATAGTTATCAAAAGTATACATTTATTAACGTAAACGTATTGATAATATTTCAACATGTACATTGTGTTTCTAATAAAGTGGGTGTGCGATTTGCTTTCTATACGATTATTTTTATGGACTTAACAAAATAATTTCATTTTATAATAACAAACATATTCTTTAAAAATTTTATTACGTACATAAATCCGCCATTTAACTGTAAATATTCAGCCTACATTTGTATTCAACCACAACAATACAATATTTGTAAATTATTCATTCAATAAATTGAGTTTGCTCTATATTATTAATCTACGCACCTTCTAATGGAATCCTACACTTTAATAAGTCTATCGAGGAGACCATATTCCTTTTGTTAATGTTTTCGATTTAAATAAATGCAATTTACTAGTGATTAATTTAGATACTGAACTAATAATCCCTAGTAGTAGGCAATTCTAGTAAACCACAACCACAACTGCATAACCAACAAACATTCCAACAGTGTAGAGGTATTGTTTAGGTATCTGGTCAGGAATGGTTAGTATGATTATTCGCAATCCATCTAGGTAACATCGTTTACTTTTTGGAATTTTTTTCTATCATGAAATTTGTACTAAACATCTTTTCAACGAGATAAAAAAAGCGAGCCTGAAGCGAAAACTTTTATTAAGGCGCTACCGTAGCGAGAGAACAGTTAAATGTATAATAATACGTTTCGGATTTTACATGGATTTTACAGCGTTAATCATTTTCACGTTTAAAGTCAACAATAAATGTATATAAGCACAGACTAATGCAGATTTGCGTAATATTATAAATTGTAGGTAGGAGGTTTGCAATGCAATTTAACCTCCAGCATAAATAAATTGCATTTACCCTATGCAAAAGCAATACGAACTAGAATAGAGTGAATGAATGTTTACGTTCACATAAAATAATAATTCCATCTTGAATCTCCAATAAATTCATGTAGGTCAGGGATTCTGAACAACGGGGAAATGTAATTGAAAATGTATATATTCTAGTAGGTACATTTCAGTTTTGTGTAATTGTGTTCAAATTGTTTGAATATTAACAATGCAATGTACAGAATCGACATTACAAAAAAAATGTACCTTTTCATATATGTAGTTCTCACATATTTTGTTTCTAAATGTAAAACGTTTGCAAAAGAGGCGTTTTCAATTTTTGTGTTTAAAACTTTTAAACGAACAGTAGAGTTTTTATTTTTTATTTAACACGAATAATCAAAATCTACAGTGTTTTGCATTTAATTCTCTTCGTGGAAAATGTAAGAAGAAAATAAAAACAGTAAAAGAATTCTCAATCGAATAAAAAAGGCAAGAAGTGATAATCAAGGTTGATGCCCAGCACCTCCACCAAAATAGTCACAATCATGATCAGTTCTTAGAAATCATGAAGAAAATACCATTTTGGAGATTCTGAAATTTGTTGTACTCTTGAAAAGAAATTCTGATAAACAATGTAACCTCGCAAACAATCAATGACGTAGCGAAGAATGAAAACCGATTATAAACCTCTCTGTGGTATCACATTTCAGAACAACAATTTCTAATAAAAGTGAATCCATTCACTGTTGGTGATGCTCAATTTAATTAGTTACCGTGGAATTTATTTTATTTTAGAACAAATTTGATTGATATGCTCACTAAGGATGAAAACTGTCTCAAAAGTTTCCTTATCCTACTAGTTCTTCTAACCAGAATTAGTGATTAATGTAACATTTGTTGCAGACATGTTGTGTGACTCTCATGAGTTCACAAGATATTGGATCAAATAGATCAGTCAATCTTAATTCCAAGTAGGCAATAAAAAATAAATACCACTTGATGTTTTTTCTTTACTTTCTTTACTACCAAGACCACATGGTCCTGCGAATTCGATCCCAAAGCCAAGAAATTTCTTCAGGCCTGAATCCATGCCGACGGCCTTGCATAGCTTCGGTTTGTATGCGCCTATCAACACATCAAGTGTGTTGGTGGTTGTTATCGTAACCGCTTTCAAAATATTTGCTAAATTCGACAGTTAAAATCATCAAAATTTTTTTTATATGAAGATCAGTAGTTTGATTTGATTCTTGTACAGCGGAAAAATTTCATGAAAGAACGAGAAGGTTTAAAGTCAATTTTTCATTCATCGGTTGACAATGGAAGTATAGACTTGGTGCCGCCTCAGTTTTAATCATGTTGAACGCCATAAAAAATTTAGAAGGCCACCACTCAAGTGAAACCATCAAAACCTACGCCTAAATACGCAAGATCGAATCGAAATTCTCTTAACGACACGATAATAGTTATTCAGTCTTGACAACCTTTAGGTGAACAGACAATAAAAAATTTGATTCAATTCATTGAAATATAATGAGATTCGTTTTGAGAAAAATTTTTTCCATCCGTATAACTGATACCTGATTGAAGTTTGATTAAGGAGTGAAACTCGTGTTACTCCATGTTTTTCTATTGATTGACTGACTTTCTATGAGTCAAAATCTAAAACTAAAAAGTGAAAAGCACAAGACTAAAAGTTTCTGATAAACGAAGCAAAAAAGACCTTTGGCCTCGAGTTAGGAAAAGAAGCAGACAATATCCGATAGATTTTTTAGATTTTTCTCTTTTTTTGTTTTTAAGTGGTCATTCTGATAACTTTTCTCATTATTTTATGCTATTTGAAGAAAATTGACTACATTTATTTGTAGATGACATGACACTTCCCCCTTAAAAGATTTTCCGCAAAGCAAACACAATCTTGAAAAATTTTCTTTATTTCAACGCAAGCATGTAATAAAATGATATAAAATAAAAAATAAAAATGATTGTAATTGCTGTAATTTACCACCCATTTACATCAACGAACAAATTTATAAAATGACAAAACGTTATAAAATAACAAACGCGGGCTCGTTTAAGCGGATGATTTAATTAAATAAAGACAATCAAATACCGATATTTATAATAATATGAGCTGAATAACAATTAATTTTAATTTTACACCTAACGTCAATCATCGAGCCACCCAAACATTTGAAACAGAATTTAGATTACTACTGATGCACATTAAAGTAACTGTATTTATGCAATTGTTAAAGAAGTAAAAATTTGTTGTTTTGTAACACAGTGACACCTTCGCATGCTTTGTCAATTATGCACCCACATATGCAACTAAGTGCAAATTACAACTGCATCTCTTTATTCTTCACCATGTGGCCTAAATCTTTTGTGCTGTACAAATTTCATTTTCTGTAATTACTTAATTAATAACAGAAAAATGAGAAGAAATAATAAAGGTAAAAAAAGAGAAAAACTAGGCAGGCGTCGAAATTCTTTCGCAAATATCGAAGGGTGTGTAAAATAAACACGAAATGCAAACAATAAGTGAAATTTTATATTTAATCAAGTTCAACGCGCACCGGTAGCCTGTAAAGTACAATTATCAGCAATTAGCTGATTGGAACTAACGTATATATGAAAGTTTTGCACTAATGCAATTAGCTATGTGAAATATTGCGAAAAGAGACAAGTTCTGATAACTCCCAGGTCGCTACTATAAGTTCCTCGTTTCAACTAACAACATTTTATTAGATATATTTGATACCAACGCCTACAACGGTCCACTTATCGATTACAGAACCAGTTTTGCTTTAAATTACTACAATTTGTCAATTCCTTTTTGACGGGTACAATTTTTCATATTAACGGAAATCCTTACTATCTACACGTACATACGTTTGTAATGGAAAGATGTATTTATTATTCATCTATTTTTTACGCTATCATATTTTACTGGTACTTGAGCAAAACGAAAAAAATCGCTTTGTATATTTTATTCGGAAAAAACCTTTTAACCACCGAACAAAAAAAAGAGAACCAGAAATGTAGGGAAATTACTTCGTTTTCGTTTTTACTCTTAAATCGTATGTATTTAATTTTTTTGATAACGATCTTTTTCGTAAATAACACAGCAAATATGTCAGACTACTAAAAAATTGAAACAATGATAAACTAAACAAAGAAAGAAAGAAAACTATCCCTAGAAGCTTCTTTCTCGAATTTTTATTACAGAAACGATTGAAAGCAACTAAATCACCCAGATCTCAATTTTACATTTTTATTCTGTTATTGACATATACATAGTAGGTATGTTGAATAAGATTCGAGACTTCTTCATAATTATGTATATCGATTGCTAACTTCAAACAGCATACCAATTGATTTTCAAATTTTGCAGATTTTGTGACCATTGCTTCAAATTGTATGGAAATGAACACAAGACTTCATCTTTTTGGTAGCCTTCTACAATATTATACTTATCATTTGACAAAATATAAAATCATATCTCAATACTGAGTATTCAACGTATTGAATCTTTATGCGCTCAAAGACGTTACTGGTCACCAATGAAGTTGAAGATCGGTGATGTCAAGAATTTCCAAACTTCTTGAGATTTTCGCTTGAGATACGCATCGCTATTACGTGTTTACAAGATTTTTGTTTAGTGTCAACAAATCGTAGTATCCTAACCTTGTTAGGCAGCAAGGTTACATTACCGTTTACCGTCGCACAACAATATTAAACGAAACATCTCTTAGACTTCTTAGAATGAAATCTTTTATCTTGACATTTCATGCGTAATGCTTAATGTAAAATCTGCATTTTCTATTCAAGAAGCCAGTTAGTTGTCTAGCAACGGCAAACGCAATGTTGGCGATGTTTTATAAACTGATAGCTACCTCAGACAGCAAAAGTTTACTACCTTTTACAGTAATATAACGTTTTGTTAACTATAATTATACATACATACTGTTGGATTACTTTCCATTAACTATTACAAGGCATCTTTGGATTAATTAACTATATAGTTGCAATCTAGTTCCTATGACACCGGATGTAACCGTTTGTATGATATTTATTAGCTATATAACCGTCAATTCACAGAAAGTTTACTTGCTATAGAAACCAAAAGGGTTCATTGCGGCAACTGCGCTGTCTTTTGGTCCCCATAAAGTAATATTAGCATTTAAAGCCTACTTTCAGACACAAGCTCGTCATATTACAATAAAACAACATTTTATGATAACATTCCTATTTTTTGACTATTTATTTGCTGCTACCACCAACGGTAAGTTTTTTAGCACAAATTTAGCACTGGGCGTCAACGAAATCCAATAATAATGTAAAATAAAAACAATTATTATAGCAAAGCATTATTCACAAGAAATAGTTAAGAATATAAAAACAAAAATTTTGTGGTTGTTGCAAAAACTGCCTTAAAGTATGTACAAAAGAAATTGTTAACAATGGCTGTGCGAAATTGTGCATAATAATACCAACAACCTGTTTCAAAGTTTTAGTGACGATATAAAATTAATATATTCAATGCGTATTCACTATAGCGTCTACAGCTTGTTAGCGCAGTTGGTCAGAAGGACAACTTACAAACCAGGTAGCTACAACAACTCAGGTTCAAATCCCGGTGGCAGAGGCAGACAAAGCTATTAAATAAAAAAAATGTCAGGCAACCCTCGTTCCACCTGAATATGGAGACATTCCAACCCCCCCCAAAAAACAACAAAAATAATAGAATGATCTGAAACAAATAGTTGAAAATGTTTTAAATTTTGTTCGACTTTTTGGATTTCTGGAAATTTGGGGTAACAATAATTAATTTATAATCAAAATAATTTATGTAATTTTATGAACGGTTTATCGTCAGCACACGTACGGCATCGCCAGCAGCAACGTAACTAAGTAGTAACTATATAGTAAAGATATAGAAAATGCAATGTAACTTTCAAATGTTCGAAGATTACTAGGCTTAGTGACATTCCCACAGATATCCAAACGTAATCTAAAAGTAACTCTACAGTTACATTCTTAACCAATAGTTAACTTATAATTACCTTTTATTTTACTATTTCTTTACATCGTTTACTTTACACAGTTACTATGTTGTTACGAAATAGTAAAGTTTTGCTGTGTGGGACAGTACCTTGACAGCGAGTTCATAGAAATCAAAATGAAAAACCCTGTGGTAGCTTGCTGTGGAGAGCAAAACCTGAATGCAGATGAAAGATAATTTGGAAGGGCAAAATGTGACTGTGGACTTTTGCAAGTTCTTGATAGAGAGGGAAGACTCAATGTACACCATTACAGGTGGCATGGTGAACGGTGCAGTCCGATCGCGGTCGTCATAGGTGAGAACAAAGCCTGCCTATAACATCTTGGCATGATGGAAAGTAAAGCTCGAACGTGAGCAGTCAAAAAAGACCAGTAGAAAGCAAAAGCCGCCCGTAGGCCACCACGTGTGGCTTCCTAAAAGTCTAATTCTAGAAGCATCATTTGCTTTCCTCAAGAAAAACAACGTTGGTTATCTACTGATGACAGGAGCGAGTGTTACGAACGTTTATAAATGATCGCTACAGTACTCATAATTTATTTCACTTTCAAACTTCAGCAGGAACAGTAACGGGAATGAGATCATGAATCAAGCGTAGGTTACTACATGAAATAAATATGTCCGGAATTGACAGGACAGGTAACCGCTTGCTTCGAAAAATTCTAAGTGCGACAAAAAAAATCTTTAAAAGACAATATCATGCAAATGGCTGTTAAGTTGAAGAAGGATAAAGTTCGACCGTTGACCCGGCAAGTAGCCAACGAAGAGCAACCGCTTGCAAGCTACCGTAAGTTGCTTGGTCGACGGCGAAGCTCGACCGCAGGCCTGTTATAGGAGAAAACCTGCTGCAGATGGTCTGGTGCAGAGGAAGCTGAATGACGAGCTATCACAGTTGGCCTGGCAAAAAGCAAAGTAAGTAGCCTGATGAAGAGTAGAGTGTAAGAGTTTGCTGTAAAGAGCTAAAATCGAGTATAAATGATAGGTAATCTAGAGGAGGACAAAGCTCAATCGTAGATTTCAAGTGGTCGACAAAAAATAACACACGATTGTGAGGCATCGTAGGTAGAACTAGTATGATGATCTTGGAATCTTTCAATGGTTTTGTTAACCAATACTTGAAAAGTGTGAATGCAGTGTTGCGAAATGAATTTCCAGCTTAGCTAAGACAGTCTTCAAATTTTATGACGTAAAAGAAACCTGTTCTATTAAGCAGAGCTTATAGTCAAGCTTAGTTTAGCCAAGCTGCGTCTTAAGCGGGAAACCGAGCAAAGAGCAAAGTCTGGTTGTGGGTCACCGTAAGAGGCCTAATGGAAGGTAAAGCCGGAAGTATGCTAAGGTAATCTGAAGGAAGACAAGTTCAATGGTAAACTACAAATGGCAAAACATGATTGCAGGTAGGCTGATTTTAAACAAAGTTCGCCTGTCAAAGGTAGAAGAGCGACTGTGGGCCATCACAGGCGATCTAGTGGAGATCAAAGCTTATCTATAAACATTATAAGTGGTGAAGAGCAAAGCTTGGCTGTGAGCCATTGTAGGAAGCCTAAACGAAATTAAAGCCCAATATAGAACCAGAAAGGAAACTTGACTGTGGGCCACAGTAGATGACCATATAAGTAAAATTAGAGCTGCAAAGTAATGGAGAAACTTTCTAGTTTCCTAAGAACAGTCCAGAAATTGCTACAGCAATGAAACTAATACACTTGTAAGTTCAGCTTTATTATAGGGTAGATACTTCGATTTATCAGTTTAAAACATTCTGATAATAGAAAATAAAATAAAGAGGAGTCTAGTACTAAAATAACAAAAATTACATTTCACTTTCATACGAGCTAACCATTCTGCTTTATTTCTACTTATCCAATTTGCGTTTCAAAGAAAGTTGTTTAAACTATAAATAGTAAACTTACCCTGATTTTAGTTTCTTAATAATGCTCTTTACTTTTAGTCTTTAATAAAGAATCAGATACTGTCACCCTTTAGTGTTTAGGTTTTAGAAAAGTAATTATGATTTCTAAGTTTTCTTAAATAAACAATAAAAACAAATATACAGATAAATTATACTTTAAAAGTAACTCCCAATTAAATGTAAACACAGACATTACGGTACGAATTTCAATGTCAAGCACATGAGCAGCTTCCCAGACATTTGAAGTTTTTTTTTGGGGTAGGACCTCTCGAATAATATTCCAACTGAAGACCAAATAAGTGTGGGAAGAGGGTCGAAGAAGCTGTGTTAGTACTGTACAAACAGCTACTGAATTACTAATATTATTCAAGGACTTGGTTAGGCTAGACTAAATAACAGCAATCAAAATATTTTTATTTCTGCGTTTACAGTCTTATCAGACCAAAACCAACTTAAAGTCTTATGAAGACGCGTGTCACAGAAAACACGAAACATGCATTTTTCTCTATCTAAAGCTTTTGTGGTGGATTTCAGTATTTTTTTATATTTCTTATAAATTTAGTTAAGTGACACTAATGAATTCCATTGTTGATGAATTCATGATAGTTATAAATCTAAAAGGCACACTTGTATGTTCCATCTTTCATGAGACACTTGGTATTATATCAATAATGATAAAACAAGACTAAATCTTGGGAGATTGACATCTACTTATTACGACTCGAACTTCAGATCGTGAGACAGTTTCTAACTTTTTCTTATAAAGACTATTCCCAACATTTAAATTTTAGGTTAATCAAACATCTTTAATAACTAATTCAAAATAAATGAAGAGTTAAAATTATAACAAGAAAGTTACGACTTTACAGTCGTAAAATGAATAAAATATTTAGATAAAATCATACACGAATAGGAAAACTTGAATCCCACACATACTTTTTAAAAGAAAAAGGAAAGAAAAAACTCAATCATTTCACATTTAAATATCGGTGACATTTATTTCAAAACTTAATTAATTTTTTTACTACTTCATGTCATAACATACGAAATCTAATAGGATTAAGCCTGATTTACTGCAATAATTTCTGTCTAACATTATGTGTACCCAGACTAGAATTTCTCAATAACTACGGGGCATTATATCGAAAATTCTTTTTATTTCTCTTCTCTCTTTCTTTTATAGTGGTGTAGCATAAAAATTCAAGATTTGCATTGAAAATTCCACATTATTGTGTAGATATGGAAATTGATTAAATAAATTTTTAAAAAGACGAGTTTACTATTGTCGATAGATATAAAAGGGGGTCGTGACTGTATTATATTCAAGTAGATTTATTTTTTGTGGAATACAATCCCATAATCAAATTTTCAAATAAAATAATAATAATCTGAGTACAATAAAACAAACTAGTTTATAGCTCGATATTCCGTAACGGGCAAATTTAATACCGCTATTATTTCAAAACGACTAGGATAATATCATAAATCAGATATTATTAATGATAACAACAGACTCTAGCGACTACAATGTAACCAAATGGAGGCAAACATTACAAGACGCGACCAAGAACAAACAACCGTGCACTGTTAATATCTGTAATAACTTGAACTAATATCTAACGAGGGCAAACGGCAGCGGCGTCTCCCTAAATTGCTGTAATTTAACTAAGAGAGACGCCATTGCATAAAATTCATCAACATGGCTCCTCGGAACCAACTTATTAACACCGAAGCCAACCCCGACTAAAGGAGAGGACGAAGGAAATACGGGAAACACGTGGGGAAACGTTCCTGATTTCTCGAGTCGGAATTTTTCAGCCGAGAAATGAAAAAGAAACGTATAAACCAGAACCTTCTCAACTTTTTAGCTTCACGCTGAAAATTATACAATGCATTTACATGAGAGCGATAGGAAGGAATATCGACGGTTTTCGACACTCATCTACGAAAACGTTTTAGTACCAGACCGTCATGAGTGATACAGAATTATTACAGCAGAGCATCAGAAGGCCCTAATGGACTCCGTTCAGAAATGAAGTAATCACATTAGCGGCCATAATTACCAACCCCTTTGAGAACGGAAATGCATCCATATCCTGTTGTGCATAGCGGCGAATTTTTTGCGCATCCCTCTACGACCCGTGTTTTAATGCATGTAATTCGATTAATTTATTGTCAAATTGCCTTAATGCGGTTGTTTCACGGCAAATGGCGGAGCTCGCCTCTCCGGAATCGGAAGATTTGCTCCGGATGTTGACGGGACAATTGAAGCAACCGCCTCTCTCAATTTTTGTTTGTCGCTGTTAACGTGAATTCCGGCCTATTTTTTACTAAGAAATTTCTTTTTCAAACGCCAACTAAACAAAAGCAATTATTCATTGTTTTTATAACAGCTTCCTCTCCGGTATGATAACGATTTAGAAAAGAAAAAATACTAACAACTTATCTTGATAAAAGGAATTTTTATTTTATTTTTGGTGACAACACCTTTGCCTTTTTTCATTCAATTCTCAGGTAAAAATAAAGTAAAGAACGCATTAACTATTAAATTATAAAGAAAAATTAAATTAAACTATTCTGCAGTACTTGTAGGGCTTTCAAAACTAACGTCCGCAAAAACGGGATTTTAGTCAATTTCATCTATCTATCGTAACGTAACAGATTTAATGTTTTCCAACTAATAAATCTTCTATGGTCTGTCTTTCAAAATAGTTATTACATTTTTGTGTTTCATCCGAAGTAGTTACGGCTATTGAGATACGAAAAATAACTTCAGACCATAATAAAGCCTCCTTGTATTTATGTAACTGTAATCATTCATTACATTCTAATTTACATAACTTTCTTCCAACTATCCATAATCCTCCTTACTTCCTGTTATTTTAAGACCCAATCTTGGTATTACATTTTGTTATGAAGTCATCGATTTTCCTAACTATTTCAATTTCAGTCCACAAAATAAATTTTGGCTGAATATTTCCATAATCAAACTAATTGTTTGGCAAAATCTTTCGAGATCTAAAAAGACCTTGATATGAAGTTCTTTTCCGTCTTCTATACTCTTCTACTTATATTTAATTGCTGCACCGAATGCGTTCTTTCTTAACGCCTGTGATCTTCCTGATTCTGTCCCGAATTAATCTAGAAAAATATTTCTATCTAAATTCTGCTTTTGGTTTTTACAACTAATATTGTAAGCTGAAGATGTGAAACAAACGTATATATAAAATACACGATCAATCCAAAACTGGCCCAATTCATTTTAGTTTTCCCGTTTAAGCCAAAAGATCACGAGTTTTGGTGTTTCAAGGCCAAGAATATTTACGGTGATTGAGATTTCATTTAATAGTGTAATGTATGGTCATTAATAACTGTAAAAATTTCAAAAACTTAGAATGATGATCAACAACTTTGCTTAATATTAGTGGTGACTTGCGGAATATACAGTAGGAGAAGAAAGTGGTAGCAAAATATGACTTTAAAGTTGTAATTAATGACTAATTTATTTATTTATTTTATTTATTACTCTACGTATATCATAGTTTGTTAATTACATTAAAATGTAAATATAATAGTTATTATAGTCAAATTACTGTTGTGTTAGATATAATTAAATTTAGATAAATCCTTATGAAGATACTTTCAATTTTTTAAAATTTTAATTTTTAAGTTTTCATTATTTTCTAATTACTAGTTTCTGTAATCAACTTTTTATTTCGTTCATTTTCACACTTCACGTCTACCAGAAATACCGTCGACACACATCTGCTTGCCATAAAAACCACGACTACGTGATATGTAAGTTTTGCTGCTCAACTTGTCTATTTGCTTGTTGTACCTTCCATCAGTAGCTTAAGGAAAACAATTATGCACTCATTCGCCAACCCGTTTGTTGTCTGCCGTTCGCCACCGTCAGTCGACGTTCAGTATCAGTTTCTCGAATTACGTGTTTGCTTCGTTAGGAAGTGCCGTTGCTCATTATGTAAAACCGCCACTGCTTAATATGCACATCTCTCAGTAACTTTTTGTTTTCGTTCACAGGCAAGCCCTTCCGTGTTTGCGTTAGGGCAGTTTGCCGAGCAGTGATTTTGAATCAGAATCGGTCTCGCCCACATTGCACTTCCATTCAAGTTGAATAAAAGGCGACCCGGATCAACAAACGAACTAGTAACCCTAGAGCACTCAGCCAAACCAGCAGCAGCAAACGGCCTCCAGAAGAAACAACTAGCTTCAGCAGCACTCAGTTCCAGCGGCAGCCAGTGAGTCCGATGTTCCAGTCCATTCAGTCAACTCAGCAGCTGCAACAGCAGCCAGCTTCAGTACCAGGGCTCTGCGGTCCATCAGCAACACCACTCACGAAGACACAATTTCTCTCTCGACTTGAACTTCGATTTCTTCAATTATTATATTTTTAAATAAAACAAACTCAATCAGAAATGCTACAAGAAGAAATAAAACTAAAGAGTTAGAAGAATAGAGAAAAATAAGAATAACGAGTAGAAAAAGAATAACAATAAAAAGAGTAAAATTAAGTAAAAGCACTTTAAAGAACTCCTGAAATAAATTACGCTGCTTGCTGCACTATGTCAACGAAGCCCGTCAGCTGATGACATATTGGCGACCAAACGTGTGGTACGATGCCATCCCCGTTAAGAAGACATTCAGCGACAAAAATTGGCGCCTAACTTAAGGCAGAATATCATCCCAGTTGACAAGAAGATGCCAAGCCTTCGAGGATAATGGCTTTTAAAGCCTTCTAAAGATCTTTTAGGCTTATGACTAAGTGTTGGGTTTTTTTGAGCCTTTTCGGACCCTTCATGTTAATTGCGATAGAAAGGCTTTCAGACCAATTACTGTTTTTCAGAAACTTTGGATGAAAGAAATTGAGATGTGAAAACCTGACGCTAATAAATTTTGTCTTTTTGAACCAGTAGGGTCTTCTAGATCAGTTCATTTTTTCCGATAGGCAGACTTTTCCGAGTCAACCACTGTTTCCTGGTTAGTTGGGGTTCTCCATTCCCAGTTAGTAGAATCATATTAACAATTGTGTATTTAAGAAAACATTTAATGTCAATACAAACATGTAATAAGTCGATGCCAAATAAAAAATAGAACTTTACTCTTTATTAGACACTAGAAATTGAGGACACAATTTTAAGAATTAACCTGAGCGATTAACTAGATAAGTTGACCAGATTTACTATTAATAAGTAATCTTGCATTTTCTGTAATTGAACCTAGCGTGAAACGTTGTAGCAACTAATTGGACCTACGGCAAAATGATTTGACAAAGAAAACGGCATTTGATTTTTCTTTAAATTTCATTGTTGTCATTTGATCAAATTTTGGTGATGTTTGTTGCATCTCAGAACACTTAATAGGATGAAAAATAACAATCGTCTAATGGACAATGTGAAAATGTGTAATCTTAAAGCTGTAAGCATCAACAGACTATGCATATAATGCATAGCAATCAAAGCACAGTATCACGATTGCTGAACAAGCATAGGGCCAAAAGTAGATGACACAAAATTTAATTAAGAAGACTGGCATCGACATTTCTAGAGTATTCAGTAACGAATGCGACGTGAACAAAATCAATGTGAACGATCGAAATGGATTTTGCTAAAGAGCATGATGACCAAGAACCTCAGAAAAGGTCAAATTGTTCCAGTTCAGATGTAGTAGGTGTAAGTTCGTTGTTGCTAGGTTGATATCGACATGAATACAGTAATGTTTATGAATTTTAATATAAATCTTACGGTTCTTCTTCTTAGCTAGTCTATCTTCCAAAGAAATAAAATTCTAGAACTACATGTAACACAGCAGATGTTGCATTTTCTCGACTGTAATTCATTCTGTGATTTCGTAAAAGAAAACGTTGGGCTCTTCAATTAATTTTTATTCGTTTTTTAGAATTGTTATGGCATCAGGGTTTTGTAACTTAACTCCAATTCCTGTCAGGTGTTTGTAACTTATCTTTCCAAACTGCTCAAAATGTTTTGTTAATGTTTCGAAATTTTTTTAGACCAATTAATTCTCTGAAAACGTGAGTCCTTTTCGTCAAACTAATTTATGTATGTATTTGCGCAACAGTGGAGTGGAAAAGTCATTTTGCACAAAATATCAATAAGAAACAAAAAGCCAAAATGAAAAAAGCATGCAAGCAAGCATCGTAATACAGGACTGCAACTCTCTGAGCAATTAATTTTACTTCCTATTCCTACAAAATTGTAAATCCCTTGGAGCAATCTCGTTTATTAAATGGAATAAACAAGTTTTGGATGTCAATTTAAAAGTTATCAACACTATAATAAATGACAACAATTATTAGTTATTATCTAAGAATTATTTCTTAAAAAAGAAGACGTCGATTAACGATTTAAATTAAATATATTTAAGTATACAAAAAAAACTAAACAAATTTAAAACCGGAATTGAATACAAAACGTGGATATTTTTGTACGTAGTAATTACTACGTTACTCCTGAAGACTAGGAGATTGTGAATGAAGTGGAATACCATAAATTACAAATTAATTCCTACGTTCGCTCGACAAGGGTGAAATATCAACATTTCAACCATCATCGCCCTTTCTACGTTCGCACGAAAAGCCGAAAAGTGTTCTTTTCTCTTTCCTCTCTCGTGCCTCTCTGAATATGAACCACAAATATTTTAATGGGCGACAGTGCTTGAATTAGGGGTACTACGTTAAAGTTGTACAGATTTATACGATTTCATTCTTTTTTTTCTTTTTTTTTATAATGGAATAACTCAATGGAAAAAATTAAAAGTTTTTTGGAATTTAATTATATCGGCAGCAAAAAAACTGGAATAAATTGTGACTACGAACTGACCCGCATGTATAGAGAGAAATTAATTGGTTTAATTACTTAAATAAAAGCATTACTTCCTTGTTTGGAAATTATTATTGAAATATCTCACAATTGTACTTGTGCATACTAGATATTTACTATTATTAATGGGAATTTTTTATTCCAGTTTGTGGACATTTTCATAGTTTAACCAGACAAAAACTCGTTGCAAATTTGAATAAAACAGTCAGTTTTGTAAACAGAATATTTTCGAATTGCTAATAATCCTGGAGTAACACTAAAAGAAATAGTAAGTTATGGATTAAGAATGTAACGTAAAGACCTTTACCATTATTTTCCTTTTAAACTAGTTCGAGTAGCATTTTTGAAAGAAAGTAAATAAAAAAACCCTAATGTTGTTGATAAAAACTTCTAATTATCTTCAAAAGCCTAATTACTTAAAAGAAAGTAATATAAAGGAAGCACAACTCAAATTCTCAAAATTCAAGAATTCAAGCTCAAATGTTATCATATACTATGTTCCAATACCATAAAGTATGTGACCAAAAATTCTCAAAACCTGCTGCGGTTGAATAACAGCATGCCATTTAGATTACTTGCTCAAACCACAAGAACTTCCATATTTGAAAAAAGGTTAAAACGTTGCCTCCTTGAAAAACTTACGTTTACCAATATTTTTTCTTCGTAACTCAAAATGATTTCATTTTATAATTTGTCTCTGCAATGATGTTCAAAACAGTTTATAATTTTAGATTAATGCTAACCTTCTAGAACTTTTAGATACTTAAAGAGAACTAGCAGCATTCTACTCAAACATAATCATTTTGAAGACATCATCGAGTTTGGATCCTTTCAATAAAATTTCAGACATTGTACGATATAGACTCTTTGAGTTGAAGTGAAATCGATCGCGCAGTCATCTTCGATTTCTCGCTTTCAAAAATTCATATTCAAACCAGACATCAATTTTGGCCTTCTAGATCTCTTTGTCTACCACATGTCCATATATTTAATCTACTTCACTAAATCTTATGATGCTAATATCAGTTGCCTAAAGAACCATATTCTAGGTTTACAGGATCAAAAAGTCTTCAGAATTTCGCGAATTTGTTGTAGTCCATCTTCTTCTAAAATTTATTCGTTGGAAAATATCTAAACTGTTTTAGATTCTCCAACATTTTTCAGTAGCTATCAGCAATATTTATTTACGAGAAGATAAATCTATTCCTCGCTGGAAAAAAATCATCTAAATTTTGGTGTGTGGTCCAGCAACTCCATAATCTTGGCCTATAGACAACTGGTACCATTCTATCAAATTCAAGATCCCAAATTATGTGCATGAAAATGATGTGCAGTGCCTCAGTATTTCTTAATCTGACAGTTGCAACCCGCCAAGACGACACCGACGGTCGAGTAAGTTTTTGTAACAGGATCACTTGGTTTCAATTTTGGAACTCAAAGAATTGCACTCTTGCATCTTTTCGATTGACAGGCTTCAGTGAGCATATAAAGTTTTTTAGGTTGACATTTTCTTTGCTTCTTAGATGTTCCGACACTATGAATATTTATTTTTACAAAAAAGAATACTGTATTTATTTCGTACTTATCAAGTACTTATTTTGCTAAATTTCCGGGTCCTACAACTCGTATAATTTAGCTGACATCACTACCATGAGTATCAAAACGCTCAACTATATGGACAGTTTCAGTAGATTTTGTGCTACATCTCAGAATTTCCTAACTAGGTATCTGTGCATAGCTCAACTTTAGAGCTAGGAGGACTCTTCTATTTAAAATGCTTTGAGATTGTTTCGATCAATAGGCCTCAATGAGCAATCTCTTCCATACTGTTTAAGTTTTGACGGATCTTTGAGTCTTGCAACTCCAGCAAAACTCAAATCATATGAAAATTCCACATAGAATAGAATTCATGTGCTATTTATCTTAGCATTTCCCAATTTCGGAACTTGGGAAATTGTTTTATTTAATATACGTGGCATTTCTTAGATTTTGTTCTTCGATGTATGGGAAAAATGTTTTTAGGTTTGCCACACTTTCCTTTTTATCACATATTTCAATAGCATCAATACTTATTTGCAAAAAATACTTACTTTTCAGACACATTGGAAAAAACCGGAATTTGGGTAAGAATGCATCCTGCAGTTGACATCAAAGTTCTGAATTATATGGAAATTTCACATGACAATATTTAATGACAGCAGCAAATTTTGTACTTGGCATCTTTCAGCCTGGTAGAGGTAATCTCTCAATGTTTTTTTTTGGTTTGGCGAGCTAATTGAGCTTCTCCAAAAGAAGAAGTCTAATGAATGTTCTTTGAGTACTCGTACACCATTACATCATATAACGCGAAATTTAGATTTTAACTCAACTAAGCTAATTTCTAAAAAGATTTTCGAACTTACATCTAGTTGTTTAGGATGGGTATGTTGAACTTTTGGTGTTAGTTGTATCAGTTAGTTTAAGTTTTGCGTTCAGCCTGGCTTTTCGGGTTCTTCGCAGTTGCTAAGCAGATAGGCCTTTTTTAACAAATCAAACCGTTTGTATTCATCCAAGATGCTACCAAAGCTAAAAGAATATCAAGGCAAAAGGAGATAAAGCATGGTTATTATGATATTCATTACACCAGAAGGTTTTGCCATAGAGTAAATTAATTATGAATGTGGTAAATCATCATAAATAGTTTTT
>VTPC01000660.1:159301-184228 GCA_011009095.1 Ignelater luminosus | reverse complement strand
CATTTAAGGGTAGTTATTAACGAGTCCTTATATTTATAGTTTATTAGCAAACCAGGTGTAGAACATATTGTACGGAGTGCATGACGATAATGAATATCTTAAACTGCATACAAATCGCGTGATGCTTTAATTACATGCCATAGCATGTTGTAATAAGACTGGTACATGTTATTAACAGGATTAGACGTCACATGAGTGTCACTTCCATAAAGGTGCACATTTCATATTTCAGACAAAGTAGAATAATAATTATATTGCATGATCTATCTGCACGGAGAGCTGTTAATGATACAAAGCGGGTCCTCCTCGTTAACTAGTCAAAATAGTAGCACGAAAGAGAACGAGAGACGTCGCCGCCGAAATCTTGTGAATCAGTTCGGTTGGTGTGTAAAGTGAGGAATACAATAAAGAACGGCAGACAACACAAGCCCCGGGTGGGTGTAAGCAGATCAAGGCCGATGTTCCACGTTATTTTCAGTGAACAGCTGATCGGTACGTTCATCGAGAGCGACGAGCTTAGCATCTGAATGTCAAGGAGCAGCGTATACGACGGCGACGCGAGCACAACGAAGAACCGAAAAGGGAGACCGACAACGTACCGGAGAAAATCTGAGTGGACTCGCCTCTCGGGTGACACTTGAATCAAGTCAACGTCCCAAGCGGGCGGCGAATTAAATAAATCAATTTCAGGGATGTTGCACGCCGTCGCCTCACACTGTTCCAACAACGCAAACCAATATTATTTGAATAGTTTTATTATCGCTGCATGAGCAGATTAAATCCGAGCGTGAAGAGTTCGCCTATAAACAAATCGAGAAATGAATAACTTAAAAACCAGCTGCTGGAGTTCACCATTGCCGCCATTAAACTACGTAATTACGTGTATACTTTAATTATTCATCGAAGCAAACTAACTATTGTATCCATCGATTGCCTTGCATCGGGGTGGTCTCGCTGCACATGCATTCTCCACCGTACAATACCTCTGAGCATGTATTGTGTGCATTCTACTGGATTATACATGGCTGCCAGTTTGTAGATCATTAATTCATGCACCGCACTCCAGATGGCAGAACGTTTGATGTTATGGCTATGTCAATAATGCGAACACTTGTCACAGATTTAAGAAGGATGCAAAAGCTATCTCAACTTCTTAAATCAACCGTAAAATGTGTTTATACACCTTCGGAATTGAAAGATCATCGCTTCTCCATCAAGCCGTCTGCATGCATGAAAGAAGACGTTTTATCACATTATCGTTTAACCTACAAGCGAACCCATAAACTTGACCTTCGCGATGTAAATAGTGGAAAAAGGAAATGCCGAAAATTTTCGCGTTTCGTCCGATATTTTCTCCGGCTATGAATTTTACGTCAAATTCCAGAAAATTCTAAAAATATACAAATTATTCTAATAATGGTAACAAGAAAAAAAGAAACAAATAAATTATAGGTTGTTATATAAACAAACAATTTCTTTCTGAAGTAAATACATGTAATAATAATAATGATAAAACTAATTAACAGTAATTTTCTAAGGAATATAAATAAAGTGACACACATATCCGCTTAGTTGTAAAGAGACGTATTGCATAAATAATACACATATAGAATATAAACTTGGCAACCCACATCCCATTTATTGTGAAATAAAGATCTATACTATCTATTTATTCGTGACTAAATAAATTAATGGTTTTATTCCAACGCTCACACATGTCATAAACGACGATAAAAGAAATAAATAAAATACAATAAAAGTATAATAACTAATATAATAGGAGTAGGAATCAAGACATAGGCGACCGTTCAATTTACGAATTATAATAAAATAAATTAATTGCTATTTAAAGATTCTCAATTAGAACAACTTCGTAAATAAATAATTGTCTCTATTGAAACAATTGTATTATTAATTTCGATTACTTCAATCGGAACTGCAACACCATTTTACTTATTTAAAAAGCCAAACCGCAGTTTAGATAGTGAATTTAACTGGTGGGTAGCATGAATTATGATCGACCACCCTGTGTATATTATAATATATAAATGTAAATAGTTACTACTCTCCTTTCTTTATAAGCGCGGATCCCACGCGCGAGCGACAATACAGAAATTAAATTAATATTAATTTAATTAGTTATATTGAACTCGGATAACCTGAGTGTGAATAGCGTCTAGGAGGGATGGTACAAAACTCCTTATCAGGGCTGGCCAATGTTAATGACTCGAGATTTCAATTAAAACTAATTACAGCCACCCGGCAGGCCAATCAATTGATTAATCATTTAATTAATTAACTAATTAACAGAGAGCAAACGTATAACTTATGCGTCGACGATGACTATGTCCATATACTATTCTACACTAATTAAATCAACATAAATACAAATATATTCCTTTAGAAAGAAACAAAACAAAGATGCTTTCTCCTGATAAAGCGAAAGCTCGAAAATATCTAGTCTAATAAATCCCTTACTGCAAGAAAATCTTGCGTTAAAAGAAAACAAAAGATCCCAATGTGTTTTCTTTATAATAAAAAGTAAATATTTTCACGTAACAAGCTAAATCGAAAAACAACAAAATAAAATTGTAAAAGTGTAAAATGCATTAGGATATTAATCAAGTTTTAAATTTCTAAGTTGAAATCATAGAATGCCAAGAAAAAGTCACTTCTGCAATTTAACAATTTACTACATACAAAATATAAATTTGTGAGATAAGAACTTTTAAAAAACTAACTTTAAGATTATTTTTGCAATGTTTACGAGGGCGATATTGAAAGTTTTTGGAATGAAGTTTTTAATTGCAATCTGCATTTATGCTGAAATATTATAAATTACGTACTCTTTAAATTATGATAACAGTAAAAAAACAAACAAACAGATAAAATAAAAAATTGTATGATGTTAGCTCATATCAAGCGCCTCCACCATATGTCACGTACTACAATAACAATAATCAATATAACTATTGCTGTCGTCCATTAATCGTCTGTTTGTTTACTATTGTAGCTACAACAACCAGCAGGGCAAAATTCGTTATTACTGAAGTCAAGATCGTTACTTACATCCTTCGATCCTATTTTTAAAGTGAAGTAATGCAATCTATTCAATTACCAAAAACCAGATAAGAGAAATCAGGCTAACCCAAAGAACCAGGCATCGGCAGTCCGAAAAGTTCGATCAGCCAAAGGAAACAGATTAGCTTAAAAAGTTTGATTAACCTGAAAGATCCTATTATAGATGTCCAAAGAGCCAAACAGAACCCGATTCCCACAACACAGAGAATCAATTTTTAAAACCCAGTTCACTCAAGAAACCAATACAGAGGACTGTCTATATTGGCTCAAAAGGTTCAATCAACTTGAAAGATAATAAAAGTAGAACCCAAATCCAGCAATATAAAAGCTCGTTCACTCAAACTACTAATCGGGAAGTAATAATAAATCTCGAACCATAAAAAACAAAGGAATGCGCTAATGAGGAAGATTCGTTAAATAAGACAAACCACAAAGGTATTAGAAACTGATTGAAGAATACATAACTGAACTGCTGATTTAAAAAAAAAACAGCGAGAGAACAAATTGGTCCAAAAGGTTCGATCAACCTGAAATGTCTTCTTAAATCAGAGCTGGGTAAGTACATCACAAATGTACTCGAAAAACCATAAGTAAATCCTTTTTTTGTACTTATACTATCGCACTATTCTATTCTTCTATTCTGTGTTGGATACAGCTTTTGGTGTTTGTAAAGACTGCAATGTGATGGTGCTGCCACTACAGATTGTCGATGTTTTATCCTTAGGTTTAGGAAAATTCCTTATGTAAAAATATGCTCATGAGCCTAGTTCCGTTTCTTTTGTTTTTTAAATTGAATTTTACATTAGGAAAACTTTTTATATTTTATTTCTCATTATGAAGATAAAACCAAAGTTAATATTAACTAACTAAAAATTTATATTGTGGCTAGGATAAAAACATTCATCATTAGTTTTTTATTATAATTTTTATACTGCTTACGTAACAAAGAGAAAATAAATTTAAAAAAGTACTTGGAAAAGTACTTATAAGTTAGGAAATAAGTACATTTTATCTGTATTTAAGTACTTTTGTATTTAAATACTTTTCGTTTTTAAAGTACTTAGTACTTGTACTCAAGTACTTACACAAATATGTACTTTGTTCTTAAGTACATTTGTGATGTACTTACCCAGCTTTGTCTTAAATGTTTTAAAATAGGACCCGAGCCGAGAAGGCCAAAAAACCAATTTAAAAATTTAGTCCACGCAAGCTACTAATAGAGAAGGCTGCCTCGCCAAGTAAGACAAACCAAGAATTCTATTTCATTTGAAATCAGAAGCTTGTAAAAGCAGACATAACTAAGATGTTGCTTAAATAGACATCAGAGCTTAAAAAGACTCAGGCAAGAGAAATCAGACTAACTCAAAGAATCCGATAATCCGAAAAGCTCGATCAGCCAAATGAAATATATTGGCCCAAAAAGTTTGATTAACCTGAAAGATCCTGTTATAGATGTCCAAAGAGCCAGAGATACTTTAGAAACAGAACCCGATTCTAACAAGACAGATAATCAATTTCTAAAACAATACAGAAGACTGCAGCTCAATAAGACAAACCAAAAATATTATTTTATTTGATATTATTAGAAACTCACCCAAGAAGAAATAACTAAGCTGTTGATAGAAACAGTGTAACAGCTCGAAAAATCTCGAACTAGGAAAGCCAAGTGCGATCAGCTAAAGGAAACAAATTAATCCAAAATCTTCGCGCCTGTAAGCTTCTAATAGGGTAGTTCGCCAAGTAAGTTCGAGACAGTTAGTCACGATTGATAAGAATCAAAAGAATGGGTAATGAGTAAATGAGTTACGAGTGATGACGAAACTAACGTTGATATTGATCACTTCCATTCATACACATAATAGAATCTACAAACGGATAGGCACAATTCTGTCTGCTTAGTATCTCGTTAATCTTTGCATGTTTTCAACATATCGAACAATCGTATTTTTTTATGTAGCCCTTCCATAATAAAAAAGGCCCTAGCCATCATTAATTGTGGGTAATTTGCTAAATAGCACCAATAACAACGAAACAAGTAATCGAGATAAAATAAGATAATGTAAATATTAACTCATAATAAAATAATTTTTTCATTTATTAGCATTGGTGGAAACGAGTCCTTGTTAAATCAAACATAATCGAACAAAAAAGAGAAAAATCAAAGACGGGACAAAAACTTCACAGTTTTAAATGTTTAAATCTTATTGAGAAGAAATAACGTTGATGTTTGAATTAAATATATCGCATGTGTAAATATTATAGTGAAGCTCAAATAATAATTTGTTTTAGTCATCAAGTTTCATCACAAAAAAAAATATATAACGAAACTTGAAAAATTAAGATTTTGAAGTTCAAGCTCGCACTTGAGCTGCCATTTAGTTTTTCAGAAGCTTTACTGTAGATAACATTAGGGATGCTTTTAAATCAGAATGAAATGCTTAATCAAGAAATTTTAATACCAAACATGATAAAAATGAAATTAATTTTTCTAAGATTGTGGAAAATTAAAAGCACGGTCTAGAGTGAAATACAAAAAAAGCCCAGAAAGGAAACTTTATACAAACAATTCAAACTTTGATAATTTAAAGTACAGAAGATAGAAATATTCTAAAATGAAATTTAATTTAAAATTCTTTCAATTTCAATTTAATTAATAAAATGTAGAGCAGAATTCTTTGCACAATTGATTTTGCTGTCGCTCCGAACTGCGAAAGCTATAGTTTCCGTGTTTTTCTATTCATGATGGCACTGATTTATTCATCACAATCCGCAATATAAAGCAAATTTCTACCTGCAGCAATATATAGTACGGATTATACATAAATAATTAATTGATTAGTAGAGGGTATCGCAGATATCTAATAATGTTACTAACTAATCAGCTAAACAAACAGATAGTGCACAACCATAATTCACGGCATCATGAGAGTAAATGCTTCTGATCAATACGTATTCAATACACTATGCAAATAGGTACGGCTATAAGCGAATGTCCATGCAAGTCGTAAAGGGTTTGCCACTTCTGCTGGCCACAAGACCGACTTGGGATGCTGGATTTCAAGTACTGAAGTGCACCGGAATAGTTAACATTGACACAGTCCACTATGCGACATTGCATTGTTGCACAATTATTACATATACAGATACACGTAATGACTAGACCACCGATGCAGCGGACCGGAGTATGAGGGACTTACATTTATTATCGTCGTCGTTATTACTATTATTATTATTGTATCAAAGCGATTCCTCGTATTTTGAATCGAGATATCTTCAATGAACGCGAATACAATGTTCGTATCAACGGCAGCAGCGGCAAACAGGAAGTGCAGTCAGAGCATGGCCTGCCAACATCCGAGAATCTGAAATCTATCAATCTCCGAACATAAAATATGCAACAGTCAGACCTTTTCATGAAAAAAGCACATTATAAATAATAAGGTAGATGTGCGCTACGGCGGACGGCGCTTTCAGAGATCACACGATCTATGATTCCCTGTCAATCGAACGCCGTCATCGGTTGGATACCACTATGAGAGGTTAGGTCAGTCGCTTGAATATTTTAACATCTCCATCAATATTTTATTTTAGGAGCCTGGATTTTTTCGTGGGGAAAAGTTGAGTGTGTACGAGAGAAAAAGCTCGAGTGGCTTAAATACATACAATGTGCATTATACTTTTTTTCGATGTTCTCCTTTTTTCAACGCGAATCAAAGTTTGCGTGTAGAAGAAGTGAAGAAGAAAGAATCGCGTATAAGTTTTAGAATTATTTATAAGTTAGTTATTTTTATCACTGACCCTCTTCAGTATCCCATTGATCTTCACCTTTTCAATACCTCTCGCTCTTTAAAAGATTTTTACCTAAACAAAACAATAAAATATTCATATTAAAAAAAAAAAGTTTAAATTTAATGATTTATACTTTTTAGTTAAAATTAATTTAGAGCACTTACAAAAGATGGACAAAAACTCACCGCATTGTTATGGTAAAAATAAAACTTAAAAATCAATGTATTCTGTAATTAATCAAAACTGCCTCATATTTAGGTTAGCTTGACATTTAACGGACAGTATTTGCAATAATTTGTTACAAACTGAAAGGAAAATGAAAGTTACAAATGAGAAATTTTTATATTTTTGTGTTTCAAATTTTTTACTTAATCTAGACTTGAATTTTCGACACCAATTTAATGTATTTTTTCCTTTTTTGGGATTTCAAAAGAGGAAATAGAAAATTAAACCCATAAGGTACCACATATCTGTACCTACTTTCAAGCAATTCCGATCGTAAAAGATTTCAAGATTGTTTATATGTTTGTGGCACTTTATGAAAGGTCGTTATAAAACAAAAATTGGATAAAAAATGATGACTAACTACTTTTTTTGACAGTTTTTCCATTCAAATATGTTTGTTGCATTGTAACAAGTAAATACTAGGGAAGTGGTTTTAGGTAATAATAGCAAGAATTTTAAGAATCTCAGTGTATTGTAATTATGGGAAGCTTATAACCTTGCATTTTGAAGCCATTTGTGTTGCGTTTTATTTAATACATAACAATCGTTACATTCTTGAAACGTGGGTAACATGTCTCCCGATTAACTTTTGTTTTCATATTGGCTCAAAAACCTCTTAATAAGGCTATAGCCTATTATTATTATTATTATTACATGCTTTTATGTAAAAGGATTTTTAGTTTTTTTTTTTCTAAATTTTGCCATTGAAGATCTAAAGATTATTAGATTACTCGAAATTTTGGAAAGCGTTCTAATTTCATTATCCCCATTTCTTATATAGAATATCTTTCATGATGTGCAGCTCTATAACTTTCTTCGCCTTTGAGGGAGTCTTTGGTTTGGCAACGTTTCTTTTGAACAAGGCCACAAAGGGCTACAAAGACTAGAGAAGTTAAACTTCTTAGACAACTTAGACCCCCTAGAAGGGAACACTGGAAGCCGACCGCCGGTTTTTAATCTTTGAAACAAGTTAGTTGGTGGAAGACATAACTGCTTCGCCCTACAATTAATCAGTCGAATACGTAGTCTCACAATACATCAACCTACAATAATCCATATACAGTACTGCAAGAACACAACAAAATCAAATTGTAACAAATTCGCACCAATGGAGGTTTTGGCATTCCTATCAAATATTAAAGAAGTACAAGAAGTACCCGCAAATTCTTAACACGTAATCTTTAATTCTCCTAGAAGATGTTACTCAAAAAGCTGTAGCGATAAAGATTTTCAGAAAAAAGTTGCGAAACCTACCAAAATTTGATGGCGATTTTATTTAAAACCTAATAAGGTTTAAAGACAATAAGGAACGTTGAGAATTTTCAGCAAAAAAATTTAAAATGCTGTGACATTACCACATCAAACTATCCGATAAATGCTCTAACACCAAGATGACGCAATAAATGCTCATTATAATTATCGTTTTCTATCAGAAGCTTTCAGCCTCGCTTTTGTATTCTTTTGATTGAAAAGAATCTTAGGAAGTCAGTTTGAAAGTTGGTGTCTTGGATCACCAACGTGTTCGACAGGCGTCGATCTGTGACCAACCAAGGATCTCGTTGGTTGATTCGCGTTTCGTTCACGATCCACTTCAATCCGAGATGTATAAAAAAGGTCCGGATCAGCCAACTTGCCAGTGAACACGGCGCATTTATTTTTAAATAAATAAAACTCAATCTTCCTGCAAATACAATCATAAGAGTAACAATGCAAAAAAAAGATAAAGAATATCAACAAAAAGAAAAAGAATAACAACAAATAAAATAAAAAGGTCAAGTTAATAATGAGATTAAACAATTATGAGGGGCCAGCCAACTTAGTACAAAGAAGTTCCGCCCACTACTCAACATGGTAGGTTTTTTCTAACTCCAAGTTTCTTGGTAAAGTTATGAACATACTTTGGTCAAGCTTTGGCATGTGTTCAAATGTACAGAAAGCAAAAAAAAACTTTCTGAGGAATATAAAAAGTTGTTTAGTTGAATGCTAAACGATTTGATCAAATACCTTACTGATAAAACAACAACTTGAGACAACTTCAAATTCAAGTTTCACTTTCAACAGGAAGCTTGTCGCTTACATAATGTGATCTTCATCGATACAAAGCCAAGTAATGTTTTTAAAACGACCAGAAGTGAAGACAATTAGTGGTAAGTATTGTAACAGAACACTAAAACAGCAGCAACGAAACAGTAACGTTAAGAAGAAAGGGACGGATGCTTGTTACATAGGTTCGAAGAACTACACACAAATACCAGAAAACCCACAATTAAGAAAAATTGAAAATTCTTATAATTGCAAATCAATTAAATCAACTCTTGATTATTTCTATCTGTTCTTTATCTAGAAGGAGAAAAACCATATGATCAAGATCAGTTGTGCATGAACATTGAACATTGCTAAACCAACATATTTCATGGTTTGAATTTTAAAATACAGTTAGACTTAAAAAATAGCAAGCAAACACATAGGAAGTTACTGAAGGTATAATAAAATGCATGTAAACAAATGCATTTTAAAAATATAATTGGAGAATGCAGGCGACAACTTTTTAAAGGAAGAATATTAATGTTCTGTCATTGTAGAATACAAAGGTGTCAACAGTTCTGTGATAGATTGTTCAATAATAATGGAGTGGAGTAAAAAAGATTATTTTGTTACACAGGTGTGGGCATTCAGCAACAACAATTTTTAAATTATTGAAAAATTTGAAAATCACAGAAATTTGTTTATCGCACTATCAAGCGATACATTGAAGTCTCCTCTGCTGCTGGCAGTCATAAAAGCTGTTGAAGCTCGTATCGCCAAAATCCTAGACGAAAACTGAAGTTGATGGCTCTGCAGATGAATTTGTCAAGGAAATTCTTGAAGCGAGTTATTTATGAGAACCTCAATCTTCATGCTTTTTGTAGAAAAAAGGGCCATCTTCTTACATCACGTTTAAAAAAATTAGGCAAGAAATAGCGAAACTGCTTCTACGTCGGTACGCAGATAACAGGCATCGAGAAATTCTTTTCACAGATGAGAAAGTTTTTACTATCGAAGAACATCTTAACAAGCAAAATGATAGAGTGTACGCTCATAGCAGTTCTGAAGCTGCCAAATAGATTGCTGTTGTTCAACGAGGTTATCACCCGGCATCTGTGATGGTTTGGCTGGGCGTTTCTTATCATTCATTCATTTTTTGTCAAAAAGGCGTGAAAACCAAAGTGTATCAAGAAGACATTTTAGAAGGTACTGTAAAGCCTCTGAGTACCACTATGTTTGAGAATGAGGACTAGGTTTTTTACTAGGACTCAGCTCACAAAGCAAAATCTTCACAAAAATGGTTTTGTCGCCAAAATATCAACTTTATTAGACATGAAGATTGGCCCTCATCAAATCCAAACCTCAATTCCTTAGACTATAACATCTGGTCACATTTAGAGGAAGAATTCTTATAAAATTTTGTTTGATTTCATTTGTTTTATGCAGTGTTGCTTTTATCTTGGGACAGAACTTATGACCTGACTACTACATACAAGTATTTTTTTTCCAAGTATTATTGACAATTCCGATTTCGAAACAAGTCAAGACAAGTAGAAATAGTACCTCTAAGTGGTTCTATAGAAATTTTAATCGTCTGGATTCGTTTCATCCTTAAGATTGAGTGCGGCATTCCAAGATGTTAGATTTCGATTCGCTCGAGTTTCTTTATCGGATAAATTTATTGGCAGTTACGAGAATCAAAAATGAAATGAAATAGTAAGTAAGTAGGTTGAAAGTTATTGTTAAATAATCTGATCAGTTGAAAGAGGGGTGTTAAATCGGCAAGTAACTATAAGAATCGCATTGAAAAACATTTGCAGCAATTTTAACGTGGAAACAAAAGATTATTTATTAACAGAGGAAAGGTTTCATTAAAGGAATAAAAATGTAGAAAATCAATGAACGTTTTCAGCACTAACTTCGTAAACGTGCCTTATGAAATAGAAGTTATTATTCTTGTATCGTTTGTATTTATTACCATTTTAATAATGATTTACGTTTTCATGTGGTCATTTCTTGTAAATACATTATACCTCGTACAAGTAAAATGTGTAACAGTGACTTCAACATATATAAAATATGTCCAATTAACATATAAGGCATATTATGCGGAAATGGCGAATGTGACAAACGAACTCCTACTCTAGTATTTTCAATTGCTGTATGTATTATAGTGTTGTTGTTTCGTATAAACTTGTGTAGAGAGAGGAGAGGTATATTATGTTTTATTCATATTTCTCGAGCAAGTCATATTTACTTACACACTTCCATAGATTACATCACGTCAAACATAAATATTTATAATTTTGCGTCATAAAATATAATATTACAATTAATGTTAATGCCGGGTCGGCTCATGGACGTATAATAATAATAACAATAATCGTTATAACTTTGAATTACATATAATAAAAATAATACTAAAAGTAAATGATAACCATAACCATGAGCGCAGCAGTAGCAGCAATAACCGTTGTCCTTGCGCGATTCCGGGGCCAAGACTCATCTTCATCCTTTGCCTTTTGTCCAAACTATACAACTGTTACAACTTATTACCAAAGTTTTTATATTTCATCTAATCGTGAATGTCGTATCTTAAAACTTAGGAGAAAAAAAGAGTCGTTTGTCGCCGTATTAGCATTTTTAATACTGCCACGTTTGATGTTCGCTCTGATAATAAAGATTGTGTGTAGGGTTACTTACTTCTTTATATAATACATGGGAGGGTAGCGTGGGGATCTGCGGGATTGAACACCCCCATCAAGTTTAATGATACGCACATGATACTAAGTGGGCTTATCCGTACCGTACGTAGTTATCCAGATAACTATAATAGTAGAGCAAGTACATTCATTTCTATGCCTTCTTGGGTCGTACATATTTTTCGAAACTTTCCTCTTTTCTCTTTCGATATTTCACGTACATACGTGTTTTCCCCGAGTTTAATAAACATTTTATTAGGTGCTTTAATGTGTGCTCGGTATAAAATATATATTATACTATTAACTGTATACCATTCTCATATAATAATAACGGTGACGTGAATAATAAATTAAATAATTGGTCGCCGAGCTGATCTATTCTACTATCGTGATTAGGTCTATAAAACGAGTGAATCATTTAACAAATCAAACATTATATTAACACTTGCACTCCCACAAATCAAACACTATACGGGTGGTCCCATTTCAAACATTATCAAATTATAAGTTTACAACAATATCTTTTATTGCATTTCTCTTCTTTCTCTCAACAATAAACAAAAAAGAATGGCCCGATTTAAATTTTATATTGTCGGGGAGAATATTGGACGCGCTTCCTTTTTGTATTTTATATAAAATTGATATGAGGGTGATGGTGGTTAGATAAGACTGGAATATACGGAAACGATTATATACAACATTGAACAGAATTTTCTTCCTGCTTTTTAACCTTCTTAGACTTCATCTTTTTAAAATTATTTCTACATTTTCTTTTCCAAATAATAAAACAATGTTGTAATATCTACATCTTGCTTGTCTAAACTTTTTTCCTTATTGTTTAAATTGCTTTGTATTTTACAGTAAAATAATATCAAATCTAATAAGCAAACTCTATAACTCATCTTTGTATTATTAGAATCTAATTACTTATATGTGACGAGTTAAACCAGGTCACTATCCTAGGTTATTATTGATGTTCTTGAGAAAGCTTCAATTACACAGCTATAATGTACTGAAAACATTTGCACGATTTTTCTAAATATAAAAATAATGGAATGCGACTTCGACACAGACTGTCGAAAGCAAGATCGTTACTAGCTATTTAGCAAACAATACTTAAACACAGTCGTATTAAATGGGGCAAGGAAATTAATGCTAAAGTTATTCGTATTATTTTCCTCGTCAAAGAAAGAAGTTTTTCAAAATTTTGTATAAAGAACTTTTTGTCGAGAAGTATTGTTGCCACTTACAATTATTTTTTTTATTCTAGAAAGAACGAACCCAAAGGAATTCTGCAAATAAAAACAAACTAGAAAAAAGAAAAATAATAGTAACTAATAGAAAAAGAATAACAATAAATAAAAACAATAAAAAAGACAGAAAATTATAAAAGGACTTCTGAAATGAATAAATGAAGTACAGCCTGTTGAGCAACTTAGAGCAACGAAGTATCATCCACTTCGAGAAAAATGTCGATCTTGTGAGCTGCTCCATCTGGTGCACCGACGGCACTCAGCGATTCAGGCGAAATCCGGATTAATAAAACGCATTATAAATAATCATCACAATAAGCACATAATAGCAAACCAGGATTAGAACAAGGAAATCTAAAGAAGGATTTTTCATATATCCAATTCCTTTTCCATTTTTATTTATTACTATTACAAAATCAACTGAAGGAACCAAATGTTGCACGATTGAATCAAAATTTTAATGAAATATCAATAGTTACAAATGATTCAACATATTGGCCTCCAAGATCCTCAGATTCAAATCAAATTTTTACTCGTTCAGGACATTTAAGACAACTAGTTTGCACAAAACAAATTAATACTATAAGAATTGAAAACATTGCATTTCAAATACAAAATTTACAAGACGTTGCAAATTATATCATTTAAGAAGGGGCGCCATGATTATGGGGGCGCCATACATCAACATTTCAGATCAATATTTTGCATATAACAAATATTACTTTTGTAAGGCACTGGAATCTAGAAATATAATATGCGCCTTGTACTATCTAAGGAGTTTATTGGCCAAAGAATCAAATAGAAAAATCAAGTATGTTACAGTGGGTATAAATCGTAAACAAATACATGTTTAATGATACTTGGCAACAACAGGCTCAGAACGCTAACAATTCAGATATGGTGACACATGTAGTGAAGTCTTTTGTCTACTCCACTTTGGGTTAAAAATTTGTATGAATGAAACCCAAATTCAATTCGTACAATAATACTGTATGACACAGTGATACTGATACTGACACTGTAACTAGTAGTAACGACCGAAAATTGAATCTACTGCTGCCAACGCGTTCTGTATGTTTCTCTTTTTGCAAGAAAAAGGTCTATTGTTAAAAAGAATGTTTGCTGATGATGTATACAATTACATGGCCTCTCGATTTTTATTTATTAGATCGCACGGTATTTGTGCAATAAATAAAGCAAAGAAAACTAAGAAAATATTTAATGGGAACGTTAAAATTGTTGTTAGAAGTATTTTGCAATACGAAACTTGCAAGAGAAGTCCCATTCTGAATTCCATCAAATCGATGATATTTAAACTTGATGTGGCTCAAAAAAGTCTACTAGCATCTTCTTACGTTACAGAACCTGAATTAGCTCCAAAAGTGCAATATGTTCGGAAAACCCAAATTGTTTGATAGATCCGACTAGTTAGGAAGAGTGAATCGAATTTAAAACTTCCTTTCATTATAAGGACCAGTCAAAGGAAAACTAGAACTCCGAGCCCAAATCTAAAAATATATTTTTTATTTGAAGATGTTTTACTGCCGATTACTATTAGTTGTAGTATCTCAAGAAGATCTAGAATCAAAGATAACAGCAGGAGGCAACCTATAGAAGAAAAGTTCGATCAGCCCAAAAATCTCAATCAATTTTAGGATTCAGCTACCTAAAAACCTAATGGGCCCAAAGGATTAATCAGAATAAATTGCGCCATTTCATAAGTAATGTTTAAAACACTAAGTAATTGCACAGTTCATAAAAATGGCTTGGATCAAAGAAACTTTTAAAAACGTGTGAAATCACCCTCGCAAAGGAATTTAAAGAAAAGTATAAAAAGTGACTTTTTGAAGAAGCGCCTACACCATCAATAGGAACTACACAAATCAGTCGTTTATCCTTAAGCATCATAAACTATGAATTGCAGTTTTTGTTTTCGCACAAGATTTAGTTCCGCAAAGCATTCCAGAAAACCGATGTTGTCAGACAGTTGACTGTGCGAACCAAATAGTAGAAGATAAGGCAATAAGACGCATTTTCATTTGTAAGGCTATGGAAACATTGGTGCAGTAATGCAGAAGTAACTTGCTTGGCTAAGATGTGTTAAAACCAAAAAAAATAATAACAATAATAGGTGGTTCTGTACCATAATATTCTTTTCATTCCAAATTACAGTTCAAAGTAACAATTCTGAACTTTCCAAAAATCTAGTTTATCGAAACACAACAATTATTTCAAAAATTAAGTAACAGATGGAGGATTTTTATAATTCCACAATCATTAATCAGATCTAATCATTGAAGTTTCGATCATAGTTCAAGACCAAAGCTGAGATATTTATCATCAATGTTTACATCTACGTATAGAATTGTTTGCCAACACAGAATCTATTCTCACCTACACCCCAAAAAATCCGTCGATATATATTAACAATGCATTCTTATTATTAATTATTTTTCAATAACAACTATTCATACAGTTATTTATTTGTTTTGAAGAAGAAGCCTATGTTTACTAACACAGAAGGATAGATACATTTTACAATGATACAAACAACAAATTTTATTCTTTCGAAACAATCTGTATATAATAAAAAACAATTTGTTTAAGTAATCTGTACCTACTTTAAGGTTTTACACTTTGGTGAACAAAAAAAAATGCATTTACGGATAAACACGTGACTTCACAGACGTAATTTGAACATAAAAAATGAAATGCGGAAAGTAGGTACGAGTCGTAATAACATGTCAGTAGAGAAATTTCGCCATGCCAGAGGTTATAATTCGTAAATATTTATAATTATTAATAAATTTAAATAATATTACGGTATCTTACGACATACGGCAATAATTTGTCACTGGAAGAAATAAATGTATACAATAAATATTAATTGTTATATTGTCTAGAAATAATTTTCATCGGTTTTCAACGTATGTCATAACACTTTTGTTACTTCAATAGTGCTACACGCCCAAACGCACAAAATTACTGATAATGAAAAGTGTATTCTAATCGTAATGACTAACCTACGTTTTATTTAACGTTATAATAGTTTTAAGCAATGAAATGTAAATAATGGAAAATCAGAACGAACAATATAAAAAGTTATAAAAATATTTAACAATGACTTTTTATCATAACTATCGCCTACTAGTTGTAGGCACATATATGTATTTAATTTTCATAACACATCTCTCAGATACCTATTTTATTTTCTAATGTCATTGTTTAAAAATAACACTAGTTCATCTTTGTCGATTTATTACGTTCGTCTTATTTATTATTGCTCAATTCTATTTTGCCATCTTTTTTTTGTTAATACTGCTATCAATTAATAAGGTATTCCAATGTTTATAAACAAGAACAAAGGAAGAAAGATACACTTTCGCATTGCTTGTACGTCAACATCTATCTCGGTTATAGCTTTTTAGAGCAATAAATTCAATGAATAGCTCAATTAAGGTTAGATAAAAAAAAATCACAACTAGCCTAAAGTATTGCCATCACCGACATGAGCAAAATGTTTGTAACTCTTCTTAAAGGTCTTGTAACTAATCTTTCAATGCGTATAATAAAAATGCAGTTGCATCTATTCATTGAAAGAGAAACAAATACCAAAAGATATTGCAGACCATTGCAACAATATTGCAAGGTAATAGTAATTTTTTTCTTTTGCCATACAATTTATTCACTGCCGAAATTTTTTTTGCTTTTGCTAAAGCAATAATTTCTTCAGTTTCTTAATATTTTTTTCAATTTTGAGTTGCACCAAAAACGTGAAAAACACATTTCCAAATTATCCAAGAATTGTCAAATATCATTCTTCTTCATATCTATTTTTACATCAAACGTCGCATTTAAAGACAATCAACTACACTGTATTACAATTTTATCAAATTTTTATGCATTGACGATTCCCAATTCTGGGCATTTCAAAAAACGACATTTTGTATTTGATTTTTAGATTCACCCAATCTTCATCGTCTTGGAAACAATAAAATCCCAAAACACTAAGACTATACGAAAAGTATTGCAATTGATACGTCCTTGTTGGAAAATGGTATTTTGGGTTGCAGTTGAAGAATGGCTATGAAAGTTCTTTGACCAAAGATGTGTAGACCTGTGATGACAAAGAAGCGTTTTTTCTAGAGAAGAGCAAGGAGGACGGACGTAGCCCACTCGTAATCGTATTTAGTATTCTTAAGAAAGTTAATGAAGGATAGAGCCTGATCCATTTTTGTATTTAGCTTTGTCAAAATGTTAATAGAAGGCGAAGACAATCTTTGGATATTGGAGGTCGTATATCGATCCGCATTCATAATTAGCTCTCTGAGATGGTTAATGAAAGGCAGAACGGAGGAGGCTGGAAAAACCTAGTCCGACTAGAGTGTCTAATTGTTTTTAAAAAGGCAATGGAAGACGAAGCCCGATTTTAGGCCACCCGTCTGATAGGTTGATAGATGGCGAAAGTTGAAAGTTCGCAATTAGTTTACTGAGATGGTTAATGGAGAGCGAATGCGACCTGTTTTCAAACAAAAGAGTCTCTGATTCAGGGCATGTGCAAGAACATACAAAGCTTACTGTTCTACCAGTCTAAAAGGGGAATACAAGACAATCTCTCTAGTCTCGGAAAAGGTAAAGTATCAAGGGCATCAATGAGTGATTGGTGTTAAAGATGGTAAATTCTTTCCTTAGTCCTCAAAGTAGCTAAACAAAATATTCTTGCTTTTGATGACATTACCACTAAATTAGAAAAAATTGGTCTTTGAGAAAAGATAATGGTGGTTGGCCATAAAATTATCCTGCCACCAATGCATACCAAGCTAGATCAGTTGAAACAATAGGTGAAAGCTTTCAACAAAATACGGTTTGTGCTTTGATTTATACCACGTAAATTAGCGTGGAAGACAGGAACTTTTTATAATCCCCAGACAAGACGCTCATAAATGATTCACATCTCATCAACCCAATAGAAAAGATCAAATGTAATGCTTGACCTTTGCTTGTTTCAGTTGTCAAAAGCTTTTTTTTTAACCATATGGTGGAAAACTACTACTATGAGGTTAGTGGACATATTCTTTAAGGTCGATTACTGGTGATTTTGGATTACTGATGATTTGACCAATGTTCTGGGGAGGAAGAAATATGGGTAATAAATCTTTTAGCAGTTGGCTGATCTACATATATTCGACTTGCAAACCACAGACGTCTTATGCAACACAATTTTTCAAACGTTTCATTCAATGTTTGCAATTTCATGATTTTTTTTATTTAAACAGATGTTCTATTCAATTGCATGACATTAGATGTATAACCAACTGTGCAAGAATAGAAATAGTAAGACTGTAAGAAAAATATTCTGTTATCTATCTATCTAATCAAATTTATTGCAGCCGCTCAATAGATATATTTGCCTGTACTTATAGTCAGTTCTGAGGTGAGTATGCTTGATTTCAGTAAGCACATCTTGGTTTAGCACAGGCTAAACACAAGTTGCCCATTCCTTTATATAAAATCTAAACACACGTCAAGTAAGTACGAGGTCTTAGTTACAGTTAAATTTCAACTATAGAATATTAGAGAAGGTTTGAGTAGACCTCTACTTCGATTTTGTTTCAAGTACTGACTATAGGATACGAACATTAAATTCCTTCCAGATCTAGCAGTTCACGTTTGTTTTTGGGCATGGATTTCAATGATACTGTTAGTTTGTGTAAAATCGTACAGCTAAGTTTGAGACAGGTCAAGCTGCAAGAAACTTTTTTACTCCCTTGAAAAGAAGAAAACCGCAAAATAGTAAAATTGAACAGAAAAGCAGAGAACACTTGAAGACTGATCAACCAATTAACTTCGAAGAGATTCTCTATTTTGGGCTCTGCTCATCCAATTAGTTACCGTTTCTACTGTTTTTACTGAAACTTAAAAACATCTGGATTTTATACTGCCGACTTCTAAAAAACGATAAAAGAATAAGTAGAAAGTCGACATTTCCTTCATCCTCAAATGTTTTAAACGACACCAAAAAGAAAAAAGTTTTACACTCAATACTTAGGGGTTGGAATAATTTGAGTTTTGGCTCTCACAATTTAGCGATTTTGATAGGATCATTTTCTCTTGAATAAGTATCCATAACTGTCTAGCTGTGTTAAATGTGCAAGTAGGCTAATATATCTTTAATACACGGCAGTAACTAAGCATTAACCAAAAGCAACGGGGATGCATTGGATTTTATGTGTTGATTATCATCATGCTCATATCTATGTGCAACAATCTTATTACAGCGGAACAAATATAAAAGTCGATTTAAATCATTCTTACAACACGAGTCCTTTTTTATTATTTTTCATTTCATATGTCGTAGATTACCACATCGATAAGAGAAAATGTAATATTTTACAACATCATCGTGAGAGAGAAAAGCAGAAATAATAAGAATCTTGTAAAAGTGTAATCGGACAAAATAAACTTTTCAAGTCGTCTATATAATAAATTCGAATGAAGATGGCACACGATATGCAGCAAGTAGTACGTACAACTTTTATGACAATCAAACTTTGTGCCCAGAGGCTCGAGTGACGTCGGGGGTGAAACGACAGTTGTTTGTCACCATCCGTCTGAGAGAGCGACGGAAAGGGGGTAGGATGTGTTAGGGGGCCCCTTGCGCCCCGCAGACACCCGGGAGGGTTGTTTTTATATTTTGCATACCCGTCTATTGATCCAGTCATATTTTCATACGTGTATTACATATATATTTCATTCTGAATCACTGTGTAATGAAAAATTATTGTGAGGTGACATTTACATTTTTGCTTTTATTTATTATACATTCGCCTTTCTCGAATGCAGCGACATTGCAAAACAAATTACCCATTTTTTCTCTCTTTTTTTTATTTTAAAATTTTCATATAAAATTTAATAGGAATTCTTATACGACAGTTGAATTTAAACATAAATTGTAGTTTCTTTTTTTCGCTTGTATGTGTTTTACTTAAATTATAAACATAATTTTTCATCGTGATCTATTTTTAAAGTGCTCCTGCCGACTTGCTGAAATCATACCTACAATATTTTAAAATTTATATTTCAACATTTTAAAAAGAATTTTATAAGCAACATAAGCAATATGGTGTTGACACCACCAATTACTCGCATGCAGTCTAATTCTAGCTTTGACATAACACGAGTCTCATATGGAGGGTTGGAAAATACGTTGCATCCGGAAGGCGGCATTATTGTAAACAAAAGGAACTCTATTGTATCGAAATGCAACAAAAAAAACAGCAAAAACATCTTTTAATATATTTTTAAAAGCTACACGCGTTATTATACTAATTAAAACATCGGCTTCTGTGAAATTATCAGGTTGAAATGCAAGACAGGAAAAGTCCTGTTCCTGGCTTGTAACGAATGATACAACAGAAAAATTCATTTATTCCTTCCTTTTCACTATTATTATTATGCAGAAGGGGGTATCGAATGGGAAAAAATGCGACTTGCAATCAAATGTATTAAAATTTCATAAAGAGAAATAACTAAAATGCTCGTCCATTGGAGCGTACAGAGCGAAAAATGTAACTGTACACATTTTTCCTATACTCATATTTCAAACGGCTATTTTTATTTGTCTGTCAAACTTTTCCCGCATGCCTGAAAAATGTTTAATTATTTTTGCATTTCATATCGAGGAATGGAGGGCCAGAGCACATCTATATCGTCGATATTTCATTTAAAAAATGTGTCCAAACGAGAACCGGCCATCATATATTTATATTCTCGGTAGACTGCCATTGTTTTAAACTGCAGACAAAAAAAAATTCCACGTGATTTTCAAATTTAATGAAACAAAACGAAGTGATCAAATATGCAGAACACCATTTGTGATTTTTGCTATCTTCGTTTTCAAAATACTTTTTAATATGTCACATACTACACGCTTTTGTTTTAAAAATTATAAGAAATTTATGACGATTCATTAACAATACAACGATAAAAGTAATTTTAGTTCTTTTAAATAACCATTTTGTACATTCGCTGCTCCGAAAATAATAAAAAAATTGAAAAAAAATCAATTCTTTAAATTACAAAGCCACCTTGTATAATCAGAAACTATTTTCTGGGACGTTCCTAGTCCTGTATCCAGGTGGCAAATAGAATGGATAATCAGGCAGCTCGTAAACCACAGAACTTAGATTCTCTCTCTTAGTTCTCCTTTGTCTGCACAACACAGGCGATGAGTGTCAACAAGAAGCAAGAGTCAGATGGTGAAAACTGTCGTCATAAGCAGAAAATCCAAGACTTCAAGCAGTCTCTGAACAATCGTTTCAAGAATTTTTAATATCATCGAAGCGATTAAATGTAGTGCCGAAAGACATCCAGACAGTTTTGTTCGCAAAGTATGGAGTTAGGAGGACCAGAACAATGTTGTGTACTGGCAGGTGATTCATTCTTCAATAATCCATCACAGACACAACCTGATTCGACACTCAGTGAACATTTGAAACATGTTGAAAGAAGCTTCCCGCTGAAATTCTGAACTTACGATACGATATGATCACAAAATACACAAGAATTGTTTCGTCTATTCCACGATACCACAAACGTTGTCGCCAAAATATGTCAAAACTTCATCAACATGACGATAATCAAATGTGATTGAGAATCACTTGCCTCGTATCGTCACGACATATTTGAATTCAGAATGTCACTGCAGAATGACTAGTTATCTTTCCTTAATTTTCTTGATTCGGCTTTGTTTAACAGTATTACCAATATTTAAAATTAAAAAATGATTATATTAGAGCATTAAAACTTGGGCTCCCATAGCCGCTATTTAACTAATAAAAATATAAAGACATTCAAGGAACTCGACTTACAAAATTCAAAAATATAAAAATCGAATAGAAACTAATTGGCGTAAATAGGAGTAAAAGGAATGTAAGAAAATTGATACTCTAAACGATTTACTTGGAATAGGCCCAGAAAAGTAAGATGTCTATGCTTATCACGATCGCTACAGAAAGACACGAAAGAGCAAAGAAATAAATGTAAAACAAAAAGATTATACAAAGATGTTAAGATACAAAGAAGAGAATAAATAAAATTCAATAACGAAAGCAGAATACGATCCAAGAATGTTGATCATATTGGTTTTTGGTTCAAATGTGTCAAGTTTAAGTAAATGGTCACAGATGTAGTTTCATCAATTTTTATTTGATTTAGGCAGTTCTTAAAGTGATAGATCATATGAACGACGTAAATTGTTTTCTTTTACCCTTAACGCCTAGTATGTTCCATTTATAAGAGAACCAGTTTTGTTAAACATTCTTGAGACTCCAATAAGATCGAAACAGCTGTCTAAAAATATAATAATCGACATTTAATTACTTTTATTATTCTTGGGAAGACTTTATCTTAATACATCAAGTCAATAGTTACAGTGGCGTTCCACAAGGCGACAATACTATATGATATTATGTAACTGATGTAACTGCTGATGAAGTCAAGAAATTTAAAGTAATTGAGCCGAACTTCGAAGGTCTAATTAACTACAAGATAATCCAATTAAAATATAAACTACTTGTAATTGCCTAAAGAAATTAACTGAGAATTCAACAAAATGACGACAGTGAACGAAGCACCGATCCTCCAAGAACACCAGGTATCAAACTGTTTTAAATTTAATTATTTCAAACTTAACAGCATCGAATTATAACAACGCTATATTTTTATTAACCAACTCTATTAAGAGTCTTAAAACCACAAAAAACAAATTAAAAAATTTCCCCAATAACAACAGAGTCAACAAACTCGTACACCTCCATAGATTCAACTTATTGCAGCTTAAACCTTTAATAACTTGAAATGAAATATTAGACCAGATTGCAGGTTAATAACTTTTTCTATATTTAATACGAAATTATCTGCAACATTTTTTAATTTTAAACTTTTGTGATTAACTGTGTTTGAATTTTTATTTCAATTTTGATTTAGTTTCGTCTGAAATTTATAACCACTCAGTCAAGCTTAATAACCTTTTTTTAATTGAACGTATCAAAGGTGAGATAAAAAGCTTATTAACAAATAAATGTTTTGTATACATTTTTTTCTGTGATGCACCGAGGGTTTATGATCGGAAAATATCAGCACAATCAGTGCTAGTGATAAAACCATCAGCTATCACAGTAGTGATCACCGAGTTGCGAAATCATTTGGTTTTATTGCTTGTGCGCTCTCGCATAGCGTTTAACCATAAAATACACACATTTTAGCGAATGGCCTAGCATACGCTAGTTAGTAGTTTGAACCGAACTAATTCCTGATTGTTTTTGTTTATATCTCCACATCTATAGGGGATCATTTTCCGAAATTAATACTAATAATCATTCCTAATTAAAAAATATCAAAACGTTTCATGAAACAACATCCATAATATTAAAAGAGGTACGACGCATTTTCATTATTATAAAATAAACAATAAAATAATGAGACCCTGAGTAAAAATTGGACTTTCCACCTAATATTTTATTATAATAAGTGCTCATAATATAAATTTCACAATGTTATTATGGGAATAATAATTGACGAACAAATACATTATTATGTACACACACACTTACATGTATATACATACATAGCCGTAATAACAATAACAATATAACAAATACAGTTAAAGTAATAAGCTTTACGTGTATTATTAGTTTTATTTCACTAAATAACAGGAAATTATAGTAATAGTTTTAATATTACAAAATAAGTAAAAAAGCAATATACGTAGGTATTAGATTAAAGGAGACGATTTAGCTTGTATAAACTTCCTAAATTGCCGTGTACTTAATCATTTTATTTTAATTTTAAATGGATGTTTTTTGTCGAAGAAAATAACGGCGCCGCTATGTTGGTCAATATTTTCATAATTCGATTCTTAGGAAAGACTACGAGTCTACAAAAACACTACAAACCATTTTCGATTATTTATACCCGATGCACCACTGAACAGCTGTTTCGATCTTGTTATGATTTCATTAAAAAGGGATGCAGATAACAATGATGTTAAACTTATAAACTTCATATCGCCCTATGTAATTAGAAACCGTTGAACACTAAATAGCTTGAAAGAATGAGCATCCCTTTCGATCTACCATTATGAAGAAAATTATTAAAACACTGTACGCTGGTCTCTGTATCCTATTCAAAAGGTCAAGAAACTGTGTAGTAAATAAATTCAAAAACTTCATTTCTTAAGCCAAAGTTGCGGTCGCCTGGCAATGAGGGAAGATGAGGTTCTACTGGGCTTAGGTGCAGATTCACTACCCTGCGCTCTTGGCGTTTTCTTTCTGCTGTATCAGACATGGCCAAAACCCTATCAGTGTATTGACAAGCTTTGCAGTCTATAACACTGCCAAATGCCGGTCTCCTGTTAGTCTTAGTTTTTTTATACGTCCCGTATGTATTTGCAATAGTCCCTGTCCTTTCTTCAATCTCTTCTGTTCATTCTTGGAAATACTCTGATTTACTTAGAACTGTAGCGTCTCTGCACGGATTTGTATTGCAGTTCTTTAGCAAGTTGTTGCCAAGGTAAATTTAAAAGCGGACAAACTTATTTATATCGTGCAGGAAGCATTTTTACAAAGAAGTCCAGAAGGCTAGTTTGAATATTTTTGTTTTTCTTCCTATACTTATGTATTTTAAAATATCCAGAATTCTTCCAGAACGAACAAAGATACTAGTTCTGTTCTTACCCTCCTCTGGTTGTAGAAAACACACGAAATCTATTTTTTCAGGAATTATACCCGTTGGTTTACTTCTAAAGCTTATGGATACAAACTCCAAACCTTTAAATGACATTTACATTTTTT
>VTPC01000660.1:0-158901 GCA_011009095.1 Ignelater luminosus | reverse complement strand
CTTTCTATTAACTAATTGTTTTGTACAGACTTACAAATCGTCTGTAGGTATCATATCTAATGATGAATTGACATTTAAAAGAACAAATCGCTTAGTGAGATAGACAACATAATCAAGTATGAATATAGCGAAAAAAGCCCGATTATGAAATTGTGAAGAAATTCCCTAAGTAAAAGCTTTTTAAATTCATCCCAGAAAGATGTTTCTTTATTTCTTTGAAGTTATTGTGAAGTCAATCGTTTTTGCCTATTTTTTAGGTGTAACCAAATTTTTTAAAAACAGTAGAATACGAGAACAAAAGATTAGTTGAAAATGGAGAAATATCAAGTCTGGAATGTAAGTAGGTAAAAACAATAGAAAGAATTGAAATGAAGAAAATATGATTGAATGCCAAAAAAAGTTAAAATGCATATTATGAGAACTGTCAATAAATAGTTAGGAAGATTGTGAAAACCACCTATTATTGGAACTTATAGAAAAACAGAATTCTAACAAAAGCTCTATTATTTTAATAATGGCATGAAATTTTAAATTATTGATAGATTACATTTTGAGAAATAAATGTTAACTTTCTATTGTATTCTCGGGAGAAAATTCTAGAAATATTGTAAATACCTGTTGCGCTCTTAAAAAATCACAATTGTTCCAAGCTAGAAAAATGTAGAAGATTGTTTAATATGACATCTGAAGCAATAATATCAGCTGTTTCCTATCTTTTTAAATTTTAGCCATATCAACAGCGCCTACTGATTATAGTACGATGTTATCACTGAGTAACTTTACTACAATTACATTCCTGCAATAACAGCTCCCAAATTCATTTTGATACTAACATTTCGTCATTAATTGCGACATTTCTAAACATTGTTGTGAATCGGAACACCTCCACTTCAATCATTTCAAATGAACTCCTCGAAATTTCTGGTTCATTATAATAATACCATACAGAAAATACATTCGAGAAAATTCTTCTTTCAAGCAAAAAAATCAAATCTTCTCCGCCTCTGATTTGAGTTAAATAAAATGGAAAAGATTAGAAATTTATTGATTAAAAGAAGTGGTAAAACTAATTGTAATTAATTTGATTTTAGACTCATCAACTTACAAAATATATAAAGAAGATACACGAGATGAAGAGAAGGGTTTTACATTTCAATCAAACAAAGAATTTTATGCTAAAATTATATTAAAAGGTTAATTTAACACCTTTTCACCTACTTCTATTATTTTAAAATTTTTTAATCATAAGTTTTTATGAGGCATCCCACTACGACTTTTATTACTAGTAGGTAGCTTATTCCGTTTAAAATAATCTTTTTGATTACCTTATTAAAGACAAAGTAAAAATTACGTAGGTGATGATGTGTTTTATTTGTTTAGGATTTTTCTTCATTTTTTTTACATAAAATCGGCGAAAGAGTTTCCCATAAGGCTATAATATTTCGCAAGAGAAGGGTTTTACGAAAAAAGAGACAGGACCGGAGTTAATGACCCGCACTTTTACAGTAAAAACAATTAAATTTGGTTGGTTATTTGAGAATGAAAGGAACGTTGGTAAATAGGAGTTATATTTAAAACATATAATCAACAAGGAATATTTTTATTTTATAGCTCGAGCCATTCCAGTATTAACGTCTGCCATGCGTAGACAAAATAGATGTAACTCATAAAAAATAAAACCTAACAATATTTCTTTATGATCACGAGCAAAGGTCGCGGTACATAAAATTTGTATAATAAGGCATAAATAACACAACATTTACAGTATTAACATTATTACTTCTAGTTAATCAAACGGAATGTATTTTTCTAGATATTTTATGGTGAGGATAGAGTAATATTTTAATTGAAGGGGAAAATTGATTGGAAAGCGTATACGATACGCCACTGATGTCAAACCGCAGACACGATGGGTTTGGTTAATTATTTTTATTATTTTAATATTCCCCGACAAGACGGGTTCATGGCCATTATCATTAAATATATATTACTTTTATTCTCGGACCATTCATACATGGGCTCCAATATAATAATAATAAACACTTTAATGCGTTCTCTTCGCACAGTACCACGTTAATAAAATGCTTTTGAACTCTCCTCAACGGTATGAACATCACAGCCTAAAGGGTCCAAAAATAAATGAATTCTTAATAACAATAAAGAAAAAAGGCGAGAACAAAGAAGAAGAAAAAATGATACCAAAACATTTTATTTCAATTCACTTACGGCTATATTAATTAAATATAATGTCTCAATTTCGTGCTAGAGGCTTCAAGAATAGTTGTAGTAAAATTAATAGGAAGTTGTAAAAATTTAGAACAAAAAAAGTTTTAAATTATAGGTTGAAATATATTTAATTTTTTACTTCCACCAGAAAAAAAGCATGAGAATCAGAGATCTATCATTATTAAAATATTTCAAGCGGTGTGTAGCTGAGCATTACATCGGGCAAAATTGAAAAAAAAAAGTTATAAGCACGTATTGATTCCAACTTCAGCAAATACATCTTTAACCTATAAAATGACCGCAAAGAGAAATTAAAAATTAATCAAAATAACTACAATTAATTCTTAATACTTGACTTTTTCCATAGAACGTGATATTTTAAAATATTAAATAATGACATTAAATATTCAGCACCAATATCAAGCGTCATACATTAAATATTAAGTATTATGGCATGTATATAGTATATGTTCGTTCTTCTATTAAATATATTACACATTAAATATTAAAAGCTGTTTTCCAGTTAGGCAGTTAAAAAATTAATGAAAAGAAAATTTCCCAATTGTATATTATTGATATAATGTATGTAGAACAGAAAAAAGTAATTGACAAACATATATTAATATCAGAAATGGATCATCTACTTATTAACGATAATTATTTTTCTGGGTCAGCTTTCAAACTTCGTTTTCAATAGACTATGCATGGATAGTGTTTTCATGATTATTATTCAAATTATATCAACTTGGTCTGCATTCATGAGACCGAAGACTCATCTCCTCAACCAGAATCAAAAACTATTTCCCTCAGCAGCGTACAGCCTATACTGGCCATGATTCATTCATTCAGATTCTAATTATTGTAACGCATACTCTCCGTAATGATGGTAAGCCATCAAATCGCTTAGAAAGACTCTTGACAAGCTTTCAAATACCATTTCTTCTTGGTGATGCCCAAATTGTGTCTCCTCATCCTGGAAATAAGACAATTCAAGAATCATCATCACTTTGAAGTTTAACACCAAAAAATTTTTACAGCGCTTTAATCTAAATCAAAATTGATTTTTCTTGAACTTCTTCTTCAAGTATCGTGATATTGTCGATTTTTCACCTCCAATTGTGTTGTGTATATTTAATAGACACGTTTGTAACTTCCAGACTTCCAAAACATTTCTATTTAGGGAAAAAAAGATCGTAACAACCAAGCCTGAAACGCTCTTGCATTTTGCCAAAAACGGTACTGCTTTAGATTTGGCAAAAAGGAATATCACATCTGTCCCCTCTTTATAATTATCGTATGTGCTTGTGGAATGATTACACTGACCAACATGACTTTTTTTTTCTTATATTCTATTAGCTGTCTGCTTTAGTATGTTAATTCTTACACTACGTTCCAAGTTTGGCCATCACGTCACATTCTTAACAAAATCTCTATAATATTAATATGCTCTTAATAAGCATGTTACATAATAAGTTTTAAGATAAATGCTCAAAAATAACATGCATGACCAAACTGTTATTGGAAATCAGTTAATTTAAACATGCTCTACTTGTCTAGACTTCTTAGGTGACCGACCTCATGCAATTGCAACCTCAGCACTCCGCCTATTTTTACTTGAAAACCAATCATATTAACAGATGCCGATAACAATTGCAACGAAGCTACATGTGCAGTCGACGATGAAGAAAATATTATTCATATAAGTAATGATCAAAATTTCTCGCGAAAGTAAAATTAATCCGAACTATTCCTGTTACGTATGTGGAGAGTTTACCACTCGACAACATAAACGTGCCATTACACCTCTGATAGAAAAGGCATATTTTTTGTATTTTGGTGTGCCGTGATTTTGAGAGCGTGGTTGAACGGTAAGGCCCTAGCTATGTCATTTGCAGTTCCGATGATTTGGCAAGAACAAACAGATCATATTAGTGACTATTATTTCTGCTAAGTCGGCCTGTGCCTCATTCAGGAGAACTACCGGTTCTTACGCCGCCGTGGGAGATTGGTAACTTCAAATTGTCTCAAAACGAAATAAATACAGACGAAGAACGTGCCGCATGTTCCACCACTGATGAAGAATCTCTACCAACCCAAGAAGATAAGTCCCATCTTATTACTCAACCGGAATTAAATGATCTAGTTCGTGATTTAAATTTTTCCAAAACTCAATCTGAGCTGCTGGGATCAAGGTTACAAAAATGGAAATAATTAGCTCAAAATACAAGCATTTCCAAACCTCTCTTTCTATCTTAATAAATAACGTCTTTTTATTGATTCGTCAAAATTAAGCCTGAAAGCTGTTCTTCTTCATATAGAAAACAGTTTTCCATCAATTCCTATTAGGTACGCAGTTCACATAAAGGAAACTTATGAAAACATGGCACGGCTCCTTGAAAAAATTCAATATAAAAAGTACACTTGGTATACTAGTGCAGACCTAAAAGTGGTAGCTGTTCTACTGGGATTGCAATTAGGATACACAAAGTACTGCTGCTTCCTTTGTGAATGGGACATCAGAGCAAAAGCTTCGCACTATATTGTCAAAGACTGGCGACCCAGGAGACTGTACATACCAGGTGACAAAAACGTAAACTTAGTAAGATTCTACTTCCACCTTTACACATTAAGTTAGGACTGATGAAAAACTTTTTTAAATCAATTAAGAGAGAGGTTTAGTGTTTTTATATTTAAAGCAAAATTTTCCCCATCTCAGTCATGGCAAGATTAAAGAAGGCCTTTTTGTGGGCCTTCAAATTAATGTGTTAATGAAAGATCAAGATTTTGAAAATTTACTAAATGCCAGAGAACTTGCAGCATGGAGAACGTTCAAAGCACTAGCACAAAACTTTCTAGGTGCTAATATGAGTTTGAAAATACATTTTCTTCATTCTCACTTAAGCTTCTTTCTTCTTAATCTTGGCGATGTTAGCGATGAACATGAGGAACATTTTCATCAAGACATATCGTCTATTGAGAAACGTTACCAAGGAAAATGGAGCAGCGAGATGTTAGCTGACTATTGTTGGACATTGGTTTCAGAAACAAAAATGTCAAGAAGAACTTTTTAACTTCTTATTTATCTTTTCTGACGTGATGAAGATATTCTCTTTTTATCTTCAGCACGAGAAGCTATAAATAACATAAAATATTGCTCAAAAGTACAAGAAAAATTTTGAAAGTTAAAATTTGATGACCAGTGTTATCTGAGCAATTTTATCGTTGTAGATGTCAATTTCTAATTGGATTTTATTGAGTATGGTTTTTTACAAAAACTAGTTTTTTTGGAAACCTTAATAATTAAGTTTCCAAGATTAAAGGTAACCTTACACTACCAACAAAATTTATACTGGACAAGCAAAACTAAATCCCCAATGACGCGACTTCAAAAAGTATAAAACTCACTTGGATTTGATAGAAAACTTGTTCCGTTTTCCACGGAAATTACTTTTGGAAGATAATTCATTTTGCTCAACGGTACGTTCAAGATGCTTTCTCTACATATTTTTATAAATTGTCTTTTCTACCAGGATGAATACCATCAACGAGTACTTTCTTCCTGCTTGATTTTAGTCTATTCTTTACATCTGTACAATTCTCTGCAATGACGACAAATTCGATATTAAGAATTTACAGAATATATTTCATGAAACAGCCTCATATCAAACAAATATCTGATCTCCGAAAATGCCAATTTGCGTACAGAACAGCAACTATCGTTTAGTATTTTTCTAATAAGTGTTAGGCCTGATTGTCAATACATCAGCTAGTTCTGCCATTACGCCACCAGAACTGTTTCTGACCGGATAACGACACACATATTTTGTGAAAATCTTTGCCATTCAAAATGCTAATAACTGCGAGTTGCTTTTTTTCTTTGCCATTAAAGGAAAATAATTCATCATAATCTTTCAGTTTCCAGTTTCAAAAACTTTCCTAAAAAAAAGACAAAACTGACATCAGTCAGTTACAAACCTCTTACCAGGAGAAAAACTTTTGAACTAATTAGTCTTACATCAAAACGAATACTGATTATCATTCAAACATTCACTTTTACATCTCTTTGTGTTCGGGCTTTGGTCAAAAACCATTTTGACATGTCTAGTTTTCTATTTGATATTGACCAAAGGAATAACGATACACGAAGGGCTGTTTCAGCCTGATATTTCCCTCATTGAGCAGAAAATTAAAGCAAATTTACGTAATCGGTTTTTCTCGCAAAGTTCTTCCAGTACTCTGAAGTGTTATTTGCCCCATTCATCCTCTTGTTAGAAAAGAGATTATTACAAGACCTTAGATGTGCGTTCTTACAAATTTTGTATGGCTTGTTCCACATCTCAAAAAATAATTAAGAAAATTTTATGTGGGCACCTGCATTCTATACCAAGAATCTGTGCTTGGTTGACCACATCTCCCCCATGCCTTACCGACTTGGTGAGAAGTTTAGAAACTCATTTAGAAATTAGCGGCCTTGAAGCTATGAAATAGCAGTGTTCACGATCTCAACTTAAAGGACGAAATCATCAAGCAAAACTTCTGCAATCCAAAATATTTCACCTGTATAGTAGATTAGCTTGTCTAAACTTTAGGTTAGTTGCTTTTAAGTATACGGTATCAATGATTCTCTTATTAATTAACGACAGAAACTTGATTTATTAAATAAAATGGTAAGAAAAAAATAGTATGGATAACTTAAAACCGAATGAAGTTACAGCAAAAGTATTTTACGAAGAAATCAAAATATGATTGCCAGACAGTAGCAAATCTTTCTTAGATCATTTTATTAAAGAAAAAAAGTAAACTAAAGTAAATTTCGTCTTTCTAACTACCAACCACGCACTCCAATACAACAGTAAAAGTCTTACAGACGTGTGCCATTTTAAATAGTTTTCGAAATCCTGATGTTCAATGAGAGAAGCAACAAAGATTAGCATGTTCCCATAGTTATCGACCTGGATAAAAAAATGAACAACTGCACATTCCGATAAGATGCAATACCACTCACCTAACTACACCTATGCCTCCAAATACTGGATTATCATAAAGGTACTTACCTGAAAAAAAAGAAAAAATTAAATATTAAACAAAGTAGATAAAATACTTGTACTTAGGTGATTACTGATTACACGCTGTATTAACATATCAATTCCGCGAGATGCAAAAAGCAAAATAAATGTTAGAATCATTACAATTTTATTCTCTATTAATTGGTGTAATTTATGTAATTATGTTCATTTACATATTTTACATAAATTGCATTTAATTCCCTCGATTAATACAGTTTATTGTCAATTAATTTATTATTTTCTTACAAATATATTTTGCAATTAGAGAGAACGTTGTATTTAATTTTTGAGTTTTTCACAATTTGATTTAGTTTTCATAAGCCAAGATCTTTATTGAATTTTTCATAATAACGCAATTTATTATAGTTAGATATAGCCACAACCCTATAAAGGCTTGGAAACATTAAAATCAAACAAGATTTACTATACGTGTATCATAAATTTATAGTTGATTAAAATATCAGGAAGTTTGTTGATTTTTTTAAAAACAAATAATTTTTGTTGATTAATATTCATTATTACAATAATAATAATATCCTTGTAATTTATAAGTCGTAAAATATTTTAACGACTTAACGTTTCATTGTAAAAATATTAATTCCAGAAAAAAAAACAAAAAAGCCATTCACAGGAGAATGTTAAAAAATTATGTAAAGTTCATGATTTACATTAAGTTGATACTGCATTGCAGTAATATAGGAGGCAATAATAATATGCAGGCACATCCCTGCATACATTTAAAATAAATTCAATCATGATGTTAAAAGAAATGAAAAGAACAAGCAAAACCAAGGCGCAGAAGAGAGGGTGGGAGAGAAAGAAATTCTTTTTTAACTTTCAGAGAGAAACTGGTTCCAGGCGCATATTTAGTTCTTGTTATTTATTTTTTTACGTGTAATATAAACATATACATATATTTGTATAGAAAATGTTCTTTGTGAGAAGAGGATATTACAACAGATGCTTGCGGAACGATAACTCATGGAAGATTGTTACCATAAATTCATTTATAAAATGACGTGGATGCATTAAAGTAATTGTTCATATGGAAATAAATCATTTCTTTAATTTATTATAAATTAAAGAAAGGTTTAGGATTATTATTATTATAATATATATATAAGGGGGAGAATTCTTTTATTTATTTCTTTTTTATCTTAACGAAAAGCTATTTAAAATACCTTTTATATACAGGGTGTTTTTATATTGAATTTTACTAACTAATCAATTAATCATATGTATGTTCTTTTTTATAATGTATTTCTGTATTTCAAAATCTTCTTTATTGGTTAAATTCAAAAAACAATAAACAGAAGATTGTACAAAATCCAAATAAAAAGTTTACCAGTTATAATAATCTATGACTGCTAATAACAGATCAAAAAGTCATTTTATTCCAATCATATAACAACCGTAACTTCAATGGACATCCAAAATGACCAAATCGCAGCAAGACTTAGTTAACCCTCGACTTTCTCTCTAGAAATTTGTCTGTAATCACTGCAGGCAGTTTTATCAAATATGAAAGGTAACAACGAACTTCCTTTATTTCTTCAGCTGAAGAAATGTTTTGAAATGAGAAGCCAAACCAAGAAGGTATTTTTTCATTCGTTTACAGTCTGCCTTGGAGAAATAACACACACGAGGACATAGTGTATAGATGCTGACTTTGTTTTTGTTAAGACTATCATCGAACATGTGTTCAGACAGTTGAATCTTAACGGCGCACAGTGCTCCCTTTCACGGAAAAAGCGGACAAAAGTAACAAAAGGTTTGGATTAATTAATTAATTAACCGAACATTTTCCTCATTTACTGGTAATGACATAACCTCATCAAGTTTGTTAAGTTGTTTAGACGTGACTTGACACAAATAGCAACGCATGTTAGATTTTGTCATTGTTACTGTATTTCTAAGTTTACCATCAATCATTGTATAAATATTAGTTTGTAAGTAACAGTGATATCTTTTGCAATCGATTGTAAATTGTTGACTTTTTTGGAGATAACGTTTGAATTACGCTAGCTTGTACTGAAATAATTTTGCTTGATATCCAATAAAGATTGCAATAGAACTTCTGCTATAGTCTGAGTAACATGAATACCTGGCAGATAACAGCGAGCTTTTGCCACCGCAACTGTATGATATGATGGATCAACCTGCGCACCGTTCTCTATTTCTCTTTTTCTAATCAACGGATTCGTCTCCCTAGTCATTTTACTTTTCGCAACATCGGAAAGAAGAGAAGAATCAGCAGCTTTAAAAGCTGTCTTGTACTTTGCAGCTTTAGATGGAAATGTAGTTGTGATGTCCTAGAGAACACTAACAGCGTCGGCAGCTCCAGATGCACGAAGACTCATGCAAGTTGCAAATGACAACTCAGCCAATTACACAATGAAACCAACTTAACTGTCCCGACTCGATCGTGCGCCTTTTGGCTAGCTGTGCGTCGGGCGCCTCGTGGCATGAGATCTCGGAAAAATCAAAACACTACACCACAAACTTCATTTTAAAATAATGTAGACCATCAAACTCACTACTATTTTTCTAATTTTCATAAATATTAATGCTTATAGAAACAATAAAGAGTTACGTTTGACGTTTAACACTTTAAACACCTCCCAGATTTACGCTGCAAACGCGTGGCGAGAGCGTCCCACAGATGAGTCACTTTGACCACGCTCACACTTTATGTTTGAAGGCCCAACTAATTGTCTTTCCACAGCGATGTGCAGTGCTGCCTCCTTTGTCAAATTTCGGGGTACTAAACATGAAATTAAGAACTTCAGTTTTTCGATTTTTGTGGGCCACTGTGCGGCGCAGAGGTCTGTTATCGTCGAGAGATACCATTGGCTGGTCCGCTTTCTAGCCTACAACACACTTCGATTCTAAATGAATAAAAAGAAGTCCAGATCAACAAACTTAACAGTGACCCCAGATCACTTAGCCGAACAGCAGCAGCCACCAGAAAAAGCAGCATCCAGCTCCAGCAGCACCCTTTAGAAAAGATTCGTCTAGTCGACGCAAATTTCTCTTTTAACCCGAATCTTTGTTCATTCAAACAATTATTTTGTTTTATTTCAAAATAAAGAAATCCTGAAAATAAAAAATAAAGAACTATGAGAAAAAAGAATAATAACAAATAGAAAAAGAATAACACCTGAAACATAATAAACAAAAAGAGCAAAGATAAAAGAACTCTTAAAATAAACCATAAAAACAGTCCATGTGATCAAGATCCAAGATCTCAAATGATTTGGTATCTCGTTTTCATTGTTTCATGTTTTAACTTTTTATTTGTTTAATTAAAGTTGTGAGCTAGAAATTAACTGGTAAGTATAAAGAAACGTATTTGTTTGCATAAATGACAATCAAACTAATATTAGTTGATTTCCAAAACGGTCTCCCAAGAAGAAGCCATGGTTATAAGGTGCCATAGTTTAAAGCACTGATGTTGTTCACCTTAAAATCTAAACTAATATGGAAAGGCTTAGTAACCTATCGAGACCAGTCACCTTCGCAAATGATAAAGAATACGAAAGCATTAATCAATCAGAATCAGTTTATATAATGCAACCACAGAAATGACAAGACTTAGCAAGAATGTTAGATGTTAACAAGAGTCATCACAAGTAATTCGAATTGCAACAAATAAAGTAAATCAGCTCTATAACATGTCTATGCTTCATAATCTTGTTGCTTTTACGAATTCCGTCAAAAACTCAATTGCATTTTTCTTGTGGGATGCATCCGTTTCAGTAAAATGAACTTTTCCAAAAATTCAAGTTTAATTTGGCATCTTCAGATATCTCTATATCTCAAAAAATGACTTGGGATGCCGAAATGAAATCTTCCGTTTGACTGTTGTCACGTCGCGTGTTTCATGTGTCGTCGTTTAATTCTATTACAAAATCAGATAGGCTAAAAATCAAGACAAAGGAGAATTAGATCTTGATCTTTAAACATATTCTTATGGCATTTATCTTCTTTAGAATTAAGTGAATCTTTAAAATGAGAACTGCTCTTATGATTTGCTCCTGTGTTATCACTCTATAGTGCTGATTTAGTAGATTTAGAAGTTAATTCCGAACAACACAACCATGGGCCCTTTGACAGGATTTTGTACAAGAAGATTTCTTGTAACCAAGAGGTTTCATTCGATTTTTTTTCTTTGTATTAAAACTGGCTGCAAATCCATTGGCATCTTGATAACTTTGTTCTTCCAAAAAATGCAGTTTGCGAATGAGAAAGAATACTCAGAGACGAAAAGTTCGGGATCGGATTTTTCGATACAAAGACAGTTAGACTGTTTCGAGCAAAAAGATGTATCTGTGCTTGATTCAAATCGACTCTTTCACACATCCTTGGTTACTGATATTTTGATACTTTGAGTTGCTTTTTGATTAAACCTCAGCATAGGAACTTTTCTTATTTCTAGCCATAGAGTTTACTCTATGAATTTGACGGTGACTGTATAAACTACCTAAATTAATTGGCAAATTTTGTTTCTGAAGAATCGGAGATATTTTAATTTCTCTATCTAAAAAATAAGTGAGAAAACTGTTAATCTGATAATAGTGACTTGATGTCAACCATGACAACCAATACAATGTTTATCTCTCTCTTATTATATTATTTATCCAGAGAAGTGTACATTGTATATCCTACAACCACCTAAGTTTGGAAAGGAAAGTCAAATACCGACAATGTTGCAAGTCTGTTTTAACACGGTCGTAAGAGTTCAGAAAATGGAGATTTTGCCCTGGAATCGAACCAGAAGTAGAAGACGAGATTTACAAATACAATCTAGATGAACCATACAACCCTTTGAAATTTTAATCATTTTGTTATCCATTGCAGGAGAGAATATTTCTTTACGAAACGACAGTGTGAAGATTCTTTCGACAATTTCTTTTCGATTGGTAGCTCTATGGTAGGACCAACTTTGAAATCTTTACGATCTATAGATCACTTTAGGCACAGCATAGAAACCAACACATATAGACCTGTTGCAAAAAAGTCTAAACAGAACAAAATCAGTTAAACTTTCTTCTATTTGGGGAAAAGGGTTCATAATGCAAATTACTCTATCGAGAAAATAAATTTATTTGATTGCAATGTGCTTTCTGTCCTATTTTTAAGCCAACATTATCAGCTTTTATTTCATGCAGCTATACTTACCACTAGCTAAGCGTTTTGAAACATTAATGATTCAGCTGTTTTGACAGTCAATATTTCTATTGTATAAAGTTAAATACTTGTATAGATTTAGAATTTGTATTAAAACACAAGATCTAACCTTGAAAATTATTTTCTTTTATTTGGTCATCTCATTAAAATATTGTTACTGAAAACATTTTCAAAGTGTTTAAGGCCAATTAGCGCAAAAAACAGCGCTGTAATTATTTAAAACAAAAAAGTAAAAAAAAAGCAATAAACCAGATTCTTTTTTGTTACTATAAGAACACTATGTATGTATATAACAAGATCTGAATTGGTAACCCACAATTTAATTTTGCAAGTCATCTATGAGATGTATAAAAATAATTTTTGTTTAAGATCGATAAGAGCAAATTGCTAAATTACAGTTTATTAAAAGTAATTTTGGAATGATTTAATTTCTTTATTTTGTAATTTGTGGCTTTAACAAATAGCCTAATATAAAAAGGGTTTCGTTTTTATTATTTTTATAAAATTTTTATTATCCGAAAGAAAAGTTAAAGCTCACATTATTATCAACAAACCGCCCTGTATTAAAAGTAATTCTCCTCTAATTTACTCTTATACAATAGTACAAGCCATTTAAAGATTTCTTTCAAGTTCGGAATTTTCAGTTAACCGTAGAAGCTTTCACTCGCTTGATATTCGCACCCACGAAATGTTCCTTCAGTAAAAGCTCGCAACGAAGTATTAGGTAGAGAGAGGCCAATGTCTAATAATAACGTTCAAGTTGTGAAAGCTCTTTATAAATACATATAAAAAATAGGATGGGGTCTTATAATATGAAAATACATTTCAACAACGAATGCTATACTTTCAACATAATACTAAATAAATAAAAGCTGAATAAATATTAGTCCTGTGAGAAAAAACACACACACGCGGTTTAAAATAAAAATATATATAATTGAACTCCGAACGCAAATGTTGTTTGTGATAATAAAACCCAATTTTTACGAGAGTCCTCATCAAACAAAAGCTTTTCAAATAAAATAAACATAAAAAAAGCAAAATAAATTATCGTTTCCGCAAGTTTTTGCTTTTCAGATATATATTTATATGGCACATATATATAAAAACATAATTAATTTCGCATTAATTTCATTATTTAATCACGCCTTATATGGAAGGGTTAAAAAAATCAGTTTTCGCGCAAACACGTTGTAGTATAATGCCACAAAAGGAAAGGAGAGTGAGACAGAAAAAGGGAGCGACTACTACTGGGTTGATTATACACGAGTTAATTCCGCATGTAATCCGCTACGAAACCAAAATATAACAAAAACGACGCTAATCTATATGCAGATAAGTGAAGATTGCTTATGAGAGGAGTTCAGTGAAAAGAGAGATGTGGGCAATATAATAACGATCACGACTGATATTAACGATATTTGAGACGATTTGATTGCTGTTTTGAACGACTGGTCGGCATTACAGGCAGCACAATATAATTATGTATATGTTATGATCTATAATTCCACGTCTGGCCATGGATATATAAATTGTACAAAAATAACATACTGCACTTTTATTATTATATATTATTATTAGTAATAAAAAGCAAAAATATTTCATAAAAATGCGATTATTTTTTAACAGCTGCGTCCATGTTAACATCGTAAAATTTCGGTTTACAACCAGAACAGAATATAAAAAAAAAGTTTTATTTATTTTATACCCTAGTTAAAACTCCTCGTTTGCTTTCTTAAAATACAAACATATTATTTTGTTCTATTTCAAAATGGCCGCGTCAAAGTAGAAAACCCAAAGGAGATCAAAGATCACATAAGAGGGCAGGAAATATAAAAGTTGAAAAAAAGTTGGAAAATCTCCCAAGTTAATTATATTCCTAATTTAAATTTTGCTGAAAATTATTATGTTTACCTATATGACGAATAAATCAATGGATAAACAAAAATTTCGACAAATATTTACATCTAAAGCTCGTTAAATTATAGCAGCTGTTGGTATTTATTAAATGATCAGTTTTAATATTTTTTTTGTTTTCCATTTATTAAATTCCTTTTGCTTTCACTTTATTTTTTTAGTTTAAAACAATTTTATGCGATCTAATGAAAAAATTCTGAAAGTCAAGAGCCACCAAGTTAGGTTAGAATAAAGATAAGAAATAATTACAAATTGATCTAAATGACCAAAATGATCTAAAATTAAAATATTTCAGCCCCAGGCCGTTGGGAGTGATTCAAGGTTGTCTCGTGACATATATGTACTTCCGATATTTCGTAAGATAAACAGTGACTATTCTCACTTTTGAAACAGATTATGGACATTTTTAATCGTCGACTTATAAATTGCACTAACCCACTATAATAAATTGCTCAAAATGGTTGCCAGCCCTGGTTGGGCCTTGTACCAAAAAGTCTAGGTTGACAAGGTTTTGCCGATTTAAATTGAACATACAACAACATACATACAGAAAAGACAAATCTTGAGTATTAAAAGGAAAACAGGGCCAATCATACCTTAAATTTGTATGGAACTTTATGGTTTAGGGCTGAACATTATATTACGTAAATCTTCTCTCCATCAAAAATTGGCACTAAATTTTAAATCAAAGATACATAATTGATTTATTCTTAACATAAATGAAAAATATATCGTACAGTAAGTTACTTATTTTTGCAATTTTAAGAAAGCAAATTATCCAAGCTCCAAACTCCATAAATCCAATTTAACTTCTGGTGCTCATCATTAATCATCGTACATTTCTATCAATCTTCTTAAGGTAGTACTTGATTCTTGCAATTAGCGAATATTATTATCCTTGTACTTCTTGTAGATCAGAGATTTCAAGATAACCCAAAAGCCTTTGATAGCTTTTAATTCTGACACGTTAGTAGAATTGCTTTCTTTTTATACAAAATTAATATTTTCATTGAAGAAATGTTGGTAACATAATAACTGTCAAAATGATGGTTTTTCTAAGAAACAATAATACTATATGAGTATGAACACAGTCTTTTAGCATGTCTGTTTGTTTAAAATTTAGTTATTCTCAGTCGTAGGTAGACTACTTAAATGATTGTTATCATTATCACAACACTTCAAATTGGAAAATTCTTGATAAAGATCACATTTAATTTCCGAAGTGTGCTCTGAGTACTTTGTTGTCATTTTCATTTTCCAGTATCTTTTTGATTGTCTTTCCCTTCAATGTTTTATGGACATAACTTTTTGATATGTGGACATTAACCCCGAATTAGCAGCCGAATGCCTACAAAACCATCTAAATCATTTAAACTCAATGGAAGTCGCACATACAACCCAGAAAAACGCAGACTAACCTCAAGGTTCGCCAAATACACTGGCTCTTAGGCAAGAAATCCAAGCTAAAAACGGAAAATAAGGTGCATCATCAAACCCATTTGGACGTATGGAATTCAGTTGTGGGGGTGCAGCAAACCTTCCACTCAAGAATTATCCAACTTAATGCATCTTGGTTCGTTAGCAACAAAACTATGCATGATGACCTAGCCATACCTACAGTACCAGAAGAAATCTGCAAGTTCAGCACTATTTCCTAAACCTTCCAGGACATCAAAATGCTGAGGTCAGCCAACTTGGAAATGAAATTCTGGCGTTCAGAAGACTGAAGAGAAAACGGCCCACCTGACTAGTCACCCATATCCAAATTTGGAGTGTAGTCACTCGACTACTTTATCCTTCATGTAAAATCGTTCATCCAATTTACTAAATGCTCTCAAAGAGCAGATTGTAGATTTCTTAGCTACCCTTAGAAAAACGGCGTTTTGAGAGCAACTTTTTTGGTATCAGCAGGTAGAGAATTACTCACAGAACACAATTAGGTGGCCGAAGGCAAAGAAAATTAATCCAATCTTGGTAAAACCGACGAAAAACAAACACAATTTTTAAGCATATTTGAGGTTATGTTGCACGATAGAAACAATGAAGTTGGCAACTAAATCAGCTGCTGCACACACTACCAACCCCCTACTGCAACATGACCCGCGTATAAGAATTCCGCTCAAATCTTGTGGGGTGGCCGAAGCGAGGGGATGGTTAGGTTAGAAGCAGTAAAACAATCATTTTTTACAGAATTCCATCCCAATCTTGTGGGGAGAGGGCAAAGCGAGAGGGTCGTTAACTTAGAAGCAGTAAACCCGTGGGTTATCCATTCATTCCCCCGGAGGGGTGGGGGGGGGGGGGGGCGAATTGAATTAATTAATTCATGCTTGCGCGGAGTCAATGTCCTCCAGGTGATTTAGGGAAGTTGGATTGTGGTGCTGTCGGTTGGTACACTGTCGGGGTGTACTAAGAACGGTAAGAACAAGCCGCGATATTATGGTGTCATGGCAGTCGGTGTGCTTGTGAAGTGTCAAATTCGTCGATTTTAGGAAGTTTTTTAAAAGATTTCCAAGTGTTTGGCGTGGGAGAGGCCTTTCGCTGGTGTCTTTTGATGCTCTAAATGGATATAAACGCATTAGTAAAGTTGAAGTTTTACTGTAGAACTTAAATCCTAGGGGCAGCTATATCGAACTGTTATCGATAATCTACTTTGATATCGTTGTTTGGGTAAAATGGCACATAATGAATGATGTTCCATGATTTATATTGTAAGGATAGAACCTGTACACTAAATTTCTTACCTAATAGCGTTACAGCTCCATTTTTAATATCTTTCAGCTCAACTTTCATAATATAATTATATCTGGTGCCTCTACCAACTAGAAAGGCAATAAGCTATGGTTGTCAAAATATTCCACGTGATCATTCCATCAAAACTAAATACATGTAAGACCTTGTATAGAGCACTGTCCTGAAATAATCTGCAGTTTATTATACTATTACTTGATCTGACACTACCATCACTGATAACCTATGAAATCAATTTGTAAGTCTTATTAAGTAATACTGTTTATCGAAAAATAAAAGTAGAACGAAAGCGTTAGTCCTAAGTTGTAATGTCTTTTAATTTCGTTCAGATATTTGTTCCTCTGACGCATAATATTTAAATTGTTCCGTCCTATAAACGAATGTTTGTTAAAATTTTATTTTAAAGAATTGATAACTTTGTGGTCTCGACTTCTGGGCTCCAGCGGACGTGCCTTTTGTTATTTTTTCAATATCAAGATCCAGACGTAAATAAAAGATTCCTGGAATCTTAGTCGCGAATGCTGCAGTCACACGGTCTTTGTTAAGTCAGGTTCAGGCTGAAAATCTAAGGAGTGGAATTTTTCATTGCCTAGCATTTTGACCTGTTAGGTCGTGCATCTGGCTTCCCAACCCCACTCCGGTAAGCGCACGCTGCGTGACAGGAGACACAGAGAGAATAGGGATTACGTTGGTACTTTGTGATTTTCTCGAGGAGTCAAAATCTGGACACCGTGGAACGCGGGTGTTCACCGCGCCCTCCCGGGTCCAAGCGGGCCAGGTGCTTCTCGCGTTTTGTTTCGATCTTTAAGTGTGGCGCACGGTTAATTTCGACATTTTAGTGGCTGTGAATTTGCTTTGGTTTTCTATTTGGTTTATGATTTATGGGCATTAATTTGCATTTTGAGTTAATCCTGGAGGGAGGCCTCTTTGAGGATTAAAATATTGACGCATCATTGTGCGGACGAACTTTAAAAATTCATATGCTGAAAGGTGTTACCTGTATTTTTACTAGTATGTGGAGATGAACGACAAGCCCATCGTCCCTGTCTTCATCAAAAGGAACGTGTAAAGAAGTAACCGTGTCGAGCCAGTTATTTGGAAATTATTTAGTCCCACTTTCTTCTTGAGTTTTGGTTTAGTCATTACGAAAAGCTCCGTTATGTACCTGGTGTTCTTTGACTCCGCTATCTTCGTCATACTCCCTGGCTGATGGAATCAATATTCCATCTTCAGTGTCCATCGAGAGATCTGGTATTCTCTTCGTTATTGAGAAAATTAAAGTTTTGTGTTTGTGGAAGTTAAGTGTTTAAAAATTCATGTAGTTTAACTTTTGTGTTCTTATTGCTAGGAGTTTGTTTTTGTTTTATAAGCTTATTTAGGTGCCATGATGATGGACCTTGGCTTCTAGCAACCCGCATAATATTTGATTTTGTGAATAAAGCTTTGTTTATAGTTTTGAGAAACGAGAGAGAGGCTGGAGATTTATTAAGTTTATTTTATTGTAAGCTGCGGAACCAACAAAGGTTCCTTGGTAAGTAAAAGAGAATACAATTTAGTCTCCGGACACGATTTTGAAGTGTTTATCTACAGGGTGGTATTTTGGGTGGACCCTATATACAGCGTGTTCGTCGGTGTGGGGACAGGTCGACGAATTACATCGTTTTGTGTGCCACTGTCTCCTGGCGCCCTTTTGGTATCTCTTTTAGGCTTTTCAGCTAAAAGCTAAGTTTTAGGCTCAGGTAAGATCAACAAAGCCTGGGTTATTTACTATTTTGGAACCTACTCCCGTCTTCGACATGAGCTATGGGCTTGAACATCTACCGATATTTGGCTTATACGGGACTTGTGCATACTTTTGGGCATTTTCCCGTTACAAAGTTTCTCAAAATAGGAACAACAAATATTCGGTTACTAATTTTGTTTTAATCTCTTAAGTATTGTTAGTTACTGTATTCAGACTGCATACTTTTTTGATTTAGATTAATAGTAATAAGATTTTGCCTATGAAGAGTTTATTTATCAAAACTTAAAAATATCAGTTTTTCAAAAAAAACCTTATTAAAGCTCATCGTCAACTATTGTTATATAATGTCAGTCCAATAGGTGTCACCTTAATGAAATCAGTTTGCATATCAAATTGGCCAATTCCAATTTTTCTGACTGAGTTTCTTAATACTATAAGTTTACTTTACAGAACAAGTGAAAAAAAGCAATAAATAAACAGGTGCTGTGCCAACAAAATTGCACGTGCACATTAGTAAAAATGACATCTAGAATAATAGATTTTGATGTACTGGACACTTCCTTATTAACCAAATGAAGATAAAATTAACAATAATGAACTAAATGACTTTTTAACTTTGAATTTGCCCAAATTATATATAATCAAATAATCTAAAGATAAATTCAAACAATTAGATAATATCTAAACAATATTTAAATACATAGATATCTCAAAACAATCTTTTCTAGACAAAACCCGACCCTTAACCTCAAATTTAAATATTTAAATCACAAATTTCTTTAAAATATAAATTTTCCTGCATAATCATAGAACTTTATCGTTATAACGTAACTTTTAGAATTTAAACTCGAACATTTATTAGCAAAGAGAGCTTGCTTTAAATTGATTTAACAATAGCTTCGGTATAAGATAGGATTCAATATCCTTATAATGGAATTACTCTTTCGTTTTTTTTCAAGATATTTCAAAATATGTTTCGGTTTTATACAGTCGAAATAATTTCAAAAGATAGCCTTGATAAATTTAAATTTCTTTAGTGTGGTTGTATTTGTGAGAACATGCATCGTTAATTAATTGTTTTACCATAGCAATTCATCTTCATACCAAGTTGAATTTTATATTATCGGAATTACAATTAAGGGGAAGTAACAAAACGAAAAACATTAATAATTCATAAATACTGATGAAAAATACAATCAAGATAAAGCAAAATTACTAGTATAAGTAAGGTATTTTACAATAAAAAAAGAGGAAACATCAACAGCTGTAATACTAATAATAATAATACAAACAAGTCCATAGACGTTTCTTTTTTACAATTACAGTTTTTATATTTTTTAACAGTGTATAACATTAATAATATAAGAAACAATAAATCAGAAAAGTAATAATACCAATTATATTATTTTTGTTTTTAACTATAATAAATACCCTCCACACACAAATAACCCATACAGCAGAGAATGAAAATAATAAAAACGACTTCAATTTATGACGTAATTGCCGGACTGAGTCTAACTTGTTTTGACATTAACGTACGTGTACAAGATGAATGTTCGTCGACAATTAATTCCTACAACAAAATATATTACGGTAAGTTAGTTGGAGGGAACCCAAAATGTAGGTACTATATTCACCTGTGCGATCCAATTCGCCTCCAGGCCACTCGAACAGACCGGACTTGAAAACCTTAATATATCGGTTATTATATTTGTCTGAACTTGACGAAATAATACGTGTATTTATATTCCTTTGTAAAATTTATAATTCGTAGTATTAGTTAGGCCACTAAAATTTATATAGTCATAGGTCTAGAATTCTAGATGGTCTAGATCGAATTACATTCCCATAGAAACAGATTCACAAGAGGGAAAAAAACAAACCGTTGATCGCCTGTAAATTACCAACAATTTAAATCCGTTTGTTGCTAATTCACATATAAACTAGGAAAAAAATCTCATTTATACAGAATAGAACTACACGGTAGTAATTTCCTCTTATAATCATCCATTCATAGTACTCGTTTTCATTCAATAATAAGAGATAATCATGTTGCTTGCGTAGAGTATAGTCATTTTACTATCATAAAACTTTAAAATAGAATTTATTTTGCTGCCCGAAGAATAAGGTGGAGACTGCTTAAACTTGAAGTTAACCGAATAACCGCAGGGTTCTCGTGTGGGGCCGCTACTATTTCTACGAACTAATAGTAAATTAGTATTGTAATTAATTATGGCACGTCGTTATAGATTTTTCTTCTATGATTTAAGATTTCTATGCTGCAGGTTAAATTTATTGATTGGATAATGATGTGATTTATTTTATTTCATTTTTTAGCCGTTAAAAGAATTAAAAACGATTAAAGAAATAATTGAGGAACGATTCCAATATCGAAAATACTTCTCTAAATAAATCAAATTAAAATTATGTTTTAAACTATCACAAAAAATTATTTATTGCAAGAATTAATCTTGATCAACTGCAGGTCGAAGAATGCTTCGCCAAACAAGATTAGATTATAAGGTTAAGACCTACTTGATGACTATCCAATTACAAATTTCTTGGAAATGTGCGTGTTGATGTGCAACGTCATAATGAAATTATGGTTAATTTCTAGCTTCTGTTTTCAACACATTAGTAAACTAGTTTACTAGCCGTTTTCATTTAATACTTACAAGCCGTAACAAATAGCAAATAGTTCTTTGGAGCCACATTAGAAAAACCTAGAAAGGAAGACACTATACGTGTAAAAATCACTAAAATGCTTACGATTTTTCTGAACTTTTAGTTTACCATATTTTGGCAATAAAATCACTGACTTTAATAAATGGATCTTCTTTACTTTACTTCTAGTCTTATTGGTTTTGATCTTTTATAGGTTTTTGGCAACAAGAAGAGAAACTTCTTAATTCTTTTCTTTATGAGACTAACATTCTTCTTCCTTTTATGACGCTTTCTATGGTATATCATTCTCAAAAACATCAATATAATATGAGCCTAAGTAATCTTTTAAAATTTCTTTCTAGTTATTCTTCGCAAGTTTTTTGTTCAATATAAGACTCTTAGATTCCTGTGGTCTATATAAAGATTTTCCTCCATTTGTACCAATCTTACCTGTGTATTCGTCTGATGCCGAGTTTGAATTTTGTAAGTCAGTTTTTTGCAGATCAATGCAAATAACAATCTTCAAAAGTATGTTGCACAGGCAAATGTTGTCTTTTCTTTTGATAGAGTTTGTATAATCAGAATTTAAACGTCTGTATTTCAATTTTCTGTAGATCTTCTGGAATTAAAAGTTCACATTTTACTATCCAGATCGTATCATTTCTTTGTTTCAGTCAAGGTTTTAAATAAGCAACTATCTGCACTGATATTAACACTTGATGAAACTCTTGAGTCAATTAAATTAAAATGTTCGATCTTTAGATGAAAAAATAGGAACATGATACATTGAAGTAAGTTTGAGGTCTTTGGGCACTGAATTCCTAGTTTTCGAACTAAGGCCAAAACTGGAACGTTAAATGGAAATTTAGAGTTCTCAGTTCTTACAATAGGGATCATTGCTCCACGTTGATTATCTTTCTTTCGCTATGCCTAATGGAGTTCTGAAGAGCAACTCTGAGTAGTGACAATTATGTGGATTTTCTATACCGAATTTTTAAATTTATCCAATTAGTCAATCTTTCTTTTGTTGATGATTTACATGATTCTCAAGATGCTTTAGAAAATCTCACTGTAACTATCAGCCCGTAATATTCTTATTATATACACTTACACATCCATATTTCTACTTTAAAGTTTAACGAAACGCAGAAAATCTGCCCCTAGACGTCCGAGACATCCTGGAATTCTTTCCACTAACTTATTACCATAACGAATACTTTCTGTCACTTTTCCGTTATCGTAAGTGACACACGTTCCAGTAAGGATTCCGTGAGTGCGCGTTGGTTTCATGCTACTCGAGCGTCATTCTTTGTATTGTCTCCTCTTGGCCTTCTCCACTCTTCGCTCCAGGACGAAACTACCACTATCGAGATCCGTCAATACTTGGAAGACCAGTCTAAGATTTCAACATCCCCAAGTCTAAGACTAGTATATCACAAATATGCGTTACCGGCGCGGCATAGTACGTACTTAAACTTACATTCATAAGCTGAATAGTAGACTGACTTATTTCATCGGGAAAAAACTTTACCGAGTCTCTAATGAACACGGCCCGAATATGCTTTCTAAGAGAACTGTACTCTCTCAAAGTTTATTAAATGTTGAATGTACATAACTTCGCATCGGGAAATTGTGCCAGGTTTATTTCATTTGTTTTATGCTTTTAGTCTTGTAGAACGAGACAGTCTTTTTTCTTGCTTTAAATTATTTAGTTTCCAGAACAAAATATCAAGTTATAAAACAGCTAACCCTATTATTGCCACAGTTTCCTCAAACACTATACAATCAGATAATGATTTTTTACTATTTATCCAAGAAATAATCTATTGAATAGATTATAACGTTCGAAAAACAGGGGATTAAAGTTATAATAAAGGCTACAGTTCCCACAAAAAGCATTTTCGGACATATTCTTTATCGACGACATCAAAAATCAGCCTGTACATATAAGACTTGCTTTGCAAGGCATGTACAAACCGAACAATACAGGTATCTGCGAATGAGTGAGTAACCCTTTTCATCTCACACTTGCAATTCAGTTGTTATAGTATGCAGCTGATACTTGCAATCTCTATGTCTTTATTTATTTATTTGCACCGATGGGAAACCTCGCGCAGTCCGGCTTCGAGTGCGGAGCGAGGTGTCTATGTGGTGATGCACTGAAGTTGATTAGTAAGCAGCATACTCTAACGGAAATTCAACTCCGGGTTGGGGAGCCCGGCTGTGGTTGCCATCACTCCACCTGCCGGTGTACCAATTTCGCAGCCTCATCCGCAAAGCCTGCTCTGGGGGGGGGGGGAGAGGCAGGTCTCCGAGAAACTCCAACCAAGAAATCATTCGAGCCCGAGGCTCCTCGAATGCATCATTCCACAGCTGCTGAAAATCAACTTTCGTCCGTCGCCCACGGATAATCTCCTTCCCCCATCCCATCCTTTTTCCCGCCAAATCCTCTCGCAGCGAGAACTGCGGAGGGTTATGCTTCTGAAAAGAACCGTTTGCCCCACCCATCACCTTCACCACTCCTACTTCATATTATTCTCAACCAATCTCAATCCACCATCATTTTATTCATAATCTATTCAAATCTATTCAATTTTCACTCAATATTATCCATCAATAACTCCAAATTCCATAATTAATCATCCAAAACCTACTACCAGCTCGAACTTAAATGCCACTTCAAGTTCGCCGTCGTCAGTTGATTCAAGAAATCCAGTGCTCCGATTAATCAACTCCAGTTTCAACGAAAAATCAAGCCAACTCCAACCAACCAACAAGAACCGCCGCGACGCCATCAACATCGAATCCAATCGCATCTCAAGCCAACTTCACTACCTTGCCTCCAACGTCGAAGACTCCACAACTGCATCACCATCAAGCCGAAATGACGGACGCTGCGTTCAAGACCCATCCAAATTGGCCTCTAAAGCCGGTGCCTATGGCACCAAACTGCGATGATATGCTGCTGTGGAAACCTTGCCGTATTTTTGCCTAATTGGTCAACCACAAAACAGCAAGTCTTTCATACGTCAATCACCCACCTGGCCAAAGATGAATGCCATATCCAATAGCAGCTATCAGTTTCTCCGAAACAAAAAATCAATGATGATGACATCGATGAAGCAGAGTATTGACAGTCTGAACAAGAAATTTGTATGAGTTACTTAGCATTCTTCACTATTGAGCACCTTCCTTCTGATGATGATTAGACATTGCAAGTAACTAATGTTAGTTATCTGTGTGTCTACACTAATCATGATTTTATTACAACGGTGCAGTACTATCGAGAACTAGTTCCTGTAGTTTGGACAAACCATGTCAATCGTACATTGGGGTTTTAAGAACGTAATATCTTCAGAACAGTTTAATTGCCTTGACAAACTTTAGTTTTTACTTAGTAAGTCTTCTTTTAGAATACATTAACTAGTCCACTGTCTTGCTCCCTTGAACATTCTTAGCAAAATCTACGGTTGTTTCTGTAAAGCAGAAATATCGTCTTATCGAAGCAAAATCTATACAACTTGCAATTTGATATAAATGCATTTAAATGAATAGGCAGAATCATAAGTCTCAGACTAGATCTTTTTGCAATGACAGTTGGTTAAGTCAGGTTTTCTGAGAAACCGCTTTATTCTCGCTTATAATGTTATCTATGGAGTCGGGAAGGTAGCGCCGAAAAATGCTAATCCAATCGTTTTTTAATCAGTAAGTCTAAAATATAATCCATCTAGGTACGTCGGATAGTTGCCTTCAATCCAGAAGGGAAATGAAGAATGTTATGTTCAAGCTCCAATTGAAAGTCATAATTAGCTAATGAATGGGCAAAATTACAAGTTTCAAATAAGAAAGAGTCTTTGCAGATCTTTTTCTTGTTTTTTCCCGAATACATCATTCAGAATCCGCAAGTTTTGTCACTTGGTTAAGTCAGGTTTGCTAAGAAATCTCTTGATTCATATATGGTGATCCAATTATTGTTTTACCAGAAAGTGAAATATAACAGATAATGCATCTAGATAAGTCATATTGCTGATATTCTGCTATCAGTACTTTCTGACTTTTCGAGTAAATACAATATGATCCTTTATGCTATTTAAGTCATGTAGGCACCTGCAACAGTTTCAACCAGCTCTAATGCTTACGGCCAATAGCTGAACAGCTGAACAGCATACAGGATTTTATAAATTACAATCTAGAAAAGGCAAAAAATCAGAAATTTAATACTTTGTTCGATATAGAAAGCATAATGGAGATATATGGACACAATGTAATTAAAATGCAGGGAATTATTTATCCAACACACACATAAGTTGATATAATTTAAATCCTTGCAAACGCGAACCGATAGAAAATGCTGTCCGATACCTTCATATCGTAAAACAGCTGGAAGTTTATAAGAGCTGAAAGTTTAATATAAACGTCATTGAGCATTATTGTTATTTAAATACAAGGAATTTAAAAAATTGTATGCTAAAGAGTTTTCATTTTTTATTACGTCTATGATACCTCCAAAGGAATAAACCTGTATACGTCCAATGAATTTAAAGTTTCTGGATTTATATACAAAATTGTTATTTTACAGTTTCATTTCTCCCAGAATTAATTCTTGACAATTCAATTACGTGAACCATTCCCAATTTTACAGTCACCGTATAATTTGAATTATTACATTTTGCCTCGAACATTAATATAAAAATTTATGCAGTCCTCGTTTTTCATTCAACTACCATCATCATCGCCACCATAAACAAGAAAGCTTTCACAAACATACTTCAATTATAATAAATAATAATAATAACAATAATAACGATAACAATAAGGTAAAAAATACATCAGTAATGTCAGAATTACATTTTTTTTTACTTAATGTGGACCTTTATGGTAAAACGAATGTACACTGTAATTTAAAGTTCCTTGACCTTTAATTTATTATTTTATTAAAGAATTGCTACAAATTAAACAAAGACAGACTGGTTGTGTGGGCCGGGAACAAATGAGAACTGTCAACACAGTCCATAAATAAGAAACTCGCATCGCGTTTGTAATAACATATATTTATATATGCGGACAAGACAAACACAACCTCGTGACACAAACTAAAATGAACAAAAATAAATAATTTAAACAAATTTATATTCAACAAATAACATCTAAATTTTTTAACACATCCGAGAATGCGTCTTGACATCTACCGCGGAGTCGTGTCGGAGAATTTGAAAACATCTGTTGTTCGAAATTAATCTGGTCATAACAGGGGAGTATTCATAAAAAATTCCCATTGCTGTTCTAGTGAAACTTATATATATTTGTACATGTATAACACAGAATCCGATTTTGTTTTTTTTCCTTGTTGCTTCCTGCGATGCTGAAAAAGTTCAGCGGGAATCCAAGGTACTTTTGACACCCACTCTATCAGTAATTCGAGAACTTTTATTAAAACATATTCTTTTGGTGTTAAAACGAAGATATATTTATAAAATTATTAATCTGAAGTAACTATGATAAAAATATAAAATATCTGAAGGAGAATGCAACCTAACACAGATGTGAAATTAAGTATTTTCTGAAACATGGTTGAAAAACAAATTGAGACACTCACTTTTTGAAGAACCCTTGATTCAACTAAGAGCGTTACCGCTCCATCAAGTCATTTGGTTCTGAAACATTGATGTATTATAACTGACAACGTAGCATACATGGCATTTTTGAAGAACGTTTCTTCCACTGAAAAGCTTTTTCATATTTCCTATTCATTCAGCAACAGTCCGAAGTTCAAGACTGCACACTACTCCCTCATTATTACTTGCTGCTCAATGAGTCTGTATTAAGATGATTCCTGTGACTGGGTGGACCAAAACAGGTTGTTTCAAGGGCCAACTAGATTTGCTTGTTTTGTTCGTATCAAAGTAAATTTTGGATTAGCTCCATAAAAAATTTGTCTACGTTAACGGCAATCATACTTCTTAAACTGCGTATGGAATGAAATATGTTACATGTTTCTTTGGTAACAAGAGTTACTTAAGGAGGTAACAAGAGTTACTTAAGGAGATAACTATTGATTTAAGTAAATTCTTGCTTCTTGTTAGTCTTACTAAAAAAAGTGAGATAATGATATTTCCATATTATTCAAACGCTCGGGACTACATAACCTTGAAGCAATACATCAAATGATGCACAGGCAAATACTATGGTGTCAGAATAATAAAATAATTGCGTGAATTTCACTTCGGATGCAAAACAGAAAATAACATTTAGCTAAAAACATTCCAGCCTACATTGATTTTCATAATCTTTCGATACAAACTATATCACTATAAACCATATCCCATGAAACTAAAACTCTAATATTTTTTATTACTACTAAGGAATTTTTATGTCCAGTATTATAATTGTAAGTAAACTGTAATTAATAATTATACACATATTTGTGTTGTTTTTCCTTTTTTTCTGTTTATTTAAACAAGAATAATCATGAGAAAAACTCCCACAGTATCTGATAAAAGTAACAAAATTTACAATAAGCGAAATAAAATATAATTAAGGTATATTTTGATACAGGTAGGAAAAAAATTTCCTGTTAATGATTTAAAGCACATTTTTTTTCCTTTTATATGTTAAAGAGAAACAATAACGTATTGTTTATTTTAAACCTATTACACCAAAAGAGAAAAAACCGTTGCGCTTTCTTTCATAAGCTAAATTTTATTTGCAATAATATATTCATTTATTATTTTATTACTGCAGTATTTAAATAATTCTGATTATCATCCTGGTGTAATTTCGCTATAGTCATTATCAGCGAATTAAAACCTGCAAATGTAATGACTTGCAATTGTAGAAATAATAAGACTCGGGCAAATAATCGATTGTTATCAACCTTTTTTTATAAAATATTAATATATAATTAGTTCCTATGTAGAATATTGATTCTAAAAATTGATTGTATGTTTACATCTCACCGTAATGACTCAAATTATTTCGTACCATTTTAAATGTAGCCAGAAGAAAAAAAAACTTTCAAAAATTACATTTTGATTAATAAACTTTTGAATACATGTTTATGCTTAAAAAACAACCGAAACGAAACCTCCAAGATAATCATTCGGTATTATTAAAAATAATAATAGTAATAATATCGTGCTGGTTTAAATAAAAGATGATAAATATAAATGATATCTACAGTATTCATTAATTTTTAATTATTATGAGGTAGCTTTTTTATACACCTTGAATAATAATAATAAAAAGTCGTTCGTCACAAAACGTCTCTCAGAGAAAATAACACTTAAAAGTATTAGCTATTAAAATTATAAATAGCTAAGAAAGAACACGTCGCCGGTAGACAACAAAGAAATTACTGAAGCCAAATTAGAAGTTTTAATGTGGTTTTTCACAACTTACATATGTGTGATCAATTGTGACGCATAAAACGTTATAGGTTTAAAAAGAAATATTAACCAAATTATTTATGAATTTCCAAATTGATTCTTCACTTTAGAAACACTTTGATGTTACAATAAAAATAATAAACGGGCGCTGTAAGAATTGTTTGGCTTCTTCGAAGTGGTAAAATTACATCTAATAATAAAATGCTTTGCATAAACAAAAGAAAAATAAAATTCAACGTTGGTTTCATAAAAGTGTAGAAAAAGATCATTATTTTGTTGATATAACTGAAGAATTCAAACTCCAATTGACAGTATCAAGATTATAATTAGTTTATTAACAATTAACCAAACCTTCTTTTAGAATTAACTAATTGAAGCTACCGAAATAACCTAAAAAATATAAATTTTAGAAGTTTTGATGTTTTAGAAGGAAAGTATGCAATAAGTATGGTCCTATAAGTTTTTAACTATTATGCCCTATGACGGATTTATTGAAATGATTTTCTTCAAAGAAAAAGAATACGAAATTTAAAAAACGACAATTGGCGCCCAACGTGGAACCACTAATATGCTCTATGGCAGATTTAACGAAACAGTTCTTTTTGATAATCTTCAAACACGGGGAGAATGTTACCAACAAAAAACTCCATTGGCTGATCCGCGGCTCCGCCCACAGCGCACTTAGATCCCAGATCAATAGAAGAAGACCCGGATCAACAATCTAATGTCACCATCCCACACTCATCCAACTCCGCAACATCATTCAATTCCGCAAGTAGTGTCGAGTCGGCGCAAATCTCTTTCTCAACCTGAACCTTTGTTCCTTCAAACAATTATTTTGTTGTATTCTAAATAAACAAACCTAAAAAAGAATTCTACAATTAAACATAAAGAATCAAAAACGAAAAAAAAATAATAACAGATAGAAAAAGAATAATAATAAAATGAGAAATCAGATAGAAGACTAGTTATGCTAAGACAAATCCAATATAGCTTACGAAAAAAAAATGTAAATTTTAGAAGTCACGATGATTTGCAAGAAAAGCACAAAAATAACCAGTGATGGATTTAGGCTTAATCCCGCGAGGCCCAGGCCTATGGCGGCAAGATTTGAGGGGCACCAAAATCTGAGGCGTCGCAAAATTTGAGAGACAACAAAATTTGAGAGACGATAAAAATTCAAAATTCGTGAAGTTTCCAGGTGACTATGAAAAAATTTTAGAGATGTTTCAAAATTATTATTTTTTCCACTAGAGAATATATCTTAACATGGTCAAGTATCTGATTATTAAAATGAAAAAAAAATAAAAATTGACTAATTGAGAATTTCGGGAATTACAAAAATATAAAAAAAATGAATAGATTTTTCTCAACTCTTTGTCTTTTGCAGCAGCAATTGCTTTTTATATTTTTATTATTATACAGGGTGTCCCGTAAATGCCAATAAAGCTTCAGATAGCAGTCTCTCTCAATCTCTTAAGATGCCAAAATTGAAAAAACGAATGTTCCAACGTACTTAGATTTGTCACACGGACCAAAAAATGAAATTTAAACTTGGCAACGCTGCTGCAGGCAAATACAAAATTATTCGAATACAGGAACCAAAGTATCGCAATAAATCAAAGATTTATCAGTTTTACTCCAGTGATAATGGACCATAAAATTGTCAAAACTGGCAACTAAGAACTAATTTTATCGGATTTATCAGTACACCCAAGACTTACATGTTTGTCACATCTATTTTTTGGTAATATAATTCAATTTTTAACAGCATCTTCAAAAAGAGAAATATAACAGTTCTGTGCTTTATCAAGGGTAATTGTTGTTTCAACAGATTCATTTGTTGAATTCGTAATGGCTTCATTTGGATTCGATTCTTTGGTTTCTGTTTATTTAATGTTAAAGACGTTAACTTCTGAGAAATTTTCTTTTTGTAGATATGGAATAAGCACTCATAGAAGAAGATGTTTACCTGAAGCTTTATTGGCATTTACGCGACACCCTGTATATTTTATATACACCTTTAAAAAAACAAAAACGCCGCCATATCAAAATAGGCCTAGGGCGCAATCGAACCTAAATCCGCTTCTGGAAATAACGTAACTAGTATAAGGGCAATCTGCAGATATGGATGGACGTTATCCTTCGTGCTTTCAAAGATCTCGCATGCAACAATGTCACACGACAATAATTTCTCCTAAACTGGAATCTAACCTAATTGTGGCTGGAAGCTATTTGGTTTTGTTGTCATTTTGCAAAAATCACAGCATCTCGGTAATAATATGGTTTATTTGTTTGTTGCTTTATATTAAAAATGAACTTTTTTCTATAAAAAATATTTTTCTTCTTACTAAGACTATTTTCTTGTAATTTTTATTCTGTCTCTTTCCTCTCTAGTTACTGTATTCTTGTTATATTTGGTTTTTCTACCATTGCCCATTATGCAGATTTCCCAGTATCCATTCTATTTACATGATCTCGCTTTTTCCTTCTTCGTGCTCTTACCCATCGTACTGCATCCTGAGTTTTACATTCATCTCTTATCGCTTTGGTGTGTTGTCTATCTCGTAGTAAAATGTATCCTAGAATCACCCTCAGGTTTTTATTTTCTTTGGTTTTGCTTGTTTGTTGGTTTCGGTTCGTTTTCGTTGTATAGGTAAGGATTGGACGTATACTGTCTTTTAAATGCGGAGATACTTATTAAGTCAGTTGATTACCGCTTTGTCACTTTGTTCTCATACTTCCGCATTCGCTCTTCAGTTACTCGTTAGTATTGTTGGTTTTGTCAACAGTTTTCCCACGAATAGTCAATTTTCATTGAGCTACAGGCCCGTAGCCAGGAATCGTGTTCGCGGGAGGGGGGGGGTGAAATTTTCAGGTGATTAGTAATAAAACATAAAAACATGTATTAATTAAGAATTACTTTATTTTAGACTGTGTTGTTTGATCGATGGTTAAACTCAACTAGTTAACTATTAGTTAAAAATCTGTGTTTCGTAAATATGTTTTTATTTGAGGGAATGTTGAAAAGCTACGCTCTGGTGTACAAGTACTCACTGGCAATGTCAGCAGTATCCTGAGCAGCTTATTGATTGTAGGAAACAATATTTGATCACAGCTTTCGTTGTTCAGTTCTTAGCCGTTTGGTTGTCCTGGAAAACTAGAATTGTCCTCTGACAAAACTGTTTCATAAAAAGTTAAAACTTTTGCTTCATGATCGACACCTCTTTTTGGAACCAGTCTTGCCAGAAATGTGTGGTTAGTGATCCGCTCAGTCAGATGATTAATGACATGATCTATTATTGGAAAAAAAAGCCCATCTAAAATACTCCTCTGCCGTATCAGCTTCAACGTTATTTTGGTGTATTTGTCACCCAACTCGACGGGGCACGGCAATTTCATAGTCATCTCCATTTAACTGTTTCGCTGCGTCGAAACCATGTTTGAACAATTCTGAGTAATGATCGTCGGCGTTTTGACGAATCTGAGACAATGTACTTATTACGTCATCTACATGCTCACACGCAATCAACAAATTACAGTCTTTAACGCTATTTTTAATGTGATCAAAAATCATCACTTTGTATGGCTGAAATCAGTTGATTGGCTGTTTGGGATGTTTCATGGTTTCCTGTCTCTTTTAACTTTTTAAGAGCCTCAGCAATAGGGATCAGCAGTTCATCAAACCTGATCGCGCTATCATCTTTTTGAACCCAACGTGTTTCACGCATAGCAATACCATTTTTGTGTCTACTCTCTGGCATATTTCATTCAATAGTTCCTTTTAGCCCGTTGGTGCGTAATGTTGAAGTACGAAAAAAGGTCCCTATTGAATGAATGGTACCCAAACAGTTGGACAAAACACGAACTTTGCACGTATCTGCAATGGCTAAATTCAGCGAATGAGCGCTGCAGTGCACATAGAGAGCTAAGGGAAATTATCTTGTAATTAGTGCTTGAGCTATTTTTTTTTTTTGTTAAATAAAGCGCAACTTTGGTTAATATGTTTTACTTACCCGTCTACCGATATGTCAAGTTATTTCTTTCGCTATTAACCATAGTTTGGACCTTCCTATGAACATATTCATGTTATAACTTTTTGCAGTAAGATAAAATCTATATAGGAGGCGTAGTAGGCACCTTCATTTTCAATTGTTTAATAAAACTGATAATCAGGTTCATTGTTAGAACGAAAACGATGGGGTTCAAGCTGTCATCCTGTCTTATACCGATTGATATTCGTATCTGCTTTGTCGGTGCTGCTTTTTTCAATCTCACGTAAACTTTGTTATTTTTATCTAATTGTTCTATTGCGCTTATAAGTTTCGCACTAAAATTCTTTTGCCGGAGAATTTGTGCTAATAAAAATAACCATAAAAACAATGGTTTTAGAAGAAGATTGCGCATAATAACTTGATCCATATCTCTCCAGTCACTTCCAAAATCAAATTGACCATTACACTAACGCACACTGGTCTAAAATCCCAAAAACGTGGTCAAAATATAAAAACGTTGTTCTACGTCCAAGAAGATTTACATACTGGGGTTTTCGAGGTCACTGATTACGATTTAGAAGTCAAAATCTAAAAATTCAAAATGGCGGATTCAATATGGCGGACAAAGTTTTTTTTTAGTTGCTCGATTAGGCTGAAAATGAATTTCATCATATTTCTGAGATCGCTAATTACGCTTGTAAAGTCAAAATTCAAATATCCAAAATGGCGTACAAGATGTTTTTTAGTCGCTCGATTGGGCTGAAAATGAATTCCATGATACAAACAAGTATTTTGACAGCTATTGCGAAACATGTGCATTGGTTTTGTTTGAACACCTATGAGCAGCTATTCTTTGTCAATTATGTTAGTTCATTGAATTACATGTGTGGGGTAATCAAGGTCGTCACAGAATTCTGCAGAATTCATAGTTGTTTTTCTACATTTGTAAATTGTGAAGTTTTTTCTTTTGTATGATTTTTTTTAAATTGCATTGTGGTCATTTTAATTTTTGTTTTCAGTAATTATAATTCTACATATCTTTATCTGACTGATCCATTATAAATTTTCAAAAAAGGTTAATAATTAATGAAACAGCACTACTTTAAACAATACCTTATTTTGAAGATTTGTTTTCAAAACATGTTCGAACTGATCAAGTGGCTCTTTTAAACTACCTCCCTCTCTCACAGTCATCACAAACCGACAGATGATTGTTCGGAATTTGACACTTCAAACATATAAGTATACAACCTAAAAACTAAAATTCTCGAAATGGAAAATTTGTTTCTTTACTTTTGACCAACTTTTTGTGATTTCGGACCAGTGTATGACGAGGTAGAAGAGAACGCTTTTGTTTCCAGTAGCATCGTAGATCGATTCATTCACTATCGGCATGGTTGCCATATGGCAGGAAAATTTGCAGAATAAACAAATTAATGAAGCAGATCTTGAAGTGATTTCACGCAAAACAGTGTGAATTTTATTTATTTGTAACCGGCAGAATTTTCCGATGGTGTACAACCGGCATAACTTGTGATGTCTTAACATATACCAGTGTCGCATTACCATAGCAATATGTATATGATAATTTTACGCTAGATGAAATATTAATATCTTCATCTAAATCGAATTTGTAAATTTTTTCCCGTTTATTATACAGTGTGTCTGAAAAGTATGGAATATCCTTTATATCTCAGTAAATATGCATTTTATGGAAAAATGTTGCCTATAAAAGTTGTTTAGTGTTTAGTTTTACATTACAGGGCAATACCAAATAACTATTTTAAAAAAAAACAAAAGCGCAACGAATAATGCTTCAATTTTTTTAATGGGGAGGTATCCCTTTATTGTACTCATTTGATAGAGAATGTTTTTCTCTCTTCAATATTCATCTGTTACGAATTGAAAATTTTGTATTACTACACTCTACAGTTCATAGAAGGTGCTCAAAGTGTGCACCATTTACAGCTTGGCAATGATAAAGTCGCCTTTCAAATTCGTTTACTACATTTTGAATCGTTTCTAGTGTAATAGCTCTAATCTCTGTTCTAATACGGTCTTTTACAGTTTCAATATCTTCAGGCATATCGACATAAATCTTATTTTTGAGATGGTCCCACAGAAAAAAATCAAGTGGACTTAAATCCGGCGAGCCAGCTGGCCATTCTACTGCACCTGTTCTGCCTATCCATCGATAAGGGAAAGTATTATCAAGAAACTGTCGGACATTAATTCCGAAATGAGGAGGAACCCTGTCTTGTTGCAAACATATTCTGTTATGGGGTACATCTGGATCTAGTTCATTAGGAAATACAACAGCTAAAGCAGGAACTAAGTCAAATCTTAAAAAATCTACATAAGCATCTGCTGTTAAATTATGTTCTATAAAAAAAGGTCCCAAAATTTGGGTTCCAATAATTCCTGCCCAGACATTGAGTTTCTGCTGATATTGGGTGTGCCCTTCTACATACCAGTCAGGATTTAGCGAAGACCAGTAGCGCGTGTTTTGTTTGTTAGTGGTACCATTTAAACAAAACGTTGCCTCATCAGTGAAGAGGATATTTTTATGAAAATTTGCATTTTCCTGAAGCATATGTGTTAGTTCTTCGCAAAATTGCAATCTTCAAGCTAAATCATCTTCTAATAATTCTTGAACTATACAAGGTTTATACGGATGCCACTTTTCCTTTCTTAGAACTTCGTGTGCAGTGGATTTCTTCAAAGTATGTTCACGAGCAATTTGTCGACCAGAAACATTGGATTTTCCACGACAGTCAACATTATATTCTCACGTTGTTCATTATTTAGAGCTTTAGGTCTGCCCGTTTTTGGACGATCTTTGACAGAACCCGTCTCATGAAATTTATGCAAAATTTTACTTACAGTAGACTGAGAAATATGGTATTCGGGGTGCACGTTATTAAACAAATTGCAAACTTCCTCCTGTGTTCTCCTTCTGTCTCCATATCCCAGCATTATTAAAATTTCGATACGATGTTTTTCTGATAAATGATCCATAGCAAGTCGTATTTTTGTAACTTTGTTATCCTCACGTTAATCAAAATGCTTAAATTAATTAAACAAATAACTTTTCGCTTCAGTTCGGTTATTATTTGACATTTCTACGACGCATACAATTGTTGCAACAAACAAAAGTGTATCACACCGACCATAATGTGACTAGATGATATTGAAAATTTAAAAGACCGCGTCTGGAAAGGTAACAGATGAATAAATAAACTGTTAAGCGTTATTCAAACAATTTTTTGCGTTTTAATCAAAATTTACTTATGTAAGTGTATCAAAGTTTTACATCATTGAAAAGAGGAAATCATTCTCTATCAAATGAGTACAATAAAGGGATACCTTCCCATTAAAAAAAATTGAAGCATTATTCGTTGCGCTTTTGTTTTTTTTTAAATAGTTATTTGGCATTGTCCTGTAATGTAAAACTAAACACTAAACAACTTTTATAGGAGACATTTTTCCATAAAATGCATATTTACTGATATATAGGATATTCCATACTTTTCGGACACACTGTATATAATGTGGACTATCAATGTGACACTATCGTTCTGCTACATTTTAAAGAAGATTTCTCATTTTTTAAAGCAAAATAAAATCTTTTTAGTCTGAATTTAAACCTTATGTTTAATACTAATAATAAAGATCTAACTAATACATTGCGACGTTAAGCAATCATTTACGGACATTTTTTTAATATTTTAATATGAAAATTAAAGCAGCTAGTGTCAGGCGAAACATTCATACCTCCATGGTATTCACAATGGATTGTAGATTTTTTAAAAGTTTTGTACAATTGTCGCTTAACTGGGATAGCAGGCGTTTTAAATATTGAATTGGTGAGTAGTCAATCAAATACGGTTCTGGCCGCTGATAAATTGAAAAGATTTAATACTTACGCAAAGCTTTGCGGCAAAATAGACAGAATTATTATTGGCATAACAGAGAATCGGACTTACCTGAAACAAAGAAAAGAAACATTAGTTCGTTATTAATTTATAAACGCATCTATCTCAACAAAAAAGGTATGAGGTAAACCGATAAGCCCTTAATACTATTTTTTCCACACAAGTCACCAACGCAACGGTGAGGTCGGCATTTTTATAGAATCATTTAAGACACTTCCTATTAGGAATTATTTTAAGTAATTTGTAATTACCTTATTTAAATAAAAATACAATACCTAGTAGACACGTAAATATATTGGAATATGTAAGTGTGTAGGTACAAGGCTGACACACCTTGAATTCTGAAAATTCTGGTTGCAATAATTCAAAGTTATGCTTGGAATATAATTAATATATTGTAAATAAAACATTAATAAGTACATTCCTGTGAGAATTATAGTAATTTTCCAGTTTTTTTCTCGTTCGGCCGGTGACTTTTTTTTCTTGCTCTTTTATATCAGTCGGATGAATTAGGATCTCAATAAAATTTAATATTGTCGGTTTGATAGGAAAAAGAAGAAGAAGAAATGATTTATTAATACGCCCTAGAAAAGTATATATAATTTAATAACACACAACATGTATCTACAACAAGAACGTGCAGATGTCTTGAAACGAACAAAGTAAAAGGTTTCCAACTTCGTATAGAGAGAGAGTAGTAATATTCATTATATATTAATTACGGAGCTTTATTATAGATTAATATGAAACTTGGTTTAGAGGTACTTGAAATAAATCTAAATTCTTTATTAATGACAGCCTAATGTACTAAGTAATATCCAACATGAAATCCCACCAACTCTTTGTTAAGGAGTTATTATAGACCACATATATATCTATCTGCGTGACTCATTTAAAATTCAATGCCAAGAAAAACTAATTTAATATGAATAAGTAATTCCAAATAAATATAAAAGTTGTGATGAGCACCTACGGGCGGGCATTAACTAATATAATATTCTATTATTTTTTATTCCTAACCATAAATTATGAAAGGAAGTGTATTTTTTTTCGAGAGTGCATATAAATTATTTATATTCAAATCCATTGTACCCCGACAGACGGGGGTATGCATTATTTAGAAGGTGCTCCCTTATACATATATAACACGAAATATCTGCATTTTATAAAATAACAATATGCACTGTCACCACTAATTTATAGACGAGCACGAAATTCATTTATATTAACGCGTGCTTTATTATTCAACAAACACTGATATAAACTAAAATTTTCACATTTTAAATTCTTTATTCCGTAATATAATTCCAGAAGCAGAATCGATAACGGAATAGAGACACACAAAAAAGTGTTAAAAAATTTTTATCCACCAACTTTAATAAAAGATTGCGATCAGTTAATTAAAGTATAAAAAGAAAAACTGACACGCAGACTTTTTAGCATTTTTTAAATTAAAATATGAGAATGTTTGGAAAGTTGTGTAGAAAAATAACGCAGAACAACATTTTTACATAGAGTAATCCATCAAGTTATCACGGCTAGGTGAGTTCTTGAAGTGTTAGAACACAGGTAGGAAAATTGGATCACGTCATTAAGACATGTGTTGACTCATTTTTTAAAAGTTCTTTTATTATATTCTGTGTGTACTAATTTGTTTAACACTGATGTATATATGAGATATAGTGCGATAACCATGAAAATAAATGAAGGAAAAACATGGTGTAACGACGTGTAAAAATTACAAATTTTGTTTTTTTTAATTATTCACATTTTAATATATGGGGTCTCGTAAAATACTTCCTAAAGGACATTTTTTAAAAACAATAATTAATGCTATATCCTACTTTTGTCACTTTGACAAATAAACCCTGTTAGAGACTATACAATTTTAAGTTTTCGCGATTTTTGACAAAGAGATACTTAAACTGTAAAAGCCACTTTTACTCTCTATTATTATTATTATTATTATTATTACATTATTATTATAATACATTAAAGCTGTCATTTTTCATGATTTTCTTTAACGCCCAAAATTCCAAATTCTTGTCTAAATCAGAAAAAAAAATTTTCTATGGATTTCTAAATATTTTCGGTGATAAACTAAAAAAGTATGAACAAAAACATTAAAGTTTTGATGATTACGTATTCTATTATCCAGTCCACCTAGCATTTTCAATACCTTTAATATGTATAGGCCTTCTCCCAAAACGCATCAAAGTCCACAGTCTACACTATAGACTCGATCCAGTTCAGCAGTAAGATTATTAATTCTCAAAGGTTATAACAAATTTTAACCTTTTAAATTGTCTGATCAAAATTTATTTTGATGCCATATCGCATTCATTTTAAAAGTTCATAATCATTATCAGCCTTGTTGGGCATTAATCTACCTAAAATAATTAAGCAAAACAGAAATTACAAGACGCAACTAGTAGACGTTTGAGAAGAGACTACTAAACGGTAAGGATCACATTTTGTTAATACACGAAAACCATTTCTATTTCCTGATCGCGAATGCTTTGAAAAATGTCATCCCTTGCACACCTGCACCTTTTCAAGATTTTTATTGATACCGAAGGGATCAAAGTTTCTTTTACGTGTACGTGTTTTTTCATGGCATCTTTTCAAGAAATTTCACGTACTTATCCTAGTCTGTTACTATTTAAAGCTTGATGAGCAACTGCTACTTGTTTGATTCACACGGAACGACTGTCTTACCCGACAATAATATCGGTAAGTTTCGCGAAGCGCCACAAATGATATCATGCTAAAACAGTAAAGAATTTTGCTCTTATTAGAAATTCCAGACAAAATAATTAAATTCCCAGACTTTTAGTTATTTAATTCCATAATCTCTCTCTATTAAATTTTTTTCCCGATCTTTCCAGGTTTTTGCTGTTTTCGATACCGAATCCTGTAATAAAATTCAGACTTCACTTTAAAACTGTGTGCGAATATTGTAAATTCCTCAATGCACTTCTTTTACTATTTAATTAACTAAAAATTGCAATTTTAATTCAAAAGGTATAAAAACCTTCTAGGTCTCCAAGCAAACTTGTTTTAAATAACTTATAGCAAGTCACGATCGAATCTTCCCGCTAAGAAAACATCCAAACTTCTACTCCATTCGTAAGAAGTCTTAAGCTACCATATTTCCCTTGATCACTAAAAGAGGAGTTTGGTTAACTCTATGAAGTGGGCAACGCCCAGTAACTTTCCACTGTGACATTAAATCTGGATTCTTTGCCAATATTAGTCCAGGCTGGAAGCAACGAGTAAATTCGTTACTGAGATTTGGTTAGCATAAATTTAGAAACAGAATTAACAATCTGGGATTTACTTCCTTGTTTTTTTTTGGTGTATTGGAGTACTGAATGTATTATTTGTACTGATTTTGACTTTATAGTAAAGTTTAAATCTGGAAACCTTTATCCAGTCTTTATCTCATGCTGAAAACGTCAATATAGGCTATAGATCAAATTATGGTTGCATGAAATAGTTTCATATGTTGTTCTTCAAAGACTTTTTAGATCAAGAGATTAAATCATGAGCACGTTTTGCTAAAACTGAAAACTGAAGTTGTATACGTGCTCAAACAATTGAGAAGCGGGCTTTGAACTCAGATTCGCTCTATACAGTACTGTTACAAACTCTCAAAGATTGGGGGCATGAAAAAGGGATAATCTGAATCAAACAACTCCTGGACGGAAATACTTCTTCCCGTAGAAATTATCATATATTTACCCACATCTTCCAATACCTCCGTCCTTGTACAAACATGCTTCTGTTGCTAAAAGCTAAAATTATGTATGTCTGTGTCTTCTAAATGTTTTCTTGTCGGTGTTGACTTTTAGTGTTTTGCGTTTTCAGTCTAAACAGCAGCTGCAGAAAGTTGAACCATAAAAAAATAGCAACAGAATTCAAAACAGACGCTTAAAGTTGCATTAAGCGTTAAGGTTCTTCATGTTTCGACTTCCACCATTTCGGGTCGGGCTACTTTAGAAGCTCGGAGATCCTCTGAATACGACGGAAGTTTTTAGGAAGTACAAAAGTATGGGTATAAAGTAATCAAATCCGTGAAGTTACTGTTGTTACACTAAGAAAAACCAAAGAACACTTGAGATGAGTTGGTTTGGGGATTTGAACCCCGGACCTCTCAAATACGAATCTAGAGCATTAATTGCTCAATAATGAACCTCTATGAACAGAAAACAAATTCTACCGGCATCCATGAATCTGGGCTTCTCTGCTCTTCTGTATAAACAGGAAAATCCAATTTAGCCTAAATCAGCTTGAGTTTGCCGTTAACAGTGCCTGAATTATAGTAGATCTTCCAAACGTGGTCCAGTTAGATAATTCTAATACAATCAAGCCGTGCCATTCAAGAATTCTGTTTTGCAAGAATTTCTGATCATTTTGGGCATGAGAAATAGTAAATTCTTACAAAAAGTTCATTTTTCCCCGAATCTCGCGCTTTATTCAAATGTCTCTTTCCGTTTAAGGTTTGCTTCGAGCTTTCCATACCGATATATCTTCTTAGGTCAGGTGGGCTTTTCAACTCCGTTACCTCTTTGTTTGCTTTCTGACCGTTTTTTATCCAAACCGGAGATATTCCTATTTATACAGTTACACTTTCTTCAAGCAGGGCATTTTTCCTTTGGGCTGCTTTGATAAGTTTTGTTTTGATCACTAGATATCAAACGCAATGCGATTCTCAGATTCTAGTAAGTTTGAAGATGAAACGCTAAATGCTATAATAAATTGCGCGTCCAAACTGTCTATATTTTTCTGGTCTGCGCTCTTTCAAGTTGAAAAAGTCTTTCTCATTACCTCCAATATCCAACAAAGTTCAATTCCGCCTTTCATGCGAAAAAGTTTCAAGCATTCACATGCAAAAACGTTCAATCAACAGACCTGTAGGAAATTGGTGTACAAGTTGAATATCGGACCTTTTGATTTTATATTTTAGCTTTTGGAGGTCGATCGGGTTCTTTCGAAAAAGCTGAGCTTGAGCCAAGCATTTTTTATTCCTGTCGGATCAGCTAATGTTACTACCCACCTAAGTGATCCTTATTCGTAAATATCCTTGTCTTAAGCAGCTGTTAATATCAATCACAATGAGATGCTTAGTTTTCACATTCTCATGCATTGTGAAATAATCTTAAAACATGACGTTCATAATTTCATTAGTAGCAGAGCTGCACAGAAGTGACTTTTAAATTAAATCTTAGGTATGGCCAATACGATGAAGCTCTTCAGGATGATCCACTAGTTCGGAAATGTGAACTATTTGGATTTTTTGATATGTTGGGATTTAGTTTACTTTGATTTGGTAACTCATGATTGTAAGAACGTGCTTCTCATGATACTGATCCGCGCAGCAGTCATTCCTGTCCAGATTTTCTAGAATGAAACTTCCTTGAAAGAGCTGTGGTCGAACTTTTCCTTCTAATTCCTCAAAGGATACCAAAAATATGCAATCTGGCCAAGATATACCTATGGTATATTGGTATATGATGGTCAAAAATTTGTAGAAGTTTTTATTCTTTTCTGATGTGTATCCCCAGAATGAAACCAGAACATTTCATAAGTTTCTCTGATTTGTCTTGCAAGAATTTTCGTTTTTGAAGATTTTCCAGACTGATTTACCATCAAGGAAATTTCAATTTAATTCTTCTCAAAAATTCCGGGTTCTTTATTGAAGTTTCTTTTTTCTGCGTCTACTATAGTTTGTTAAAAATTGCTTGTTTTTTGTTTAACAGTAGTACGAAGAGAACGATCAAGTTAGAAATCCAATTACAATTTCTTTCTCTGAATATTAAAAATGAAAAATGTTCTTTACTATTGTTTTTATGGAAAAAACAACATGCTCATAAAAGCAATTTGTAATTATTATTAAAAAAAAGTGCATGACAAAACGTTAATGTTATAAAACTTTATACTATAATACACTTTGACTTCAATTATGGTTGCGTGATCATAGAACTAATGTGAAAATTTATCAGTTAAAAAGACCAATTAAGTCGGAAGTTGGTATTTCGTGGGTACTTGACAAAATTATTATTTAAATCGAAAGATGCTTTAAAGAGGCTGATTAAAAATGACTTAAAAAGGATACCCACATTATAAAGCTAGTCCTTTTTTGTTTAATTGGAAAAACTTTGTTTTTAATAACTGTAATAAATAATACGAGTTGTAGAGCCGTAAATTAGAAAAATATAAATGTTGTCCTGACTAACATAAAATATATGCATGACAAATTAAGTAAACTTTTAAGTATATACTTGTCATCAACATGAGGATGGCGCATGTATGTAAACACAAACACACAACGTATATTTTTTATCCGAATAATAAAAGTTTTGATTAAGCTTAATGAAAATATTAATATATACGAAAAAATAATAAAACAATAATTTAAATGTTTAAACAAAAAAACACAATTAAAATATTATTTACTTTACAATAGCTAATTTAAGCTAGTCATAAAATGTTATTTATTTTATCGCGTTTATTATTTATATTCTAATTACATATTTCTTTTTATAAGCTATAAAAATATAAACATAAATATATATTATAAACTTGATAGCGGTCTCTTGTGAGGAGAGGGCACAAATGAAGATCAAGAAAAGGGGACGGGGGATAAAGGTAATAAAACCTTAATCATAAGTTGTAAACGACGAACTGTGATAGAACATTCTTTAACGTCAGTGGCGTAACAATTCATTTTATTTTTATCTTAATCATTTTTTCGTTATTACAGCGTTAAAAGAATTTAAATTTGTTTGCTCTATTATGATATTAAACGATTGTAAAATATTATTAAAGTAATTAGTATTATTAATATGTATTAGGTTTTTCATTCCTAAACGTTTTTCCTTGCCGTCACATTTTGTTGCATTAAAGATTGATGTTACCGGTCCAAACCGCTGTAATTTACTTGAGGAAGAATTATATTTAAATTGACGTAACTTAATGTTTATTAATTAATGCTATATTTAAATTGCTATAAAGTAGATAAAAAGAAGTTTATTAAATACAAAATATAATAATAAAGTAAACAAGTTTTTACTTAAACATCGCAATAAAAAAGGGGACGAAGGTAAGATTGGCAAAAGCCAGGAATGATCCTATTTTAAACTTTTGCAGTATAACACAGATAAATGGATCTTGACAATACATAATGAATAACGCAAGAACAAACATTAAAAATTGTTCATTGTCCACAAAAATTTTTTTATCTAATAATTGCGACAATGCACAGGTGAGTGAGTAACTTTTAAAATCAAAGTTAAATTATGATTTTACATTAACATTTAATAATAAAGGCCTTATTTCATTGCTATATATTGTCTTTGGACATATATTTTAGAACTACTTTTGACAATAATTTATAACGTCCAAGACATTTCATCTCCTAGATCAGACTTTAACTGAAAAACATAAAATAATTTGTCGATCAGCTCGTACTGTTTGCGTAGATTCTGGACACTGTGAATTCATTTTGGTAATCTTAAAATTATCCAACTCTTCAAGCCTCTCGATATATTCCTTTACCATTAGCTATGCCAAGTCTGTAATCGTATAACACTCAAGTCCAACACTCTTTCTATCTCTTTGGTTCTCTACCGGATGAACGACGTTCTCCAATTTCTTCTTCTTTGTCTTGACCATATCACTAAGTACATAATACACATTGTAATATTCTCTGATTTCTCATTTCTGTTGTGGTCTCTTATCCTTTTAACGTTCATAGCATTTTTATCTCTATGCTGTAATGATTTAATTTCATTTCAGTCGCGTTTTGGTTTGATGTTATGTCTATTCCCAAGTAGCGAAACTTCATTACCTGTTTTATTGCTTACAATGTGTAGGACCTATACGTTTTGATTTCACAATCTGGCATTTATATGGAGGCTAGAAACAAATCTTTCCAAATTATTCTCCTTTTCCACTATATAATAGCAGCATCTTTTTGGAAAACATAAAACTGAGATTTGACCTTTGCCATGACCAGATTAAACATCATATGATTCAAAGAATTCCTCTTCTTATTCCCATAGATACTGATATATCAGTTGTTAGCCAATAATTACCGTTCGTCATTATGAGTGTAGATTCCTCAATCTCTGAAAACCTTTTCAGTTTAAGTTTCTCAGTTCCCAAAGGGCCTGCTTTTGACCACAACTCCCAAACCTTATGTATTTCTACATTATATTTTTGTATACTGTCCTGAAACTTGAACAGCAGTCAATTAAACCTTTGTTGCAATTGGTGTAGAGAAACTGATTTAACCAGTTTCCAGTAGGAAAGTCTAATGATAACTATCAGTCTCATTAAACTCCTTTCTAAAACCATCGGCAGTTCATGAATTGCAGAAGTATCTAACCCAAATAAGAAAACCGTCATGCTTGTTCAAAGAATGAAAAGTCCAAAACAGTGTATAAGGATAACATTTCCTCCCCATTAGCAAACTATAGCAGGAATACCAAATCTGCTCTATCAAAGCTGTTCGTTATTTTCTTGAAAAGATATTGGGAATCTTAGGGTTGATCAGGTTAGTCTTTTTTCAAAGTGTTATATGATACAAACGATGATGATTACCTAAATTCTAGGTTGAAAGACAAAATATGGAATGACATAGCAAAGAAATTAAAAGAAGTTGGCCAAATTCTGTGTCCGAATCTGATTCGGAACTCAATAAAGTTATGGCTATGGCCATGGTCTCTCATACGCTACCATTTGAATAATTTTAAAAATAAGTGCACGAACAAATATAAAATGATTCAGTTAACGCACACGACTTGTGTAAAACTACGTTCCAATATGCGCAAAATTTTTCTGCACTGTGCGAGCCTGCGTTTCCTGCCCTGCACTGCGTCGCCCACTTCTGAATGTGCGCCTTACTTTAAAGTCCAATACCATAAGATACTCAGTTATGTCATTAATTCTAAAATACTTTTAAAAGATTAACTGGAAGGAAGTCAATAATGATTGTCAGTGTCATGAGGCTCTTTGGGTCGATATGCTTTCTCGAACAAGCAAACTATTTGGGTTTTGGAATCTATTTGGAGTTTTGATCGGTCAAGCCTCTAAAGCAAGCAAAATTTCTGCAGGCCGTGTGAAAGTTTCTTTTCGTGGGATCATTCAGGATTGTAAGGTAGTACTATTCTTAAAAATTCATTCCTACCATATTTCCTAGAATGGCAGGAAAAAGTGTAACAGTGTAGGGTGGACTTTCTGCTTCTTGACTTCCACAAGACAGTTAAGTCAGAATTCAATTTGAAAAATATGCTAAATCGGTCAAAATATGCCTGTGAAAATAATGGCCAAAACTTTACAAAATTTCTGTTTCCAAAGATCTTCAATTTTATTTGATAACAGTCAGTCTCATTAAATTCCTTTCTAAAACTATCAACAGTTAACGAATTCACAAAGTAGTATCTGGCAGAAACAAGAAAAACTACCACGTTTGTCCAAAGAAAAAGAAAAGCTAAAAAAAGTAGCAAAACAGTGTCCAAGCATAAGCGTTCGTCCACAATACTCATTGCATGACAAACCACAGGTGGAACGCCTATCTACCCTACCGAATCTGTTCGTTATTTCCCATAAACTAAAAAAGATTAAAAACCCTTCAACTGCCAGAGCCGGATTGAGGCAACTGTACCTACTAGGGTAAAAATAGCGCAGAGAAAAGCAAAGAGAATTGGATCCGGGAGTGTAAAGTCTCTGTTTCTTAGGCGGTGTCGGTGCCCTGTTCATTACATCTGTCTCTTAAAACTTCAATAAGTTAAATCTCTCTAGATTTTCTTCTAATTTACACGAAATGGTTTAGCAAGTAAACGCCTACAAAAAAAGCACAAAACGCGCTAATGGGTATAAGAACTAACGCTTCATATAAAGTCTCTGGTGCTAGTGTGATACTACATTGTCAGATTATCAAGGCAGCATGCAGGATAACTGGCTTGTAAAAAAACAGTGTTCAGTTTATAAAATCACACTTGAAGTGGGATGGTTGGCAGTATTCAAGTCCAAAAGTACCAAGCGTTAATGACAGGAATTCTCAAATATTCTGCTTCAGAATAAGCAACCTGCTTTAGATCTCTCGAAGAATCTTCCTACAATAACAGTGATATTGAAGTCACTCTAGCTTTGAAGGGTATTGTCTGATGTTGGGCCCCCACAATGGGCGCAAACTTATGTATGTAGTAAATTGCTTTGATTTCTGATTCTCCAAGTTCTGAATAACTTTAATAATTTGCCCAACCCAGTGTTTGCATTATCTAATAAAACTGAGATTTCTAACAACTTGAGATGTTATAGACATTATTTTTTTAACTTCATACAAAATTAAGATTCTAAAATAGGAGAGGAATCGAGATCTTTTTACATTTCAATTTCGTTCGAGCCCTCCTAAGATTCCTACTTCACTGCTTTATGCTTCAGCTTTAGGCTTTGTTTTATTCTTGGCTTCCAGTTTCTAAAGGATGAAAACGGGAAATGTCTTCATACTGAACGATACTTGAGCAAGACATGATAAATGTTAGAAAGCAAGAGTTTGAAACAATATGGTTTACTCTGCCAAGCCCATATGGTGTAGCTAGACCTGATGATAGTTAGAAATAAAATTACCAAAGGTTTCTTCAAATTATAATTTTATCAAGATTATTTCCCTTGCGTGATCTATTTCTTTTATCTATTTAAAACTGATTGATTAATAATTTCTCCGATATCCACGTCAGCTAGACTTTTCCAAATTTGGTCATAACTAACTGTAATAACCGTAACTGATGTTTGAATCATATTTCATACCTTGTAATTGTTCCTATGCCCCATTAATAAAAATGATAAATTCAAATCTCTATGAAAATTGTGTAAATTTAAAACTAGGAAATTAAAATAGTTTCGTTGATATGAACAACGCCCAAAAGCATCCTAACAAAAATTAATCAAAAAATTAAAACTTACCTAATAGCAATTATACACTTATCAACCAATTTCACTGTTAAAACTGCAACTAAAGTAACAAAATGTCCATTACTGAATTAATACGCAATAAAACTCTCGTCATCTTCTATTGGAATTTCTGGTAGATAGATGAGATGAGATGAAACTTCGTTTTCTCATACCTACATCTGCTTTTTAATTCAATTTAAATTTAGCAAAAGTTTTCTTTTTCAAGATTAATATCATAAGCTTTTCCTTTCCGAAATGTAGTGCCGCATAACTCATTTTTTTCGACTTCTATACAGTTGTTGTTTATTGCAAATGAACAACATATAAAATCTTAAAAGCTTCAAGTTACTTTTCTAAACTACCTAAACTAATATTTTATGGTCCCTGTATGTTTTCAGATTTCTCTCTACAGATGTTTAAAAGTTAGTTTTACAAAGATCGTTATTGATCATTGTGACTTTCAGTTTTTTAATTTATTTGAAATTTTCCGACACATAGCATGTGTCATTTTATGCTTTACTGTACTGACTGCACCTTTTAAGTCCCTTTCAGGGCTATTTGAAATCGAAACACATCCATCCAAAAGTTATAATAAATCTTTTATGTTTCTAATTTTACGAGCTCAAAGTTGCTTAAATTCTTTTGATGTAGGTATATTTTGAAGAGACTTTTCCTTCAGTTGGTTCATTTCTTCCGTTATCACTATCCTATTCTTTTGTTTTCTTGATTACATTTGCTAGTGAATATTATCGGCAACACCGCCTTACAATTCAAGATTTTAACTTGATTGATATCAAAAATACTGAACAGTTACTACAAACACAATGCAAATTAGGGGATGGTAGTTTTCAGGACGGGTTAGGCTTTTTGGGCAGAATTTCTTGTTCCATATGATTCTATTGATCTTGAAATTTTTTTCACATAAATACACCCGATTGTTCTGGTCCACCAAACTTTTCTTTGTTAGCAATTATCTTATCTTCAAGAAGTCCAAAACTATAAATTTTGATATCAAACACAATACAATGGTTATGAGTTTGGTAGTAACTAAATATGTCAAAATCTGTTGTTAATGACAAAATTCTTCAAATAGAACCTCACAAATCAAATTATTTTAAATGACTAGACGACTAATCCAAAACTTCTGAAGATTTGAAGATTCCCCAGTTTATATCGGGCTTATCAAGTCGGTTCAATTTTAGAACAAAATGAACTGTTCGGACCGATCCAACATTCTGAGTTAATCAAACTCTTTAGTTTTTAACAGAAATTCTGTATTAAATTCAGACTCTTCAGATTTCTAAAACATATTAACATTCATTGTTTTTCCACAAAAAGTAGATTAAATAATACAGAAGTGACCAAAGTCCGAAGGTATGCACATTGACTGATTGGACCAAAAGCAAGCAGCGTTACTAAGCCCAAATTGTGTATAACCGGTGGTAAAAGATAAAACTGCTATGTGTGTCTTATAAACTCGAGATACCACACGGTTAACACTGAAGCCAAAGGGCGCCTATTGAAACAACCTTGGATAGAAGAAGGTTTTACTAAAAGATGGTGTTGAAAAAGAAAGAGCAAAAAATCCAACGCCAGTAAATTTTGGCAATTTTGTAGACGACATGAATTTTATAAATAAGTCAAAATTATTGGCAAAAATATCATTTTTTCAGAAAGCATCTTTCTTTCGCAAAAAAAAAGTTTTATTACTTTTGGATGTAAAATGGCAAAGTGCATTACAAAATCTAAAGACTCTAACAGTTTTCAACAGCTACAGATAGCTTGCACAAAAAGATTGCAAAACACTTTTAGATAACACGGACGCTGATTTATTCTTCAAAGAATATAAGGCCAGAAACTTTCATGATATTAAGTTAAAAAGTCGATGAGAAATAGAAGATTCTCGGCTTGGTCAGAGAAAAGATTATGCCAACAGTGAATAGAAGTTAGAAAAGCTAGGAAAACTAAAGTCATCGCCTATCACTACTCTTGATGGGTTTGGTTTTGAAATGAAAACATTTTGGAAAAACTTATAGTGGGAATTATATGATCATAAATAAAGGAAAACATCCAAAAGATGCATATGAGTGATGAGTCCAAACAAGGACGAAACGATCGTCTGGAGGTACGTTAGTCAATGCTTGCACAAATTTTTATTTGTGGGAAGACAATATGCATCTTTTGGATGTTTTTCCTTTATTTATGAAAATTGTATTCATAAAGTTTTTGGGTCGTCACACAACAAATCGTAGTCCTATAGGTTAGAAGCTCAAAAGGCTTAAGTTAACTAGCTTAACTAATTCATGATATTCCTCATTTTCCTAAAGGTCCCAGCTGTACCTAAGAGATAGTAGAAAATTTGTTGTGTCGACTTTTTAGTAGAAAGACTAAGAGCCAAAAGTTCGTTGACTTTTTAACGTGACAGGTACCCAAAAACTTATCCGTTTAGAGTTGATCATATGCCTTGAAATGCACCTGCCTCTTCTTCATTCGTAAAGATGGAAAGATAGAGACAGACAATTTCCTGACTTTCAAATTTTGAACTCCCGTTACTTTAAACCTTCTAGACCAACAAAATTTGACAGAGTAATTTCGGAACTATTGTCAATCTTGACTTCCTCATTCATTCTTTCAATACTTGCTTAAACTCATGGTCTTTCCAATACAATTTTGAGCAAACTTCAAATACGTAGAAATAAAAAGAAAAAGCATGTCAAGAGATTTTTTCCATCACACCATAGAATTGAAACAAAACTTTAAGGTCACTGACATTTCTTTATTGTTTTGATATTTGATTATTAAGTGTCATTTCGTAATTTCTATTCTTTACGTTTCATTTTCTTATTTTTAAGAAGATTATATAATATGTAACAAAATTATACAACTGTTGGATGTGGATGTGTTCAAAAACGCGGATGAAGAAAACAATAATGATGATAATAAAGAAGAAGGAAGTAGAATCTTGTTAATAGTAGGCAACCAACCTTCATAAACGCGTTTGAAACCCTCAGCGAGAAACATTGAGAATGAAGTAATTCCTGTATTGAATAAACTGTGGAATGCCTCCAAAATTCATAATTTTCAATTAGGTATTGGGTTTGTATCGAAATTTGGAGATATAGAATACCTGAACCTCTCAATATAAAATACACCATGATCGTGATCATTTCTGCAATAGAACAAGCTATTTTTAAACCGGAAGGTGGTCGCTTTAAAAAGGTTTTACTGTAAATAATCAGAGAAATTAAGTTTATTATGCATCAAAACATTTTTAAATTCTGTCTAAATTAAAGTAATGAAAATATACATCAATTAACAAAGAAATTTGCCTCAAGATTTACAGAAATGATTTTACAAGAAATATCTGAATAAAAGATACGGTAATCGATTTTTTTCTGAGATTTCCCTGTATGCTATGCATGTGAATGACGATTAGGATTTAAAATATTAATAAAAGCAAGAGGTTTATAAAAGGAATAAATAATGAATGCCTCTTCCTAATGATAACCAAACGGAAAAGTTCTTAATAAAAACTTTTATTTTAAAATTAATGAAGAAGGGGAGACATTAATTTTTTTCAACATAAACAGTATAATTATGTTAGCGTTTATAAATGTTTAATTTTGTGAAATATCCAAGTGTTTTAATATAATAGTCTGTAATTTCCCAGTTACCACATGCATACATACATAGATCTATATATACATACATAGAAACTTACGTATGTGTAGCATAAGGAAAGTGAGGTGGATGTTATTTTTTCAACTTATTGTGTAAGTTATAAGAAGTTTTTTAAATAAAAAATGACCAGGAGCCAATATAAAATGGAGGACTTGTGTATTAATATATCAGTATTATCGTTGGCAATATTCAAAACAGGTTGCAAAGATCCTCCATGAAATTTTATATTTATATTATTAATAACGATATTAAAGTTGGTTTTAATGTCTTGCAAGCGGCCATAATTAAACGATTTGCTTCCCCTTATAGGTAATAAGAAACACGTATTAACTAAAGTATTAAAATAAAATAAATTCCATATTATGGCATAACTTGTGTGGATGCAAAAGCACCTTGTAGCATAAATTGTGTATATGTTCATAAAATAAATGTTTATCTGGACTCCACCTGCAATTTAATATCGTAAATATTTCAATTGTTTGTTTTTATTTTCAATTTACACACACAGGAAATTTTATTATTTTTTTTCTTTCTTCTCTCTGCACACCGCATTTATATATATTCCCTTTTTGTAATATTTAGTGCGTGTAAATATTATCATTTTATATATCTAACACGGGGATGCTAACGAGCGTTTACGGTACATTAAAAGTAAAATGAATATTTTATTACATTATAATTGTACTAACACCTGCATTTTATTTTACTTTACCATTTTACTTTTGTTTTATTTGTATTAAAAAATAACATTTACAATATTGTAAAAACCTTTCCACCTGCTATTTTATGTATCATCGATTTACTACACAAGATAAATTTAGAAAAATTCGAATAAATTTTTCAGTAATAATAATAATCAATTTAATAGCTTCATTATCCAAGAAGAGAAACTTTTAGTGTTCTATTTAAGTATTAAATGAATAAACTAAAAGGCAAAGTAATTCCAAAGGATTTCAAAAAAGAGTGAATAACTCTAGTAAAGAGTTGCTCTAACTTTCTTAGGTATTAAGCACGAAACCACGAATAGTTCCATAGTTAAAACATAAATTATCCAAGACTTCTACTTAAACCACAAATTCAAAACTTTTGAACACATCAAGTTCACAATTATCTAATTGTAGACGGAAAAAACTTAATTACATATTAACGTTAAAATTAGAACAATTCTAGTGTTTCTAAAACAATAAAAAACATAAAAACTTTTGTACATGAAAATTTTAATTGTTAAGATTTCTAAGAATTTTATTTAGACAAATAAATTTCTCATTACACTGATTCAGTAATAATTACTCATTCGTATATGAGTGAGTGATGTATAAAATTATCGGTAATTTCTTTATTTAGTAAAATGGCGTGGCTTACATATTTATTCATTTACACATGTTTGATATATTCAACTGTTAACAACGCGTAATAAAATCGCATTTAAAATAATTTCCGATATAATACTAATTGAGTAATTAAGCAATGTTTGATTCAAACGAGACCTATTAAAGCCTAATCGAGAAATAGCAGAACAAAATATTAAAAAAAACAAACAGAATAAAAAAAAAAGAATAAATGGTACTTATTACTAATAACAGGTAACAATAGGTTATTCATATCTTCCAAAATATAACTATTATTGCACAACAATTATTAATGATGTCATAAATTTCGTTAACTTTAGCTCATTGTTGCTTACAACAATAATATGTTAATTCTTCTAAAATTACATTTATTATTATGTATTTGTTCATTATTCAAATGAAAGAAATAATTAAAATTGAAAGAGTATTGTGTGTAACTTATGATTGTCATAGATCTTACGTTATATTCGTACCATAGCAACAAAAGCTGTTTACAATTATATTCCAAACAGGAATTGTTGAATAGCGCTTACTCGATAAACAGAAGTCACTTTTTCTTTTACCAAACTTCCTATGCAGCAACCTATTATTTATTAATTCATTGTAAAAGTTTGTTTGGCTTCAAGTAGAAGATTCAACACAAATTTGAGATGATCTTGATTGATTCTTGAAGCTCTTTATGAACTATGCTCACAAAGATCTCAAGGTCTACATCGATCCCGACAGACTATTCTCATGGGAATAATCAATCACAGTCAAAAATTATCTCATGCAAGTCAAACCTTTAGACCAGTACGAATTCTCAAACTATAAGTCATCATCAGTGATACATACTCTCCAATATTGGGTCTGTAAAAGATTCGACTCTCACTCCGCCAGACAAAAACTGCTGAACAACCACCAATAACTTGAATTACATTAGGCTGAATAGAAGTTATAAACAGAGCAAGAATTTATGAAATGTTTCATCCTTCTAGGTCTGACATCAATTCATCCCTATCTACATAAGCCCATGGTGGCGCAGTCACATTTTTGGTATAGGCTAGCATTCTTAGGTCTCACGGTTCGCAGTAACCAGGCTATCGGACTAGTCACGTTTTTGAATTCTACTATTGCCAATAGTCTCTGCTCGTATCTCGTGTTTTTAGATTCAAGATTCTCAACCCTAGTCGTGTTTTTCAGATTGGCCAAGAGTTTCGACCAATAGCGTTTTCAGGTTGCTCATACAAAGTCTTCCTATCTACAGGTTACTTCCCTCGAAAATTTCAAGTTCATTCTTCTAATATCAAATAAATTATGCGTTCCGTTTTTGTCTTTGATTTCGAGACCTGTTGGGTATTAACACAACTAACAGTAACCAGGAGTGAAATTTCGCAAATACAGGTCTTTCATGTCTAATTTTTTAAATGTACTATGTTAGATATAATTAAAAGACTTCACGGTTGTTTCGGGATATTTTGAGCTTGTTAAGATGTGCTCTCAATCTCATGTCTGTCAAATATCTGTACCAGTTAGGAATTTCTAAATGAATAACTGAGAAAAAATGTAAATTTAATAAAATATTTCACCCTGGGCAGGTTTGACTCATTGTTACATTAATCTCCAATAGATCTGATGGCAGTTTTTCACTTTCTGGAATAGAAACTTTTCTCAACCTGAGGGTCGCCAACGTTTTTAGAAAAGCCGTTTCACTAATTTTCCTATTTTTTATCTAGTAAGCCATCTTTGACAATTCCAAGATTGATTTTTCTTAAATATTTGCGTTTCTAATAGTAACAATATTAATGATTTTGCTATCAATATTAAATAACTAAATTTAACTAAATTTAAAGAAATCGTATTGACCAAAAAAGATTGTTGGATAAACCAGAATTCGACAAACTGGATGTTTAAGACAAGTCACTGACTGTATAGTCTGTCCTAAAATTTTTAACCTTGAAATGATTTGGATTTTCTGGCATTTAAGTCAGTTGAACGTTTTGAGTGTATTTGCTTTTTCGAGCTGACCGGGCTTTCGGGTTAGTTACTTTCTCTACATACAAGTTACTGTAATGCTCTTTTTATAAAACGTTTATTTATTTTTAATATTTATTTAAACTAAGTCTATTACAATTTATTTCTAATACTTATTTTCACTAAATTTATTTATTTCTATATGTACAGAATAATTTATTTGTCACATTTATATCACACATTTATTTCGTTCGTTGTTACGAGTCTGTTCACTGCATCACCACTGCGTAACTAGAGTATTCCTTCCCGCTGGAGTATATATATATCGTCTCCTTGTTTATCTCGATGAGCCCAGAACGTTCGCGCCTTTTCTCGCACATTCGACGATCGGAACGACTCGAACGTTCCAGACTTCTCTGCTATATTTCATTAGTCGCGCGTTACATTACTTTTCTCGAGAGCCTGAATATAATCAGGAATCCTGTAGTACCGTATCGGTGTAGGGTTATAGTGTACTTTCTTATTTTTCGTAGATGAACTTATACCAATCTTTCCTGTTTTGCGCTAATTGAATTGCTTCTGTCCATTTTATGTTCTCCCTGATCAGTATTTTCCCAAATAGTCTCATTCCATGTTTGCTGTGGTCTTCCTCTTCTTTTTTGGATTCTAGCTGTCCAAATCTGTTTTACCGCCCTGCTTTCTTCTAGTTTTGTAAATGTCCCCACCATCTCAGCTGTCTCTTTTCGATTATCGATATTATTAGTTTTACTTCTAATTCTTCTTTGATTGATTTATTTCTGATTCGATCTCTTCTAAAGAACTTCATTTCTGCTGCTTGGACTTTACTTTTTATTGTATCTGAGAGAACGCATGTTTCGCATCCGTATATCAGTATAGCTTGATAAATTGTTCTATACACTTTGCCTGGAGACTTTTCTTTTCTTTACTATACTGTTGCCCATACTGTAATATGTTTTAATTGCTTTATTTACCCTTTCTGTGATGTCTTCTTCTTGATTTCCTTTGTTGTTTAGTATTACTCCTAGGTACTTAAACTCGTTAACCTTTTCCACATGAATATCATTTATTTTAATGTTCATTACAACTTCCTTATTTGAGATTGCCATAATCTTGGTTTTTGGTACATTTATCTTCATTCCAAACTCTTGGGGCGTTTTATTCCAAATATTTATGTTGTGTTGGAGATCTTCCTCTGTTCTTGCAAATATTGCCACGTCATCCGCGAACGCGCACTCTGAAATAGTTATTGTCTTTACGCGGTTGTATCCTACTTTTAATTTTTTACGTTTCCCACAGTTTGCTTTATTATGTCATCCATCAGGATTATGAGCAATAACGGGCTCATAACCCATTTCTAGTTTCAAATATGTCGGATTTCATGTTATACGTGCGCACATAACTAGTATTATTTTTCTATAAACTTTTCATTGTGCTAGACAATTTGCTGTCGACTCTTCTTTGGTTGAGGCTTTTCCATACCTTGTGTCTTGGCGCTGCATCGAATGCCTTCTCCAAGTCTATGAAGGCTAGAAAAGCTTCTCTTCCTCGGTTTAATGTATTGTGTATAACTTCTCTGATCGTAAATACATGGTCTTGCGTGCTGTGACCTTGGCTGAATCCACTCTGTGTTGCTTCTAGATGAGGCTCTACGACAGCTCTCAATCTCTTCTCTAGAATCTTTCATACACTTTACTAACAGCGTTAGTCGTCTATAATTTTGGTATTCTTTCTTCTTCCCATGCTTTTCTGACTATTACGTACAATAATTCCATACCCTTTACTCCCTTTTGTTTTATCATATCTGACCTATTGCGTCATGTCCCTTTTCCTATTTTGAGCTGCGCAACTGCTTCTGACACTTCCCCCAGAGGTGGGGGTGTACTACCTGTGTTTACTAGTCTTTCCCTTCTAGCTTCTTCTGTATTGTCTTCAGTCTTTACATCTGTGTTCAAAATTCTCTTATTATCTTTTAAAAGAGTACCTTCCTTACATTTGATTACAATATTTTGTTCAGGTTTTCCTTTTCTAATGGTTTTTACTATTCTGTAGAAAATTTTACTGTTTTTTTTTTAGTTTCTTCTATGTCACGCCCAAATTTTTCCCAAGACTTCCGAAATAATCTTCTTAACCTTATTTCTCTGTTCTTTGTAACTTTCATAGTTTGCTTCTGTTTTATGATTTAAATATCTTTTCCAAATCTTCTTTTTAAGACAGACTTCTTTCCTAATTTCTTCATTCCACCATTTTGTCTGGTTTTTTCTTCGTGCTTAATTTGACTAAGCCACGTATTTCTTTGAATAAATGCCATGCTTCCTCTACATGTTTCCTGGTTAAGTTGCTTGTTATTTTGTCTACTTCGTTTTCAATTAATTTTCTGTATTTCTCTGCTGTCCCCTCTTCTCTTAATTTGTATGTTCTAATACTTTCGTTTTTGGGATTAATTTTTTCGGTCTCTGCCTTTCTTATTCCTTTTGCTTTTTTGTTTATTTTGGCTATTACCAGGTAATGGTCGCTATAAATTTCTGCACTCCTGTGGACTCTTTACATCTAGTACCGTTTTTCTATTTTCCCTTTGTACTAGGACGTAGTCAATTATTGATTATTATATTTGTGTTCATTTATGTTCATAAAATGTATTAGCAATTATTAAATTATTGAGCCTGCAATAATCTATCATGAGTTTCCCATTGTTATTTCGTTTATCTTCCCTACTCTGCTGTTGAAGTCTCCTGTTATGTATATCTTATTTTTACAGTTTTCAGTAGTGACTCTTAATTCTTCCCAAAAATTTTCTTTGTTTGTCGTGGTGTCGTCTTCATTCAGCCCATATACGTACTATTATTATGCTTATTCCTTCTTCATATATCTCATCGAAATCTATTTTTAATATTTCTTTTGATATGGGGTCCCAGCTACTTATATTTATAACTAAGTTTTTGTTGATAATACATCCAACCCCCACCATTGCATGCTTTTCTTTTGTTACACCACTGTAAACTGAAGGTCCTTTCTTTTCATATCACACAAATGTTGCCCTTCATCTTTCATGTCTGAATTTTTAAATGCGCTGGGCAGGATTTCATATTTAAAAGGCTTCACAGTTTTCAAGATATCATATCGGATATTCAGGATTTCGGTACATTTTTGAGCTTTTTGAGCCAGTTGAATTGATCGGTAAATTATGCTTTTTGATGCCAAGCTAATCTTTTAGGTTTTGCTAAAGGAAATGCTATGAGCTACGTCTGATTTTCATATCAGTTAGATAAACCGGATTAATAGTGTAGGGTTGATTGAATTGAAAACTGCTGGCATGACGTAGATTACGCGGTTACTTCTTCAATAGTAGGGAAAAACAACAGTCCTTCGATTTTTTGAGCTACTAATATATGTATTATTTCATTATTTCCATGATCTTGCCATACTTCCATCTCCACGGTCTTTGAAAGAATATAATAGAAATTATCATTCTCACATTCTCAAGTGCTTTGAATGTTGTGCAAAAGCAAAGGGAATTATCTAATCTAATTGCTAAAATCCAAACACACTAATGTACTGTTCAATTGGATTAAGCCAATCAGATCAAAGCAAGTTATGTAATAGTTAGGTTAGAATAAGTGCACTAGAAGGAGATTAGATTAAATCTTCTTTTTGAATATTGAATTTCTGTCTTATTTTACATTTACAGCTTAGTTTATTCATAAAATTGCTGGCACATGCCGCGTACATCTTTCCTGAAAAGATCACCAAAAATTCTTGTCAAAACAACATCAAGAATCATAATATCAGTAGGATTGAACTCCTGTGAATCTTTACTAAAGAAGAGATGATTTATAACCTACTATCGTCTCAATACTTTTCTGGTTTTCTAACGTCTACCTCTACCGTATATCAATAGGTCATTCCTACAAATTATTAAAAATTTACAAAAGTAATTTTACAGAATTTTTCAATGGAAAAGAAGATTCTACGTCAACTCAATTATCGAAAAGGTAAAAACAAAAATTATCTTAAGTCTCAGAAGTTATGGCTTTTGAATCCAATATCTCTGGAATACGAGCATTAACCAATGCTATATTACATCATGGATATATTACCTCGGGGTATTAAAATCCATGACTCGGTGATATAAAGAAAAGGAAAAGTATAGAAAATAAAGTAAGAAAAACATAAAACAATATCCTGTGAACAACTGAAATTGTCTTCTGGCAAAATCTACAAGAACTTCAACATTAAACCACAATAAAATTGAAACTATCGTTCGGTTACAACAAAAATTACAACAAATAATGGTAAAGTAAAAGATTTTATTTAAACCTGTTTTATTATCGTTATAAAAAAAATTATACATATAAAAGATGAAGGCATTGATTTATTTTTTTTACAAAGCACAAGTAATGACTTCCGCGTATTTATAATGCTGCACCGCATCTATAACTGTCACTGCAATTGCAGTTTTGATTGACTTTAATAATATTGGCGCAGCCTACTATCTAGGCGAGGTCGAATTATTTTATTCTACAGGATGGCACTTGTTATATTTTATTTATATTAATGTAACTGTAGGCGAGTTATTTGCTCAATTAAATAGAGCATATCTAAGCGCAGTACGGAAACAATCATCAGTTAATTTTAGTGTACTTACATTGTATTATAAAAACGGAACATCTTATAAAATGTTGTTCCTTCTCTCCTTTTTTTTGCTCGTTCGCTCACTTTAAAATTAATTATATAATTTTAACGTTTTTAAGTAAGTACCCACCGGCAAGTTTCGAATTTTTAGAAGCAACACTCGATTGCACTCACAAATATTTAAACTACATATTTAATGTGAATTAAATATTCATGATGTATTTAACGATTCTAAATTTTTAAATAACCAGCATAAATTTTAAACTTTTTTAAGATTTTAATGTCTTTTAAAAGATTTCCAGCTTTTTTTAAGGACACTATTTAATTTTAAAAACGCATAAACATTTTAATGGATTTTTTTCTTTCTTTACAATGAAATCATTTTAAAAGGTACATTTATCTATGTATTTTCGATTTAACCAATTTACACTGTGATCTAAGCAGACGGACACTCACGGGTTAACTAAATGCGTGTCATGAGAGTGTGGTCAGGTTCTCAATTGCGTTATGCACGTGCAGACGTTAACAATTGAAAGTTTCTGATTTGATAATTTCATCATTCCTTAATAGATGAGAGTAAAAACTGACCTAATCCAAGAATCAACAGGTTTTGCATTTCTTTGCATTTAGGGACATAAAAGAAGTAAAAATTTAAAAAATCTTGAAAAATTAAGATATCTTGATATCATATGAATGGTTGAACCAGTTTACCTAATACTAAATGGGTCACAACACAAATGAATAAAGATTTTCCCAAAATATTGATCTTCTTGTATAATGTTTTTTGTGCCCGAAGTTATTATCAATCAATGGAATTAAATAATTGATACAAAACCAAAATTAGAAAATCTCTAGTTGTATTATGAAGCAAGCGGACTTCAAAGTTAACTAATAAAAACGATTATCCCAAAAAGGTGTTGAGGATATCTAAGAAGAAACATCGATAAAGCATCGACCTATAGCAAGCAGACAGTTTATCTGTGATGCTGAAGCGAGCATTATGCAAGAGCGGCCCTAACTCATCTGGACAACAAAAAATATGAAAATGCTTCTTTCGAATTTGGCCTTTTCTCGAGCACACAGTCGGTAGATGTAGAACTATTGGGGAGAGAGTCGTAAAAGCGGCAAGGATTAGTAAGAGCCTGGACGTATTAGACAAATTTTCAGCTAACCTTCTCGATTTAGTTTGATTGGTCGGCGAAGAAAAATCCTAGAAAAGATTAAATTGCCAATTTCAAGCATGCTGTTGGTGGCTTTCATAGTTCTAAAGAAGAAGCTTTTAGGTTCGCGTGTGTATCTTGAAGATTTTCCTTTTTGCTTCACTCCTTTGCTTATTAATCCCCGTTCACTATTTATGCAAATTAATCAATCTTGAGAAGGTATCATTACCCTCCATTAGAAAAATCTCTGCAGATTTTCTTCTGTAAAATGTACAAGAGACATTTGTGCTCTGTCATATCTTCTATCTTCCATCTGCAAGCAAGAGTAGATACCCACAAAGCCGACTTTAGCTGTTTTAAACTGTCTCAAGAGAGAGGAAAAATGAAACAGCCAATGACATGGCCAAAAATGCTCTAGAAGAAAAAATTACAGAAAAAGTTAAAAAAAAATCAAAAATCAGGATTAAGCGTGTAAGGTATGTATCAGAAGTAGCTGGACAAGATTGCAAGTAAATTTTTGAACAGTAATGAAACTAAATTATAGAATATTTTATTAATTATAAACAACACAATGTACATACAAAAAAAAATTTAAACAAATCACACAGCATGGGGACCATGATCTTCTATTTTGCGCATTTTGCTCTTGATGCCCTCCATCATGTGCTGGATGATTTCTACATCAATTTTCTTCGAACAATTTATAATACGTGTTTTCAGTTGCTTTGCCGATTATGCTTCCCAGCCATTCTCATACATGAACTGAGACAAGATTGACCATAGATGCTAGATGGGTCGAGCCTGAGGCACATTGGGCGGATTTGCATTTTTTGATACTACCGGTGTCTTGTTGCTTTCTAACCAATTAAGGGTCGTTTTCGCATAATGGCATGCAGCTAGGTCAGGCCGAAATAGTATTTTGTCATATCTATGATGTTTCTTAACAAATCGAGCATTTTAGGTAAACATTTTTTTATATACCACCAAGCTAACACCTTTGGTTCAAATTTCGATTTTTTAATGAATCTTACGCCTTCTGGGGCGTCATTTTTATTTTTGGTATAATAATATCACAACTGTTGGAAAAAGTAAAATACTTCTCGTTGTCCATTATAACAGTTACGTCTTCGTTTAAGTATTTCTTCCGCAATAGTCTGCATTTGAAGGATATCTCTCGTAATTGTTTTTCGGAACATCTGGGTTTGATACTTCTTTTGTATGGTTTTATATCCATTTTAACCAAACTGCGACTGATTGTGTCTTTGGAAATATTAAATTTTGTAGAAAGTTTCCGGGTACTTACACCACTATGATTTTCAGCAGCTTTCTTCAAATTCTTCGTTCTAACCGAGGTGAAAAATAGGCTTCCTTCCAGGTTTCTTCCTATTTTCCGGTTCAGTATCGAGTAAAAATCGAATATAAGGTACTACATTTAAAACCTTCTTTTAAAAAATGATTGAAAACTGTTTTTTGATTGTGCGATGCAAGCATATTATATACTCGGCAACGTAAATTATTTTGCTCACTCACTTTCGTTGCAATAATTGTAACACCGCTAATGAAAATCAAGCTTTGACATGTTGTAAAGTTTATACAAACGGTCGCATTACTTTGCAATGCCATCTATACATATTTTAAAACAATCAAGATTTGTCCAACTACTTCTGATACATAGCTTAGAAGAGTAGCAAACCCAAAATACATTCTCCAATGGGGAAGTCTTTCTCTTAGTGAAGCCGTTGACAAGATCAAAACAAATTATGGAAGGGTCAAGTTATCAAAAAGCGAAATTAAGGGTGTAGAAGTATTGCAAGCCCAAAATGCATAGAATGAGCTACGACCCGAACCTAGTACTAGTTAGCTGGAGTTCAATAAAGAAGTTCTTCTCTTATTGAGATCGTTGACAAAGCCAAAGATGCTCTGATAGAAGAAACTATGGAAAAGGTCAAGAAATCAAAAAGCAAGATTAAACGTGATTAAGAGTTGGAAGTCCAAAATATTGGAAGGAAATTGGAGAGAGGCAAGACAAGGAAAACTATACCCCAGACCGACTACTGGTTCCATGGAGTTGAGTAGAGAAGTTTCTCTTTTGGTAAATAGTCATAGGCCGTTCAATTAATATTGTCACAGATTTAGTTTAAGATAAATTCAGTTCAAATGTGAGTGTGATAAAGGTAAATCGTGTGCAGCATGTTCGTTAGTGAAGAAAATAGAGACGAGAAAGAGATTTAGACGTCCTTCGCTTTTTTATTTCTGGAGAAATAAAATCCCAATTTGCAAATAACACATGAACATCTTGACAGGGTAGGTTTATCTAATTAAGATTGTATTTCAAAGTAAACTGTTTGCTGTTGCTCAGTTGCTCTTTTGTGTCCCAAAATTAAAAAACTTCTAAACTAGCAAAAGATCTAATAGTCCAAAGTGTTTGATCGATACGACGGTAAATCAGGACTTCGGGTAATTTTGCAAATCACAAGACTTGTATTCTCTTCAACATTCTAACACCTGGACATTAAATAATTGCTCAAGAAGACGATCTTTTCAAAACTCTATTTTTTGGCCAGATGGTCTTAGAAACTTTTGATTTAGGGTAAATCTAAAATACTGATCATGAACTTTATAATTCGAATCTCGAAGGTTGGTGTTATATTGTGTGTTTAATCTTATTATATTACCTGGAATAGCTAGAATTCTATATGATATTATGATAAAAATGTTTTGACAGTGTATGTACTACTAAGCTATTTTCCGCCATTGCTCAGTAGGGATTGAGAGGGATCAAAATGTCGGATTTGCTTTTAGGCTCGCTAGATTTTAAAGTTCGTCATCTAATATAACTGTTGGGAAAACCAATTTGGATGTTTTGGTTTATTGAGTCAATGATTGTGAACCTAAGAGTTAAAAAAAAAATTTCGCGATAAAACATTCAGTAGATGAGACAATAGTTTTCTATATTTCTGCAAGTTTGCGTTGTTCTCTTGTTCCATGCAATTAATATGTCTATTCTATCTCAAAATATGTAGAATGTAATGTCTATCGATTAACGACTAACGACATTGCAACAACAGCTACAGAGAGAGCAAAATTACATGTTTCTCATAAAAAGGATACGCCCTGATGTTATACTAGAAGGGTATTTAGTAAGTAAGATTACGTTAAAAAATGCAAACATGAATTACATGAAGAAATTTTGAATGACCCAGTTTAACATGTTCCTTTCTAGATAATTTATCGATCCTATGCGGAAAAGCTGGCTAGAACATATTAAAATAGAAATAAAAGTTAAGATGGGATGCCTTTCTGTCTTATAAAGAATCAAAATGAAAAATTTAATATTAAACGAGGGAAGTTTATGTACATATACCTAATATTAGATCACCATTGTTCTTGCATTCATATCGTAGTTCTCGGTGTTCAGATTAACATGTGCATGTTTAATATGTGTATGAAGCTATTATAATAGCTTTATATGGGTTAACATATAGTTTCATGCTCTCGAGTTTCCCAGAACGATTATACTTTAATTTTAACCAATAAATTACTACTTTTCGTATAATTCATTCACTTGAATAGTTTTGTCATCAGTTATTGACTGAACGAATGAGTTCAGGTAAATTTAATTTATCGTGACATTATATGTGGGAGAGCGTATTATACGAGTTCGAGTTTAAATTATATATTCTGAATATTGGATTATACAGCATTTGTCACACGAGTAATATACCTTTTTTATACGAAAGACCAATCGTAAAGAATATGTATGAACACATACATACGTATACATGTATGCATAATTTACAATAAAGAATGGAATATTTTATTTATACGCCACCACTGAATTGTTTAATTTTAAAAGACATCGTGACACTATGAAAACAAATGAATTAATTTAATATTTATTACTATCAAATAAAAAAATATTTAGTTTCAACACGATGGTGCTAAAAGCTCATCTAGGAAAATTCCTAAGAATGCATTGAACTTTACTTTTTTTTTTCATTTAATCCAACTAATATAAAATGATTGTGTCAATATCAATAAGATTATGCCAGATAATAGTTTCTAATTATTATAAACAAAGCCACATCCGCTTGGAAGATAAAACTATTTACATTTGTTATCAAAATAAAATATTTCTCTTTCAACACTTTCTAATAAAAGAAATTTACATATAAATAATTACTCACACGACAGTTTGCGGAATTATCTATAAAAACAATTAACATGTGTTTTCACAATTTCTTTTTTCCTACAAATATTTACCGACTCCCATGAATTTAAAAGTCCAAACATAATTAGTGAATCACCTAAACTTATTAAAAAAAACTCTAAAGATAAAGTCATTATAGAATGCCCACAAAAATGTTGAAAAAATCTTAAAAAACATTCCTATATAAACACACACAGGCCAACACGCGGGACAATACAGAAAGCAACAGCAGCAGCAACACAGCAGCGAGGAGTCGGTCACCATAAAACCGGTAGGTAATCAAACCCACCCTCGAGCTGCTACATTAATGTCTAAACACGCCATTCCACACCTGCTTTAATTTTCGAACTAAGACAACCGCGGCGTTAAAGTTGGAAACGCCGACGATTTACATTAGATGGTCTATTCTTAAAAGATGATAGCTTCGAGTTTAAAAGAATTGAGTCTTTTGTTTTCTTTTATTATATAAAAATTTAAAAATTCGACATCTTAAACTTGATAGCTCCTGCGCGTATTGTGATTTCATAAAATTTAAACTTTCTTATATACAGAATTTATAAACAAATGAAACGTTAAGACAAAACCAAAACATTCCTATAGCAAATCTAAAAAGCAATTTTTTATTTGAAAATTTAATTACAACATAAATCACCAATGACAAACTAATCAATTTTATGTAAATCTCACCTAAACATACAAAGAAAATTATGAAGAGAAATAGGCTTGCTAGAAATGAACCCATGTAAAACAAGTTAGAGAAAATTAAAAAGAAAAAAGACAAAATAGAAAATCAAATTATTTTTAGAAAAATAATCGATGCGAAACGAATGAATCGTAGGAAGTTCTAATTATTTCAAATATTATGAAACTTCTTATGGTAAAAATTTTCCACATACAAAATTCATCCTGAAAATAGGAAATTTCCACATATTCGTATTTAAAGAGATCGAAATCTGTTGAAGACTTGCCTATCAGAATATTTCGTTCAATAATCTAAAAGAATAAAATTAAAATTGGAGAAAATGGGACGTAATAACCCACCGGTTCATCCTGTCGAAGTTACTACTGCAATAAAATTAGTTTCCGATTGAAAGAGACCGATGTCTTATTCAAGCTGCCAAATTATCAAGAAGTAAGGACCTTTCAAATATTAATCATTAAGCATTTTTGTTAACAGTTTAGAGGGGCAACTATGACCTTACCTGGAACACTCAATACTACCATACCGGGTAGTTTTTATTAAGACTTAAACCCAAGTCTTTTATCTATTTGAGAATTATCTAGAATTCAAAAGAATATTCTCATCACTGGAGTAATTGAAAGGAACCTTCTTTCAAAGCCAATTAACTTCTGCATTGAGAATGTGAACAGAACTAAATATCCAAATACACATAAAACACTACGCGTTCCAATTCACAACAAGCTCAAGTCGGTAGAATTTGCTTCAAAAGAGGATTCTTCTTATTCTTAAAAGAATTTGTCACATCCATTCATTCCATAAGACATGCTTACCAAATGCAGCTAAAAATGGTAGTTTGACTTGTCTACTAAACAAAAAGATAACAGTCCAAAGATTATAATTAACATTCAACCAACATATCCATATACCATTAGCATCTACTACAGCAGAAATTTGTTGAAATATTACAGAAAGCTCTTCAGAACACCTAGCCGACCTCTTTGTAGCAATCTTATGTTTATGTAACTCATTGTTAACTTAAATGGACAGTAGGGTGGACATGTAGATAACTGCAGAAATAGCAATTTAAAGTCTAATGACGTATGATTACTAGATGACTTCTAAGGAGGCCTTGAAAGATTCAGAAATCCATACTTTAGACTGAATGGTGAGGAAATTTAGCCTCCGGGGCCAAATTGGCTCGTATAATGGCAAACTGATCGGTAAAAACTAACTTTAAATCAAAAATGTCTAATTTTGCAAGCAACTCCTACATTTGGATTTATCTATCTACCTACTATTTGTTTTCTAGATTTCTGATGAATTTCAATAGCAAGAAACTTCCAAGTTTTTAAGAAAATTGTTCTGGGAAATCCGCATTTATCTATTGTCAGTTGGAACAGCTATAGTACAAAGGACTGCGACTAGAAGTTTCAATGGTTTTGTGGTAGATCTGAAGTCAGTTATAGCTGACACTGAGCGCAGTATAAGGTTTATTTGTGTCTCACAGTTAGTAGCTAATGAATTGCTTAATCGAATTTCATAATTTGTTCTTGGAATATATAAGACCAGCTCGGCAAAAATTCCCAAAAGTCCAAAATCTTCTGAACTGAAGAAGAAGTTAGGATAGTTCAAATCATACGTCTATCGTTTGATCCATCTAACTCTAGACCATTTCCAGTTTTTAAAGAGCTTGGCCTAAAACTTTCATTTTTTCTGCATTGTAACAACAGAAGTCAAGCAATTTGATTAATATTTGCCTGTTAATTCTAGACGTAGTAAGTTAATTAGAAGGGCCGGCGCTAGGGTTTTGGCCGCCCCAATTGCTGTCTAGTAGACTTGCATTCGTAAAAGAAAACAAGAACACTTCGACTCGGCAACTTTTATCTCATTTAACCGACTTCGTATCTCTTACCCTTTACGAGATCCCAATGGTGAACCTCGAATTTTTTACACACTTATCAGATCTTTTTTAACTGCATGTCTTTCGAGTTACGCACTTCGTGTATCGAGGTCAAAAAAAGTCCAAATAAATCATCCAGGAGTTTATTAAATCTGTACCTTCCTTGTCTTCATTGATGCAAATGTATCAATAACGAAGTCGAAATCAGACTTCGCAACTTCTTCCCTTTCAATACTCAACATAGCAAGAGCGTATAATCGATTTTGACCCATGGAGGCTCTCACATAATTTAAAATTAATTTTAATTTGCTGAACGATCTCTCACAGCTAGCAATGGATACAGAAATTGTTAACCTTACTTTGATCGCTGTACGAAGATTTGGAAATACGCTCTCATCTCCATATTGCACAATAAATTGCAGAACTTCTTCAGGTCTTGATATTTTAATTCTAAAGTCTAAAATTTCTTCATATAGTTGTTGACCATCAACATCGCAGTTGTAAAAATTTCCCAAATTTTCCCATTTTAATTTTAAGACGTCTCTGTCACTGCTATGAGACAATCCTTCAATGTCAAGTTTAAACTCAAACTTCTTGTCCGTTTCATGCAAACGAGTGAACCTATCAGCCATTTCCGTAGGAAGACGGTCAATTGTTCCCTTCATGACTCTTTCAATCTTCTGTTTAGCTGTTAATCCGGCACCGGTCGACGTTTCACGAGTCATTGTTTTCATTCGTCTTGGTCATTTTTCGGTTTCAACATCCCAATCTTGACAGAGTCTAAATCCAACTTCTACGTAGAGCTTCAGTTACCAAAGTTTCTCTTTCATCGTGAAAATGATCTTTGAGAGCTTTCAAATCTGAGGCAGCATCGTGGAAGTCCATGCTCGGGTCTCTTTTGAACCCGTTCAATAGGAATGAGTACTTTATCTCAAAAGCCTAGTCAGAAGATCGTGACTTAACATACGGTTGTACAACTGTCTAGCTTCACTTGTCTCATATGTACCGTCCATCATGGCCTGGAAAACATGAAGTATATCATCAAGGTATTTATTTGTGGGCTTCACAGCTTCTACCCTTGCACTCCATCTTGTTATGGACTCCGACTTAAGAACGGCAGGCACAGCGTTTTTAAGTTTTTCCCAGCGTTGATTTGACGAGGAAAAAAATACGTAGAGAGCTCGAATCGTTCCAAAAAATGTTACCATCATTGCGCCCTGTTTGGCTGCGTGTACACCAACGAAGTTGAGTGAGTGGTTATCACAGTTCACAAACACTGCCAGATGGTTCTTCTCATTTATTCTTTCCACACATTTTTATGTCCAGCCATCACAGCAGCGTTATCATAGTACTGTGACCGACAATCCTGCAAGTCTATTTTATCCTTCTCTAACTGGTTCAAGATGGTCTCAACTAAGTTCTTAGCATCTTTCAGGTTCGTCTGAATAAAAGCAAGGAAGGATTCTGTCTTTCTTTTTTCAAAATCGACTTCCACATATCTTATTATTTCTGAAACTTGCTCACCATGTGCCTGATCAGGAGTCGAATTGAACATGAGACCGAAGTACTTTGCTTTACGAATTTTTAGTTCCAAGTTAAAGACGGGTGCTATATAGCAAGTGGCATCAAATGGGGCCCCTTGCTATTGGTGCCCAGGACACGTGCCCTGCCTGCCACACCCTAGATACGCCACTGCATTTATGTTAGGATAAAAGAAAATATTTAATACAAGATGTTAGTTTACGATGCTTCTAATTATTCCACAGCTTTACCAGTTATACCTACTTGAAGGGAGAGAAAAGCGCGCTTATCAATGTAATATTATTTTATTATTAAAATTTTTCGCTGATTTTGAATTTTGGCTGCCCTTGGGCGGCTGCCCGCTCGCCCTGCCAGTTACGCCGGTCCTGTTAGTTAGCTTCACCTAGTGCAAAACAAAATAGGATCTAAGCTAAACAAGGATAAAATATCTTTGGATAATATCACCTGAAAACTGAACAATCAAAAAATCCCAAAACTACGATTTAGAAAATCGTCTGAGTTTTACATTAAAACAAGTGATTTACCTATCTAATCTGCAAAAGATTGTCGCCGAACGGAGGTAAACTCCACTAAATACGTTTCTACTAATATGTAGAAATCAAGATTCTTTCCGTTACAGATAAATATACCAATAGAAGAAAATTTGTAAAATTCGAAATCAACAGCATGCAAAAGCTTGTTAACGATAACGATAACTAGCAAATTTATGTTGTCGTTCAACTCGTTGGAGTTTGCTCATAAATCACTATAGTCATAATTTTGGGTTCAAGTTTCAGTATCAAAACTTATAGTAACACCATTTGCTCTTTGATGAAGAATCTCATTATTAGAGAGTTCTAAGATCGATTTTGAGACTATACGAGACCCAAAGGTGGCAATACAAACTTCACTAGAAAGCTTCATTTTAATCTCGGTAACAAGAGAGACTATAGCGATAAATAAGATCATCTTGCCAAAGCTCTTAGTTGAATTCAAAAAAACTATTTCGTGACAGACAAATTCCTGCTCAATACCATTACATGTAAAGCTAGCAATTCCATTGCTTGATATAGTCCTCAAATGGGCTCAATTTAAAATTAATACTAGACTTTCATTTAGTATTTAAATTTTAACGTTCATTACAAATCAGAGAGGGCGTTTTGCATCTCATAGTTTTCTATAATAACAAGAATTGAGAATCGTCAGGCACCAAAAAATCAAATTGACATTTTTAAACAGATCTCTCAGTAGAAACTTCAATTTAAATGACTTTGAAAGAGCGAAAATAACAGCTTACTTATATAAAAGTAAAATACCAAAGCAAAGGCTTGCTGATACCGAGGTGTATCTAGAAGTCTGCGAAAAATCTGCAGCAAACAATTAATCAATTCTATAAATAGGGCTGTAACATTGTAATCCGTAATAAACCAAAACTAAGAAAATATCAAAATAAATAAGTTTGGTACGTCACGCTTTTGTTGGACACTTCACATAGCAGAAAATAATTTGAGAATGTAGAGGTGATTATTCAGGACGTGAGCGTCGCTCTGCGTCAGTGGGTTTAGTGAAGAGCAAAATTAATTTGCCAAGATTCAACGAATACTAAAGAATGTGTTAATTCTGAAGACCTAAAAACCGAACCTGAATGCAACTTCAGAAGGTGCGGCAAATTATGGTTTTTGATTCTTTGAGATATCAGATATCAAGGACAGTAACTCTGTCAGACTCTTTTGGAGCAGAAAGATATATCTTCAGTCTTTAGAGTTCTTTGCAGGCCAAGACTTTTAGGACCGTCTTAATCTAACACATTAGCAATAAATCTAATCTAATCAACTATAATTAGCCCAAATAACTCTGGTGGACCCGAAAAAATCGATCCAATGTTTCATTAAGTTCGACACAATATAGACTAGAAAAATCTAACATTTCAAAAATACGACTGATTCGAAACTGACTTTTTATAACTTAATTCCAGTTTGCGCACAGAGACCAAAATGGCTATAAAGACAATAAATTGTTCAAAATATTTTATTATTAAAAATTACGTTTAAGGGCAACTAATTGTAAGCTAAAGCGGCAAAAACCGGAAGTATCAGATATCTAGATAGCTCAAATAACCTGCATTTTATTCAGACTCGGAAACAAATCACACATTGTGTAGTTTGACATAGAATGGTCCATACATATGCAGAGAAATCTCATCCCAGAGGGGTTGCTATTATGACAGCCTGAAACTTCAGGTTTGACTAGTTTAATGGTAGGTGCGTCATGAACTGGACTTTCTGAATAAACCGTTTTCGTTTATTGTCAATTAGATTTTTTTATCGCAACTCCCTCGCGGTGTCTAGATTTTTGCAAAAAATCTTCTTCGGCAATAATTTTTGATATTCCCACATAACGGCAAATAACGACTTGATTAATTCTTTTATTAAGAGAATGTACCGTGGTAGGTATTATTTATGCAAAAAACTGTACAGTTCAACAGTCTTGTTAGTTGATTTATCTGCAGTCGGAATTGCATTTGCGGGGCGCGTAAGCCATAAAATAATTCTTTACAGCTTAAATGAAAATGATTTTAACGAAGATTTCTATTTGTCATCTAGGAATAACAAGGTTCCGTCTTCACATTTTTAAAATGCAGGAGTGCAACTTTGATATTCAGATTTAGAGGAAATGAAACAAAGAAAAAAATTCACGTAGTTAACCAGATTATATTGTTCTCTTAGCTAAGCAGACTTATTCAATAATAGGTTTTAAAGCCTGATGTGGAAGAATAGTTTTACAATCAATCTAAATCGTGATACGATAAACCAATGAACCATAAATCTACAGTCCGTCAAATTTTTATACCCTATACATGAAGATAGTAGCAAAAACCAAAGCAAAAGAAAAAAGATCCTTTATTTCAATGAAATTTCATAAAACCAAAACAGGGTAAGTTAAAAGTTCATTGGTGGTACAAGTTACCCCTTTAGCTTGGTCTAAAACTGTCATAAAACGGTGTAGTTTTAGCGGGATGCACTTTTATGAGTGCATCCACGATTACGACCTGCAACTACGCATCACCCGCTGATTTACAGTGGCACGCGAGCTGGTGTCGGATTACTTTCGTTTTGTTGTCCACATCATAGGCGCCGCGCCGTTTTAACGAATTAACATTGACCCGTTTTTCGTTAGGTCACAGAAGCGCACACCACACACGAAACGTATTTAGTTAAAATAAGAAACAAAGTCAATTTGTGATCTTCTTGAAATAAAAAGAAATACGCTTGCTTTGATCCATTTTCATTCCTTAATATTTCTAGACAGGTATTTTATCACATCAATAAATCGTTAGCGAGGAAAAAAAAGAAAAAACAAAGAAATGATTTACATTATATTTAATGTTGAATTTAAATAAATTTCACGCTCGAGTATCTAGGAATTTCTGATTCATTGCTTTATATTCCGGTAGAAATTTATTTTTGTGTTTCCACTTTATTAAATTTTTTGTTTATTTAAATTAAAAATTTATCTAAATATTTATTCAATTAGAAATTTAATTTATTTTTAATTAGAAAGAAAAGTAAGTAAACGTACGCCTATGTACAATGAAAAGCACAGCGTCACGGTGCCATCAGCTCTCTATAAATGCAGCTTCAACGCTGCACACGATTTACTTTATGTGTGTATTAAACAGTTTTAATGTATTTTGTAACTAAGTTTATATTGTAAAGCGAGGGTGCTAGGAATATTAATGCCCCATTTTTTTACAACAGCGAGATAATGTATTATTGTCAAGTTTGAAACAATGTAACATTATTATAGAATACATTTTAAGCTTACAACGTACCTATAATGTTATATTCTAAAGCTTACAACACATTCACCATATTTCAACACAACATGTCGAATTGAATTATTTTTGAAAGCGTAGGGTAGGTTCAATATATACTTTTTATATATTTTTAAGTTTTCAGGGTTTTTACTTGGTTTTTTGTTATTCTTTGTTTTTACATACGTAATGCGTTTAGGAATATTTGGTTTCAGACTAGAATTTTTCTTTTTTTTTGGTTTTTTTCAGGTAAAGCACTTTCAATCACCACAAATGGAAGCCGAGACATTTAAAAGAATATTGACAATTTAGAGAATTTTGGTAGTTACAATCTGGAAACGAGAAACAATACAACATACAGCTTGGTTCGGTCGTTACAAAGTGTTCGGTAAAAACTGGGATGTCAGAAAAACTTAAAATTGCTTGAAAGACTACGCTACGGATCTTTGCAAACCACACTACTGATGTAGCCGCTGCTACAGTATTTTGAAATGGGTCGCCTTGTTCTTAACTCTTCGTAGGGTTAATAGCGCTATAACCCATAAAAATTAAAAAAGGAAGAAAGGCGTCTTTCAGTCTTCATTTCATTTCATAAGTAGTCCATTGAATATGGCATCAATGTATCTAGCCTTCAACTGCATCAGCAACTTAAATTTGGGGGCGCCAACACATCAAGTTTTGTAACAGCCAATTTTCCCAAATATTTATATGACAACAGCAAACCTAACGTATTCAATTCAGTACCTTTGAATTTTAAAATTGCAAATACTAGCAAAATCCATTCTTTTACCTTGAAATCGTGTCGGTTGATTGAGACGAATTCAAAATCACTAGTCCCTCAGAACGGCATCTTCGTAATTCAAATAACGACGGCGTGTGCAGGCAGTCCAGTTTTCCACAACAGCAACATAGCAGACCACTTGGTTAACATTTGCAAACTCACCATGTATCTTCTTGGTATTATACTATAGTTTATATACGTTCATGAAAAAACTCTAAAGATGAAGTAAAAGAAATAAGGTCGGAGATAACAGATGCAGGAAGAAACATGTGTAAGTTTTGAAAAAACGATCATTTAGCCGTCACTAGCCTATAAGCGAATTTAGCCAAGAAAAACACTTACATAAACAAGTTATGTAAAACGAGTGACCAAAAACTGATTCTGAAAATAATGAAGCAAGAAGGTCGTGAAGCACTGCTTCTATATTTTTGACAATCGGTCATTAATCTGTAACAATTGGCAACAGTGACAGTATCTGCTAAGGACTGAATAAGAAAAAAAGTGCAGACTTCTAGAAAACTGCCACATTTTCATCAATGTAGGTCTACTGTGTTTTTTACCACTGTAGCTGTCATAACAATTAGTTTCGTTTGTGTCAAAATTGTGAATTAAGAATTATGCCTAGAATTGGGTACAAAACCCGGAAATTAATTGTATAAAAGTGATACAGTGAGAAAACATCACTTAGAAAATTGTAACGTATCTGTAAATGGCCCAAAAAATGTTATTTCGAAGTTTGGGGAGCATAATACCTTAAATGATTTACTTAGATCAAGACAGTTGACAAAAGAAAGAAAAAAGAAATTTCAACACTGTTAAAAAGGAAGTAATGTGTCCAAAACAAAAACCAAAAATGCCGAAGAGAAGCGTAGTTCAATTAAGAAGTGAGAAAATACCTGCTAGAAAATTGTACGATATGTGTGTTTGTTGAAGATCTTAGAAAATTGCGTTTTAATGAGCAATGAACACTATCCTGTTTCGAAATAACACCGACAACATTTAACCACTGATTTTGAGGAACAAGTGACGATGATTCATTAACAAAAAGTTAGGCAAAAAAGTTAGATAAAAAGTTTTTCGTTTTTGAGTTATAAGCTGTCAAAGATCGTAATTTTTTTACTGAGTCTCACTGAATCTATCGATCGTAATGAAATTTGTCACGTTGGCTTGTGGAGTCAAGATGATCTTTTTCCTGGAATATCGACGAAATTAATAATTTCGAACACAGAGTTTTACACGCACGCCTCTCTGAAGGCTTAGAACTGTTTCTATAGGCAGAATTCTAAGATTTCAGTTCGATTATTTAAAAGTTCACCTCTTCTACAAAAAGATTCATCTTTTGCAATTTCTTCGTAAACTCAACCGTTTTCGAGAAAATTAAGATTTTTTGAATGCTTGAAAGATCGTTACTAATCTCGTCACGGGTAAACTAAATCGCATTGCCATGGAAATTTGTTTTATTTCATTTTCATTTATTTCATTGTTTACTGTTGTTTTACTGTTTTTTGCGAATTTGACACCTGTGATTTTGTTACGTTTTGTCAATTATTACAATTTTGTCAACGAACTCCGAAGGAGTCGTTACTGAATTTGCGAATTGTCTGTCTAGCTGTCTGTATTTCTGTCCGCATTTTTTGTCAAATTTTGAAATTTAAACTTCAGATTTAGATTCTTCATCAAAAACTAAAGACACGTGGCATCTTCGTTTTTTTGATAACTCTTCGGGAACATAGTCAAAATGGCCGCCAAAATTTAAAGAAAGTAACAAAACAGGAGTTCGTTGTGGTTATGCTTTGCATTCCCAGATGTTTTCATTCTAGTTTTTCATTTTTCTGGTGTCTTGTTGTTATTATTTGCTTTTTGTTTTTGTTGCTCTGATTTTAAATAATAGAATATTCGTTTAACGAATGTGCGGACATGTATTTAATATTGGGTGTCGGATGAATTGTCTGACTGCAGCAAGAACGTATGCCGAAAGGATTACGAATCTATCAATCGTCATCATTTGTTCTCCATAATCAGTGGTTAAGCGTTCGTTGTCAGTGTTATTTCGGGACATGCTGTATAAAAATGGATATATTCGTACTCTATCTGAACTTCAATTTTTTAGTGTGGTAGTGGGAGGTTTTGTACAAGCAGATGAGAAAAAAATACAAATTGAAAAATTTGGGCATACAGTGTGGCAAGCAATCTGTTCCTGTGGACTGAGGAGTTCCATTTTTTCAAATGCATCCAAAAGCGTCTATTGCCACTCTAGATATACTTAGAATGCATGAGGTTGATTTTGTCAGAAAACTTATAAATACTCCTAATTATCCAAAGCTTCGGCCCATAGCACGTTACTGGGCAATTAATTAAGTAAAGTAAAAACAGCAGAAAATATAGAAGAAGCCAAAAAATGTGGGATGCTGGCATTTCATAGGTTTTAAAAAATGTGAAGTTCTTTTCTAGTATAGATTCAAGAAAAGTCTCCCAGGAAGTGCTATTGTTTCGGAATTTACTTTCACAAACCAAACTAGTTTCTACGCCCTAAAACGCTTCAAACCATTTCTGTGCCACTATCTCTATATACTAATTTTTTTGATGCCTCTACCTTATCCTTTGATTCTAGTAAAACCTATCTAGAAGATCTTTTTATGCTTCTCTATCACTGGTTCTGCGTTTGACATCGTATAACGTAGATTACATTCTTCTTTTCTCCATACACTGACTATTTCGATACCTCCACAAATCCTGTGATCTCATCATTCATTAGAGTACATCCAGAAGAGTTTTTGTTGTAAGTTTTTATTATTAGTTACTACCAAATACAAATATCCGAGGTTCTCGTGGAACAGTTATTAAAACTAGGATAAAAAAGTCAATTATTTTTTATTTCTTTCCCATACAATACAATTTGGCCAAATAATTTTTTTCTCCATACACTGGCTCTTTTGATACCTATATCGATGCTCTAATTTCGTCGCTAGAAATAGCAGATGGTGAAATCAACATCAATCAAATCCCAGTAAAGATTCTTTATTTGACTAGATACTGACTACAGTTGTAGTCAAAACAGTACAAGAAGAATAATTAAGTTATCGTTTTGCAGTTTTTTGGAAGAGCCACCTGAAGCATATTTCTGGTCCACTGGTCTTTTGAATTTCCCATCTTTGATTAATTACATCTTTTGTTATCCTCGATCCATTCATGGTTCTCGAGGTACCCTGGTAGTAAATAGAAGCTGTTTGGTCAAAATTTCTCTACAGAAAGAAATTTACTTTTGAGTTTCTAGAATGATTTCTGTTTTTATTTGTTGTTTCAAATTAAGTAACTTTGATTAAAAGCCAACAGTGTATTTTCTTGTTGGAAAGACTTTTTGAGATTTTCGGTTTATCAAAGCTCAGTAAGCGCCCAATATACTGAGATCGCTGATAATATTGGTAACAGAGGATTGAATATGGGATTTTGAGGCCAAATGGCGACAAAAGCAGCGGGTGTTATAACAGTGCATCATAACTAAAGGGAACCTAACCCTCATATATGTAAGTTCTTTATTATTGTAACGTTACAGAATAAAATCGGAAGAAAAGTAACTTAACATAGGTGAAATATTATAGGAAAAACGACATTTAAGAAATGGAAGCCTAATTTGAAAAATGAAACAAACCTAAATAAGAGATGTCCTCGTAAAAATTCATGTGACACCCCAATAATAAATTTTGTAAGTAAATTAATTCATTTATAAAACGAATAAAAAAAATGGATGATTGTGAATTAGCTTGTATATCTTCTAGTCTTCGCATTGAAATGCAATTTTAGAATGATTCATTTGTAACAGTCTTTTGTTTAAATGTCATCTAATCTTTCTTAAGGAAACTGATTTAATTTACAGTAATTACTAATTACCGCCGATATCGTCTAGTAGCAGGTGCAATTTATGATATCTGACACGTATAGTGGAAATGAAGAGTTAAAGCGTGCTTTGCATACATACTATACGTATAAGATTAATAAAATTTTCTAGGTAAATTATTCCTAAAGAAATGTATGTTGAAAGAATGATAACAAAAAGAATTCCTAGAGCGTCTAAGAAATAAATCAGAGGGAGACCCAACTGGATTCGTGTGGACATTTCTAAACGGTCTCGTAGTAGAAACAATTTATACAAGTTAGTTGTAACATGAATGTTACCTTGTTACCTGTTGTAAATAGGTGTTGGATGTTATTAAAGTAGTTATTCTGTACAAGAGTTAACAAAATAACCAAGAAGTTTATATACGTGAGAACTTAACTTATAATGCAATTATAAGACAATCAATAATTTTGAAGAAAATTTATAATATGCACAGCAATAATTTTAATAATAACATTAATTATCTACAATTTCATACTGGAATAATAACACAATAAAATAACACAAAAGTTCGTTATGTACCTACCATAAGAGAGAGAAGTATAAATTTATATGTTTTAAATTATGAAAGTATGCAATTACGTGGGAACTATACAACCAACAGTCATGATGTAGTAACAATCTTAAATATATTATAAACGTAATTACACCTAAATAAAATTAAATAGTAATTGCGTGTTATTTATTCTACGTAAATAAGTAATAAAAGTTTATTCATGGAAAAACTCATTAATCTTCATTTTAAAATAAAATGTAAATCCAGGTTATCTCTTTGGTTAATTTCGAAAGAAGAAATTTTTAGACATTTATTAATTAAACACAAAAATGTAATTAATGTAAATAAACTTCTTCTTTCGGCAACCCAACACCCACTTAAATTTACGATTTAAGTGCAAGAAAAAAAAAGAAAAATTACAGAGCGTCCTTGATATTACCAACTAAGTTTTATTGTTATGGAAAGCACCTAGAATTAAACAAAATTACTACTTATTAATATGAATTTTAACTGTTACACTATTAAGTATCTCTTGGAATTATTATTAATTCTTAAAATTAATTAAAAATAATATGGTAGAACATAAAACTGAGTAAAACCATAATAAAATAAATAATGGTAATAATTATAAAAAGAAAGAAATAATAAAAGATTCGTTTCAAAGCTTTCAAGAGGAATAAATAAATCTATATATCATTTACAAAACAATTGTTTATTGGATGAAGTAAGACTTGTTTCCGTCTATTGTTTATTTTTTGTAAAATTATTGTTATTGAAGAAATATTGTTGGTCAATAGAAATATTATTTACATTTAAGGTAAAGAAATTAGCATTTCTTACATATTCAGTATTTCTTGAAATTTTTTAATTTTACTTTTATAGCCCTCTTTTTTAAGGTTTAACGCTTTATTTAATTAAATGTAGGAGCAGCCAAAAATGTGCTATTAAAAAGAACTAATTTCGTTATAATTACTAATTCTAGGTAAACACTTTCAAATGCGCTACAGTAACAATTTACTATGCGTATATTAAACGTCTTTCTAGCAAATAAAAAAATGTTAATGAGACACACCATAAGAATGAAACATGGATTGAGTAAATTATTGCAAAAACTTCGCATTAATTGATATTGTAAAAGGGGTTGCACAAGGATCTATACTTCGTCCTCTGCTGTTATCATACGGAAGAGATAAGCCAAAAGCTAGAGAACAAGCCCATTGCGTGATTCTACGATGGTTACATTTCGTATGCAGTAAACAGTTTGCAAACAAAATTAAAAGTGCAGCAAATCCAAAAACCAGGAAAATAATTTTTTATAAAATGTAACCATAACCAAAATTTGATTTATTTGTCAAAATTTACCCAAACTTAATCAAACCGAAATCGTCATATTATTTTAAATATTAACCAGACGTTCATTTTAAAGAAGATGAAAATCTAGAACACATTTTTAACTTCTTATGTTATTTATGTGCCTTTTTTCAACATTGCTAATGAAGGTTGTAATCTGCGTAATCGGTCTTCTTAATAATTACTGAATTTTAAAATATTTACAAAATCTGATGTGAGTTGGGAGAGTTATTCTGAACATTTAGAATTTTGTATTAATTTACAATGAGCATTTCAAAATTCCTCAATTAGAAAAAGACCTCTTTAATATTCAGGGTGTTCTAATTTTGAAAGAAATTCTTTGATGGTCATTCTTTCATTAATTGAATCAATCGTTCTAATATAAAGCAAAAAAGTAAAATTGGAAAGACATGAAGTACATAATAAAAGTATAATTAGAGCTAAATAAAGTGTTCATGTACACTAAAAATACTTAAAAAGTTATAAAAATACAAACAACTAGCACTTACTAGTTGCGAAGAACAAAACGTAAAAAATGGGTGGACCTATGCCAAATTAAGTGAGCCAATGATGTTTAATAAAACGTTGTGTTCGTTATATGGTTTATGGATTAGAAGAGAAAGTATTTTGGTGGAGGGGAAGCGGGCCTCCTATTTGTATATTGTAAAATTCCTTAGTGAACTTCTAAAAGCGACCTTACACAATTATGTGAAATTCTAAAAAGGAACAATCCAATTCATAAAATAGGTCAAATTACGTTTAGAAAAAAGTTAACATCAGCTACTAAATTAAAAAATAAAGGTACATAATAGTTAGACAAAACTATAGGAGTAATTCAAACAGTAGTACTTTAAAAAATATTGAAAAGCAACTCAAGTCAGATTGAGACAAAGTAGAAATTTAGAGCGATGATAAGTAACAGAAAGTTGAATTCAAAATGAAATTTCTTGATGAATACCAAAAGGTGCGAGAGTGAATGATTTAGATTCTTCATTGTTACCGCAAATTACTATATTGTCAAAATCTTTGTTCATCATTTTTGCTCGCAATTGAGCTCTTTCTATCTTTCGCTGAATTGTCATCTTGTTATTTGATTCATCTAGTAGCAACTCGAATGTAACTCTTTTATTTATTAGATTGTTTCAAGTAGAAGTGTTTGTATTGAGAAAAAGTTATTTAGGTTTCACATTATTTTTGGCTTTACCTCTTAGCTTAATGTTATAGAATTTGATATCTTCTGCCCACATAGTCGTTGTCTAGTCAAGAAGGCGATATTTCTTAATGATTTGCATCGCCGTTTAATGTCCCATAAGCTAGTCATCAATTAGAGAAATTTGAAAAGGGCTATCAATAACACAGCAAGCACACGAATGACCAATTTAGTTTTTTGGTCGTAAGCAGTGTTTTCGTTTTGCAAGTTAGCAGCGACTAGAACCAACATCATCAACTGGTGATATTTCAAGACAAGTTATCAACGCGATTATAATTATGAGAAAACCAACACAATGCATTTGATAAGTAATAATAAAGTCCGCCAAAAACAACTTGGAATGCAATTGCGCAAAGTAGTCATAACTGACAGTGAGACCAAAGCAAACTGAAATTAAAATACCTCTTCTGGTGTGCAAGGAAGAGTAACCTCAACTAACTATGTATGAAATATTGTCCAAATGCCATATAACCTTCTTTTATGTGGAGCTGAGCTTCCGCATGGTTGATGCGAGACAAAAAAACGTGCTGTATACGTGAAGACTTTGGGCCTAAGCTGTGACACAATGAACTCAAAGTAATTGTAACTAACAATAAGTATTAAAACCAAGAGAATGTCAGTCAAATTACCTGAAATGGTTTCATAAAAAGAGTAAGCCGATGATATTGACAAAAAACACACAGATGAACAGAAAGCCAAAACAAGTCAGAAATGCAAAAACAAAACTTGTGCAAGGAAGAGTAACTTCAACTAACTCTGTATGAAATATTGCCCGGATGGCATATAACCTTCTTTTATGCGGGGCTGAGCTTCGGCATCGTTGATGTGAGAGTAAAAACGTGCTGTATACGTAAATACTTTGGGCCTAAGCTGCGACACAATGAACTCAAAGTAATTGTAACTAACAATAAGTATTAAAACCAAGAGAATGTCAATCAAATTACCTGAAATGGTTTCACAAGATGATATTGGTAAAGAACAGGAGATGAACAGAAAACCATAACAAGTCAGAAATGCAAAAACAAAACTTGGGAAAATTTCTACTAAAAGAAATAACCAATTTCTTAAAAAACATAATAAAGATATCTACAGAGTGGGAAAAAAGAATCTTCAAACTATAGCTGAGTTATTGAGTTGCATAATGAAGCTCCTAATGTTTGATATATACTTGGAGAGAAAGTACTAGTAATACTATCAAAGTAAGAGCTGACAAAAGTCCTACAAAGGAAATAACGGGAATACGCCAAAGATTCCGTTGCTGTTTAACATCATGGACAGGATCATAGAAGCAGTGAAAATACTTTGTTTTGGATACACTATGTATAGTCGGACAAAGGACTAAAGGTACAAAAACCGAATTTTCCAGAATTATATAACTTTCCGTATAAAACTGGAATATCACGATGGTAATGATTTTTCAAGTTTTACTTTTCTTTCTCAGTGTAACAACCATCGCAAAAAAAATACAAAATGAAAATCTACACAAGAAAAACCAAATCAATGACATTAAAAGAACTCTTAATAGGTAAACTAGCAATGGACCAAAACATTTCAATTGCGCAAGCTATGTGTTTTGATTATTTTGATGTAGAAACACGCAGGCACCCTTCTGGAACATCTGAAACAAGTAATATGGAGAAACAAGCCTCTGACCATCGAATTCAATTCTAAAATATATAAAAGCTGTTATAAAAGTCAATTGAGAAAAACAGAATTAAAAACTTTTAGAAAAGAAGAAGAAAAAGGAAAAATGGAAAAAAGAAGAAAAAGAGAAGTTTTCAGGAAAAAGTGTAAAAGGTGTTGCATGCAGTAATGGAAGTGCATGATATGCTATGTAGTAAAATGTGACATTGTGAAGACCTAAAAGTAACAAACGTGGCAAACAAAATTTGATTTAACATAACATGATAATATAATTATAATTATGAGAAACCAACACAATGCATTTGATAAATCATTTTTGGCATAGTAAAGACCATGTCCACCAAAAATAACTTGGAATGCAAGTGCGCAAAGTAGTCACAACTGACAGTGAGATCAAAGATGGATATGAGTAGCTAAACACAAAAATTGACACATTCAGTCTGCTAATTACAAGTTTCCTAATACTTAAAATTAAGTGTGTGCCGAACGGTTAGGGGCCAATCTTTCAATTTAGGTAAGTAAGCGTAAACAACGCAATCAAAGTCACAACTAAATAATAAGTTGAGAGAGCCTTACTTCTTGAGCAGATGTCACTCAGAAGATGTAGTAAAAAGAATGAACATTCAATTTATCAACTTGAAAACTTCTTTTGTTTACTAATGAAACTACAGAGGCAACGGTTCTAAAAGATAGTAATAGTTACGAATAGAAAAAGACGTCTGGAATATAACACCGACTTGAAGAGGGTGTTAGCGACCCTGTCGCTTTTCCCGAATGAAACCCTTATAGAAGAATCACATGAATGCAATTTTTACATTAATTATATTATTCCGTCTAATTAATTACAAAATTATTTCTCAAGTCGCAATTATAAAAAGCAGTAATGTAACGAAAGATCCCTTTTGAATTTATTTGAAGCGTTTCTTTCATATTTTCTATTTTGCCACTTATTAAATAATACCTCATTTCTTTAAACTTTGAAAAATGTGAGATTTTCCCTCTTAATATTGCGCCTTTCCATAAAAATCTGCATATAAAAACTCGAAGCATAAGAAAATACAAAAGGCGTAAAAATATGCAAAGTGAAAAGAAGAAGGAAAAACCTTTCAAATATCTACTACGACACACAACGAAATACGTTGAAAATTTTACGTGGTCTGGAACAATCCCCCCACCATCTCCACCAAAAGGGTCGCTAATTACAATTATTACACAGCAGGTGAAGCTGTTGGCAGAATAAAAATATTGATTGCCGAGATACAACACAACACAAAAGAGGAAAAGAAGGGGGACAAAACAGAATAACTTTTTCGTTTTAGTGAGTTAGAGACGATAATTTTATTTCTATAAAAAGAACACAACAACACGACGATCGGTCTAAAATTTAAATATTAATCAAAAACTTTTTGCAATTTTAATTTTCAGTACTCAATGTTGTAGAAAGTTTTATAATAAAACTTGAGCCCTTGCCTTGGCAAGCAATTATCTATTATATTTTAGTTTCAAACCAACTTAAATTAATTTTCTTTTATATATAATTTAGGGAAGTTCACACCAAAACACGCTTTAAACATCCACTTTTAACTTTATTCGACATTCATTTCCTAAGGTAAATATTTTTCAAACTTCAGGAAAATATTTAAGTCAGAAGTAAAAATCTTTTTAGTATAAAAAGACCATTTTTAGTGTCAAAATAAATAGAAATAAGATTATTCCTACAAAAAGATTGTCTAAATAGAGTCAATATAGAGAAAAGCTTGTTTAGGTCTTGCTTTAAAATTCATTCAAATATTTGTTTAATTTAACTAAATAAATAACCTGCAATTATCTAGTGGAATTTTATACCTGCCGACATGGTGCGGGTTTTAACCCTGAAACTTTCAAGACCGGAACATTATAATAAGCTTCTAAAGTTTGCTAGGAGAGAACACATAAAGTCTAAATTATTTCCTTATTTAAGCACCCTGTATACATGCAAAAATAACACTACTTGGTTGCTTCAAATTTAATATTCATTTTCATCTTTTTTCACGTCCAGTTTAAAACAGTGATTTACAAGTAAAACAAACAAAATTAAAAATTTAAAATTAAAAAATAAACTTTGAAACCAAAATAATGAGTACGTATACGAACGCTAATTGCAATATTGCATATTGCATGCATGTAAAACTCATTTTAACCCCATCTCCTTCCCAGTATAAATTACCAACATCCTCTCTTTAAAAGGAATAATATTTTTGGTTGTTTTATTTACTTATAATAAAGATGGAAATAAGAAAAAGAACAAAAATATTATGCAAAGTGTTCGAATAACAGTAAGAACGCATATAGCACTATATACATGGTGTTCCACAATATTTCTAAACCAAACCTGGAATTTATATATCTTCATTCGCAATTTTAACCTTTATATATATTGCAGTGGATAGATATTCTTGAGATTAGAATAACTTAAGAAAAACTAAGGTTTTAAATTTGGAAAATTCAGCAGAATAAAAAACAAAATGGAATTTTATTCAAGTCAAGATACAGTAGCGCTCATCCAAGTGAAGTAAGTGAGGCGACACGCTACTTGTTATAATTGATACTGATGAGTATTTTTCAGTTACTGAAAAGTAGAATTTAGTCAACATAACGCGCTGCCACCGTTAAATGAATAAGTACAGAAGATTACGAGAAAACATTGTTAGAAAAGACTACTCGATGTTAAGGAAAGAAGAAGCAGTCGATGTAATGGTTTGTTTTGCAAATTCTTAGGGCGGCAGATTGCATTCGAATCGATCGATAGAAGAGAGTATCGTAACGCTCGGAAGGTTTGATATGCTAATATAGATGCTATCTAAATAGTAGCGGCTGGCTACTTTTTATTACAGGAAGGTACAACAATTTGTAGAATTTATATTTTTTATGTGAAATACCTGCTGGTTTTTCTGTTGAAAAACTATCGCGTAAAGCTAATATTAAGAGACAAAACTTATAAATTTATTAGTTTGCACAAACAGAAAAAGTATTAATTGATAAATTAATTAATTTGCCAAAACTTATTGTAATTAAAATAAAAATCTTGGATTTATTGAAACTGAGAAACGAGAAGAAACATTTGCATGCAAAAAATTCCAAATTGCTTTCCTAACTGAACTAATGATATAATTTCAGGTAAGAGATGATTATAAGGAAAGATGCTAAAAAGTAAGTAATTAACCTCTTAGCGGTTTTTTGGGAATAAAATTAAATTATAAGCCGTCATCAAGCAACGCCCATATGAGAATAGTGAAAGTTTAAACTAAATTAATTTATTTTCTGTTAGAAATTATATATAACAAATTAGCCGCTCAGAATCTTAAAGAGAATATCAAGGCTGGAGGGTTCAATATCTCAAGTTAAATGTCAATCAATCAAATATTTACTGGTTAGCGCAAAGATTAACACATTTCGTACGAATGAGCAGAACAACTTAAATGAATAAACATAACCTGTTACAATTGTTTATTTAGGTGAATTTATGAAAAATCAAAGATTAGTAACTTAAAACTTCTTCAACTTTAGTAAGATTTACCTCAAATTGACTTTAATTCCTAAATTACATTCTTCATTTAACAATCCCTTAAATAATTCCTAACACAAGGTTATGTTAAATTTTAGCAAACTTCTTCAACCCTAATAATAATTAAAAGCCTTTAATCAATTCACTGTTAAAAACTTATAAACCCGCTTTTAACGTTTAACGACTGCAGAAAAAAACTTTTTCCCTACTTAATACTAAGCTTTTCCCTGTAATCAATCGTGACCGATCTAGAATAATATATCGGACGACATATCCTATTTATTTATGAGGATCACGATATGCGATAGATTTTCCCTTTTTGCTTTTCCTTTAATTTATTATTCACTCATCAAATTTGGTTTTTAATATTCAGATGACTTAAAAATGCATAATAGTATAACGTGGAATTCACAAAGTAAATGGCAATTTTAACAAAAAGAACTAAAAATAGCAAAAACGTACCTAATAATAAATGAAGATCGCGGTAACCCGAATTGACAGGTTACTTTTTGGGAGAACCATTAGGGGGTTGGTATTTTTATTTAAACATTTGCGGTGTGGTGAAAGATCATGTTACCAATTTGGCAACTTTATTTATTTACGTTTTATCGGTAGTACCTACTTCAAAAACTTAAAGCAATAATTAGCAAAAAGGAATCTGACAAGGATTGCATTTTTTTGTTTCTTATTCGCTCTGTTTAGTATACGGAAGTCGAAAGATGTCAATTTCGATTGACTTGTTTTGAATTAAAAATTTTAATATTATCGAAAACGATTTTTGCGAAACAAAATCTCAAAAAGTGTATCAAATGTTTTCTTTTCGTAGTTCAAGTGAACCTACGATAATCAAAAAGAAAGAAGAAGCGCAAGAGCTGATGACATCTGGCATGTTCAGCGGGGGAGCTCGTAACAGAAACGCGGCCGCCGCAGAGCAGTTTTCCCTTTCGACGAGTTTACGAGTATTTTTAACCCGAGAGAGATGCAGTAGATATTTTTAGAAAGGGATTATTCATTTGTGTTTTGTTCTCATACTTATGCATTTCTTTCATTTCTGCATTCCGTCAGTGTTATTAATCTCCCAGACGTCTAATTTTTTTCTTTTTTAATTTCTTTTTGAATTCTTAAATGCATGTCTACATATGTTTCGTCTAACAATTCTTTGTGAATACGTAAAAATTCAAAAAAGAAAATTTAAACTTACCCTTTCCTCCTCGCGAATCATCTCCGCTATGCCGGGTTTGATTTCCATATCATCAGACGCGTGTGATTGCGAAATAGGGGGTTGCGGCGGTAACGGAAGGGTCAACGGTAACGGTTCCGGTCCTCCAGGTGTGGGTGGTAATGGTGTCGCGGATGGTGCAGGTGACATTTCTACTGAGGGTGGCGGTTCGGGAATTTCTGTATTTGCGCTCTCAGCTGGACTACTCAAACTGCTCCGTTCTCCTGAGGGACGACGTCGCTTTTTAGCACGTGGTTGTATTTCGCCGTCCTGGCGATTCTCCCAGTCATTGATGTTAACAGATTTGGTGGGTGTTTTCGTAGCTGTGCTTGTAAGTTCTCCAGCAGCTGGACTTACAACGTCTTGCTCGCCGTTAACGTCAGCAAGACCACGTATTTTAAGGGATTCTGCGACCCTCAATAAGGGTCCGATCTGTTCTTGAGACACATTTATTTCACCCTTATACATAAACTCAACTGCTGCTTTAAGTTCAGGCCATTTAATGTCTCTCATAATGACGATGGGATGCTGGCAGGGATTATCGAAGAACAAGGACTGAAAATAAGGGCTGCACGCCGAAAGTACCATTTTATGTGCTTTAACTGAATGCCCATCACAAGCGAGGGTGACGTCGACGAAGGACTCACTCTGAAGAAGTTGATCGAAGACGTTGGTAAGATTGCTCTGGTAGTTGTTCCAGCGCAGGCAGAACTGCTGCGGGGATCCGGAATTATGCTGCATTGTCACCTGCAAGTTCGGTTCAACTATTTTAAAACACGCACATAGCAGTTTTCTTAATAAATTAACTAAAATCAAAAGTCACTTGAATTCCGCGAACACGTGGATAGCGATATCCAAACGCAGTAAACACAGATAAAACACGACGCGTCTACAGCGAGACTGACGAACTCCTAGCAGCAGGAATCGCGGGAGGGCCGATAACGCCTTCCCGCGCACGCCTTACACCCCACCATCGTACAAAAACCGCCCCCACTCCTCCCACCACCCACAAACCGCGTGGTTCTACCACACGACAATCACCACTACAGCTAATTATGCGAATTTTTAATTACAGCCACCTGAAGGACTGTACATTAGGAGGTGCTAGAACACACATATTATGAGGGGTAAGGGCCTCAAACATAAGTACTGACTAAATTAAGGTGAACCCGCTGAGTTTATTTATGTTTACAACTTTATTTACATGACCCACCTAGACGCATGCTATCAAAACTTACTTCAGTTTTTGGGGGGAAAATTTGTTTCGGCAATCAGAAAAATAAAATAAATGCGGAATTTAAAGTGATATTGATTTCTTTTAATTTTAGGAAAAACAATTATTATAATTGACATCATTAATTCAGATTTTACAAAAAAAATTTAATGAATTTTAAAAAATTGTACTGATGAGAACTTTCGATAAAATTCAACCCAAATTTTATTATTTCCAGGATTTTTAATACTAAAAACGTTTTTAAAATTGGTTCTAGTTAAGAATATGATAAAATAAAAGTTCAAAACAATAGATAACTATCGTCACAAAATTTTCAAACGATTACCACAAAAAGCTAATGGCCACCATAACTTTTGAGTCTCGCTCCGGAAAAAAATCAATAAAATTTGGAAAACTAACCAAACATCTGGCAAAATCATTTTTTTACCTAACTAATCTGTTTGGTTGTAAGGAAGTTGTTATTTATATTATTTATGTTTTTAATCAACAGGAACTCTTTCAAAACTTACTTCTAGACACTGCAGAAGAATTTCTGAAAGGGAGGAGTCTAATGTAATTTTTTATCTTTCTCACCTACTTGCTAAACCTACTGACAAGCTTTGTATTTGCCAAAAACACATTAATAACATAAAGGATAGAAAAGTAAGCGTTTCGTTGATTATTCTCCTTTAAAATTAAAATGGGGTCCCACAAGATACAGTACTACTACAGTTTCTCGGCTTCTTACTTGCTCTTTTAATTATAAAGCAACACTTCATAGACAGCAAAGTTAATAAAGAGAAAAAGAACGAATCATCGAAGAATTCCAAATTGGCAGAAAAAACTTGAAAGCAAGAAATCATTGCAAATAGTTCCTGATGTAATCCGAAACATCAAGATTGCGGAGAGATACAGTAATAGTTTAATACCAAAAATCAGCTCGCCGTTTCTGTAACAATCTCTAGAACTTAAAGGTTTCGAAACACAAGAATAGTACGCGTTTTTCAATTGTTTCCAAATGGTTTTAAATAATGGTGTACCACAAGACGAGACAGTGGTCCTCTCCTATATGTTTCTATCTTGGTATTAGCATTGATCATTACAGATTAAGACAGTTTTGTCTAAAAAAAAGAACCTTGAACTTAAGCGTCATTAATATAAAATTAGTAGAATAATGAGAAAGCCTGAAACTACAGTTCAAAGTCTACGATTCAGTACATTCGCAAACCAAAATCTTAAAAAGGTTTCCCACGAAAACATCAACAAACTTATCTTCTTGCAAATTCAATGAAATTTCACTTCAGAATCTTCAAAATTCTTAAAACAAAGCGATGTTTCACAAGGTAATATTATTTTGCAGTTGCTTTTGTTCTGTAATGTTGTGAAACCGCAGAGTTTATCAAAATGTTTGGTATTTGTAACTTTATAAAAGAAGTTTCTACATAAAGATTGTACCTAGTGAACTTAACACAATGTAACTTCTGCAACATGGACACCATAAGAACCTCTACTTAGCAGTATTTGTGGTGGCTTTGAATTATATCAGTTTATTGTAAAAAAGGCAATAAATGTTTGTAATCATATTTGGAAACCAACTATATGATATTTAGCGTAAATTTAATTTTCATTACATTTCAGTTGCTAAATTTCCACCTTAGAGAGATTTTAGTCGGTATGAAGACTTTGCTAATTTTGTTTTTGATGCCTAAGACTCGATCTTCAAATTTATGTTTATATCGTTTAATTTCTGTACTTACGCATTTTTTCTATGCCGAAACATTAGAGTACACAGGTCTGCAAGTTTCTGTAGATGAGAAACAATTTTTCTTCTACATAATACAATTCTAATTTATCCAACAGAAATTAATGTCCCGCAAGTAACAATGTTTGGTCCTCTCCTATTTATTTCTTTGGCTTATAAAGACGTTTACTAATTTGATGATTTAAACAATTATAATTGCATTCCGTTCAGGTTATAGTACCGCACAGTAATTTCGAATTCACACAAATCTTCCAGTTAGTTTAATGATAACTTAAGTATTCTTTCAATCAGTGACATGATGATGAGTTGTATAATGGCTCATAAATTTAAAATCTACCGTGATATTATCAAAAGAAAAAAAAACGAACTAGTAAATGCTAGTAAGAAGGATGTAATTTAGAAAACCTTGAGAACTAATTTGTAATTATTGACAAGATATTTATTGAACAAAATTCGGTGTAATATAGATTGACATCAAATTGTTTGTTAAAAAGCTATTTTAAACAATAGGAAATTATCTTTTTAATTAAATGTTATTGAAAATTAATCAATCTTTCCAAGCAATTAAAAAACGTCTTACACTCATTACCTAATCAATTTAATAATAAGTACAAAGGCAAACTACAATAATTTAAATAGTGGTAAAAATATTTGTTGTTCACAATGAAGAGATTTACAAAAGAAGAGTTAGCATGAGAAAGTTTATCAAGTTTAAAGCCGCCATTAAACAAATAACTGTGGTGTGTATATCCTTCTTGCTTGTCACACTAAAGAAGAGAGTGGGGAGGAACATCCCGTTAACATCCTAACGTATATTTGAATTTGGCAACTAATTCAACAGATAATCAAGTTAAACCCCTTTTCTTCTGATTAACATTTTCGTTTAAGTGTTCTTAATATTTATTAATCATCCTAAATATTTAATAATAACAAATTAATTGTACAAATTATGTTTACATATGGGACAGCAAAATTTCTTATGTAGCTAACTCTCAATTAATTGACTGAAGTATAAAGTTGTAAAACCAGCGATAAAAATTAAAACAAAAGTCAGACTAGGTCATCCGACGGTTTGTTAATCAACAGATTTGAAAGAATGACAAATTCAAAGATACCCATTACTCACTCAGACATTCAAAAATACACCGTGATATCGTAGGTCTGAGTGTTTGGCCCACTTTAGAAAGTTTTATTAGAATATGCAATACCTTCACAATTCTTTTTTATTTCACAGTTCGTCGTTTATTGATTCCCAAATTGTCATTTTGCGCTTACATTTCGAAGCTAATCTAGCCCACACCATTCATCGAGTTGATTAGGAAAGTGGTTTAATTACAGTTTGAAATGTCCTTATTTCTTTCCTTAATTCCGTTAGTTTATGGATTCTTTAAAATAAAAATTTAGCTTTAAATAGAAGTTGCAGTGCCATACCGTTGAAACATCAAGTTTAATCAGTAGATATTCATTTATCTGACTCGAAGGACCAAACTTTACTATTATATTATCATAGAAAAAATATAAATTGTCAATTTTAAAATTTAAAAGCGCTATTCGACCATTAAATTGTTTACAAAGCCAAACAAGCATTTAAAACAGACGGAAAAGCAGAAACGATGCTCTAAGATCAACTATCGTGAAAGCTCTCTCACATCAGCGCACAGCCTACACCTACATTTGTTTTACTTTATCTTACTTTCAATAAATGTAATATCTCTGAATTATATTCATTTTTAAAATCAAACGGCAATTTAATTAAGAGAACCTAATAACAATGTAATCAAAAAGTTGTGAGAACAAGCATCGTAGTTATTCAATAAAACTGATGGGGATTTGTTCGTAACAGCACAGGCTTACCTATTCTGAAGATGCCAACAAAAATTATTAGCAGCAAAATTAACGAAATTCCTTTTAGCCATGGGATTTTTTACAAAAATTGAGGACTGATTTTACCAGGAAATGTTACGACAGTAGTCTAAGAATCTTCAACACAATCAAAATGTGTTATCAGAATTTAAAAACTCGTTATTGCACGGCATTTTGTACAGTCAGCGTACTCTAATATTTTTTACAAAGGCTCTTTCTGTTACTCTCTAACTAAAAAAATCAAAAAGTTAATGGATTAGGCCCTTTAAATTTACGAGACACACAATGCGCATTTTGCATGTCGCCACAGCTTTATACAGACTGCCATCTTCTTTTAATCGTTAATATAAAAATGTGAAGTTTTTCTAGTTACTACTGTATCATTTCCTCATGTTGCCCTCGTGCAATAAAAAGACAGCAGCCACTACTAGTTAATGGTATTCATCCTGCCAGGGCAAAGTAACAAAATTTCCTTGTCTACTCATTTAAAAAAGTTCATTTTCGATGTTTCCTTTAAACAAGCAAAACAATCACATTACCAGATAAGGAACTTTCTTAAACAGATTTGGGGAAACCATGAATTTTAACTGATCAACATTTCAGCCGTGGTAGCTAAGATTTCATTTTGAAATTCTTATCAGGAACCACATCTTTGACAGATGAAAAAAGGTAAGGGGAAGTTTTAAATCAGTTTTTTAATTCTATCATCGCAGGATTAACTCTTGTCAGTTCTCTTAATTATTATGAAACTGTTTCATAATAAAAATTAACAGAACTAAAGTTGCGATGCTGGAATAATTACTTTGCGCCACAAAACGCACCTACATTTTTGCGGCAAGAAGCACAGAAAAAGTTGAGTAGGGTTGTTGGTATAATACTGAGTGAATCATCCTGTAGTTCAACTCTTCATTAGGTAATTACCTACTGAGTCTTTTCGAATTTTATTTTGTTTTGGGAGCGAAAGTTATTTGAAATATTTTACAAAATGAAAGATTATTTTCAAGTTTCCATCTATTGGCTTAACTTTAAAATTGTTCTTTATCTACTGCATGAAGTTCTCTACAACTTTGGTCAAAATCTCGAGTGGTCATACTTAATTCTTATCATTTGATTGTTGGAACAGTTTGGTTTTGAGAATCGGCCTACTTTTAGCAGATACCAAGTATCACGAAAATTCAAAATTTCACTTTGCTGACCTTTCTTTGTTAAAGATGTTGACTAACATGGCAATTTATAAATTTATTTTAGATTTCTTAGGTCTCGCAGTGTTTGTCCAATTCTTGCCCAATGCTTCAAACATTGAAATTTACATACCAAGTATTATTGTTGCGTTATTGGTAATATTATACAAAAAGCTTGGAGCAGTGGTTTTAGGCATTCTGTATATAAACCATGATAAGACTGTAAGAGTCAAAAAGAATTAAAAGTTATCAAATCTAGTGCACTACAAAAAATGAATAAGTTTTGAATTAATGCCTTCAGAGAAGCAGAGAATTATTTTACATTTTTCTTTGATTACTGATGTAACCAAAATTACAGTAGCGTAAGCTACCTTTTGTTGGCTACACCCTGTATAATTCTAAAAAATTTTTTTCAAACTTTAATGTTACTAACTTTTCTTTTGAATTTTTTTTCTTTTCCCTTCTTGATATTAATCAGCAAAAAAATATTAACTAAACAAGGTTATTTGAATTTAATTGAATGTCATAATAAATTGTTCACTTAATACGTAATTACCGCATGAATTAATGACATTTAATTAACGAGTATGTGTGGCACAAGAACATTGTAACTATGTACTTTACACTTATTTAGCACTTTTATGAATTTCCATTTTTTACAAGAACTTGATTTACTAGCCATCAGTAATTTGTTTTATTGTTAACATTATTTAAAATTCAACTGTCACAAGTGCTGCCAATACCTACTTACATAATGTTTTTGCTTTCGTTTTATCAACGTGAAGTATTTCAATTTGAACCCACGTATGAAAAACTAAAGCTTCGCAAATATCATTTAACGTCGAACAAGCGAAATGTTGTTTATCAACTTAATTACAAACTAACAGTTTATTTGCTTCGGTTCCTAATAAAATAGTGGTTTAATTTTTAAAATATATAGTTAGACCCTGTCAGAAGTTTTTTAGCCTAAGGTTAAATTTGAAATTTGCAATTTTCAAATCAAAATCAATTTTCTATCACAATAATATTAACTTATCCTTACAATTCTGTTGTTCATAATAATGAAACCTTTTCTAAACTTCCATGAATGCTGTGTAAGAGAAATCTGTCTTTATTTGTCGACATTGTTCAATTATTACTTTGCTGTAACAATAAGGGTAACATGTAAACAACACCTTTCAAAATTATCCTGAAGTACTCGCTTACTACAAAAATAAACTGTGCTAAGATTTAAAACTGCCGTCAAAAATTCTTTTGAACAGTGAAAGTAGTATTTTAATACAATATGTGAGTAGATGTAACGTTTTTTACGTGGGGAAAACATTTATAAACTAATGTCTCAGGAATTTAGTAAAAAATATGCACCAACGTGGATTCTTATATAATAGAACAGTTTAACAGAGCTTATTCGCTTTGATTTAACCAAAACAGAGTTAAACTAGATAAAGAACATACTTGAGATGAAACCTATCAAAAACTATTTTGGCATTATTATAGTTGGGTATAAAGTTATGTAGCTAAATTTCAACGAATATAATAAAAGTGCAAAATACAATGAAGTGGGTGTTGTTATGTTAGACAAAGACGTAAACCCGTGGAAGAATTCAATCTTCACGTTATATATTTGTTTCAATAATCATGATGTCTGTTATATTAGTCACTTACACTTAATACTTCATTCAGTAACATGTACTAATTTAACATGAAACTAATGCCATCATTTTCAATGATAGTGAGGTTATTTCTTTGACTATCCTTTTGAGTGTTTACTCAGCTGCCTTCGCAATTAATTTTGAGCATTAACTTCGATCTCATTTATTAACGCCATTTTATGGGAACCAACTCAGTTAACATGGTAGTTGAATTGGTTGTAGTGGTTTGAGCAAGTTGCATTTAGTGGCCTATACTTGTTTTGTTTTCCGACTTTTCTCGCTTCTGAAGATATTAACCCAGATATAGAACATATCAACATTGTTGAATTACAAGGTACTTCAGAAGCAAAACGAATTATTGGGCACATCCTAGAAACTACTCATTCGTCTATATATACCTTCTCAAATTTAAATTGAGACCAATCAATTTCAAATTGGGACTATTCAACTACTAATTAAGACCAAAACTTCAAATTGAGACTAGTCGATTTTACATCAAGTTCAGAGTGGCCTCAATTTAAAATTGATTGATCCAAATTTGAAATCGAAAAGATATAGGTGAGAGGTGGGCATACGTGCCGGGTAAGAACTATTACAATGTGCAGCTAGCCAGAATTTGTAAGTTTCGAGGGTTACAAAAAAGGTTCTACGTATCAGATCTGCAATCGACCTGATTAGACCTTTTGAAGTTCATATTGGGACAATTTCAAATTAAGATCAATCAACTTCAGATTGAGTCTAATCTGACTAGTTCAATTTAAGCTTGAAAAGGTATAGAACAATACAATGTGTTTAATAATTCCTTTTGCTTTTCAAATTACTATATAAGACAAGTTGGTGACAGATCAGAATTCATGAATCAAGAATAAAATTCCACTAATAAGTGATTACATGCATACATTACTAGTCTCGACATCAAAACCTAAACTCGTCTAGGTAGGGCCTTAGTATAGGTTTTTGAAATGTCTTTCAGTTTTCTGAACTCACATCTAATTCTTCTGATTGTGAATTGATTTTAGAGTTAATCAAATTTTTGGAAAATGTAACTCCTTCACCTTCTTCGCTGACTGACCTGTCTCTAAATCCCTAGTAGTGTGAATCTTGCACAAAATACCTTGCACAATCTGAGCTTTTAGATAGAATCATTGTTGAGCCTTGTTTAAAGTTTACCTCTAAGTCACACCAGATCTCTCTGGTTAATTAGGAATTTTCGATCAATCAAGTTTATCGTGTCATTTTTGTTCTTTGGGTAGTTCAAGCCTTTTTCTCTAAAGTCGAGAAAGTTGGGTTACTGTTTATCCCTATTGACGGGCCTTTCAAAGTTGTTATAACAATGCAATCTAATAACAATCAAAAACTCATATAATCTACTCCAAAAATTCTAAATATGTGAGAATTGTAAAACGTAGCCCTGACAGACGGATCTGTTTTGACCTTTTAGGGATCTCATTGGGTTTTTCAGGATTTCATTATTGATAAAACTTTTAGGGCAAATAGAGTCTTTTGGATTTGCCCCAAATATATCTCATTTGTTTCTAGTTTCATCTACTTTATTTTAATTAGTGGATCGGTTCAGACTGAACTTACATGTTTTGACCTATGGAGAGTGATGTGCTATCAGGAAATATTAAACGTTCAAACTTTTTAATTGCTTTATTACTCCCATTACACGGAGAAGAAACGATTGTTATGGTGATTTTTATAGGTTATGGAAATAGACTATTGAGAGATTTTAAATCAATAATAGCAATTTCCAAAAATTGACGCCCAACATGAGGCAACAACATTTATGCGCGTTGTAATTGCTTTAAATGAGACCCTTTGGGGGTAATTTGTAATTAAATAAATATCGATGTTATTAACTTATGATCTTTAACTGACTTTTTTTAATCTAACCTATGCTCTATAAAAACCATAGCAGTATATATATATTTAGTACAAAAATGCATCACTTAAAATCTATCAGAGTAGAATTAAAGTAAATAAAGTTTATTTCAGTAAGTGATAAGAATTTTTGCTAGAGATCGTAAAGAGAGAGACTCTCTCATCATCTCATTATAAGAAATAAATGTTAGAAGCATCGGTGAGGGTTTATGACAAATGGGAAGTAAGCAAAAATGTAAAACAAAAAACTGCAAAAAGCAATCACTTCTGTACTTGTATCTTAATGCTGCTTTCTGCGACATTACATTTTACATTTTCTGTTGTTAGCAAGGAAAGGCTTTACAGGCTTCCAATACTAAGGTGACTTAAATTGACCGTTCCTGAGACTCTAAGAAACAATCTAGTTGTTATGATTCATGGATACAGAAAACAAAACAGATGCGTGTTTTCTAATGATACAGAACAGACAAGCTGATATAAAAAAGTGAGTCGGGAGAATCGCACCAAACTCCAGGAATGTATAGTACATGCAAAAATAATAAAAGAAAACTCATATGTTGTTATCTGATTTTCATTTGTTTTCAAGTTATAGCGTTATTACAAAATTTTGTTTTAACCTAGTGTTGTAATAAATGATCCCGATTTTCGTTTGTTTTCGCGTTAGTATTTGTTCTCCAAGATCTCCAGACCTCGCACCATTAGACTATTGTTTATGGCGCTGGTTCAAAGATGAAGTATACAAAGTTAAAGTTGACACTCGAAATGCACTAATTCAACGCATTAGAAATACTGCAGCTGATATCAAAGAAAGACATGAAGCAATCAGGAAAGCAACGGGTGATCTTTTTAGACGAAGCAGAAAATGTTAAGAGGTCAATGGGGGTATTTTTGAAAACTTACTACAGGAACGCTATAATTAATATTTAATATATATAACTTGAAAAGAAATTAAAATCGTATAACAACATTGAAGTTTTTTTTACGATCTTTACATGTACCATACACTCCTGGAGTTTGGTGCGATCCTCCCGACTCACCTTGTATATAAGAACGAACTAAGGTTTGGGGATCAACAAGGGCAGGTGAGTATTTCCAAATGTACTTGTACTGTGATTTGCAGGTTCATAACTATTGGTTCGTATCTTCTCAATATAAACCAAGATAAAGGTTTCAGTTTGATCGTAACCAGATGATGATTGTCTACGTCGATAATATTTAGCATCAATTGGCATAATGTAAACAGATGAAAACCAAAAATATTTTAAAATTAGATCATCAAGATCGACAAAATCTAACATTTAATATAAATAATAATAAAGCGAAAAGAATAAAGTTCTGATTTTTGACTATTGCTTTCAAGAAAGGCAGAAACATCTAAATAAGAACATCAAAAAAATGCAAAAATTACATTGTTTACATTCAACAAACAATGTGGGTAAAATGAAACATAAATAAGACAATGAAAATAATTACAGAAAGAAAGAAAAAATAGTAGCGGACCAGCTATTGATCCCTGTGGAACGCCTAATAAATATAGAAAAACAAAAATATTCAATTTTTGTGAATCTTGAAATAGAATTAAATTATTAAAAATTATTGTGCAAGAATACCAGTTTGTATTCGCATAGTTTAGAAAATATCAATACCATGAAAATGAACATAAATGATTGTAGAAACTTTATAAAAATAAATTCTTCTTACAAGATTTGAGAAATCCGTGTAAAACCTATGCGCTGTATCATTTATAATTTGTAAATTGTGCTTTTGTTGGTTTGACAAATTTACATTACAGAATACTTAATATCGCACAACTTCATCTAGGCAGTTGGAGTCAACTCAAATTTCTTCCTTTAGAAATTTCTAGCTCATAAAGAATAAAATTTATTTATTTAATTTTCCATCAAATGAAAAATTCAAATCCTGGAAAGTTTCGCTTTCAGTTTGGAAGATTCGCATCTAAAAACAATTTATCACGGGTAATAATTAAAAACTTCATCCGGGACCTATTTTTTAATAACATTATCATAATAACAAAAGTTGTCCGTCAAGAGAAACTCGCTGTATACACTAATATAACGCAATAAATATACAGCAACGTAGATGTACATTATAAGATTAAGTTGCTCTTTTATAAAAAGACGTGATTATTATTATTGTTATTAAAATTAAGTAAAACGTGTTTGCATGTAAAAAAGCAAAGACGTGGGCTTGCATTTTAATAACTCATCGATTAGTTTACATATAAATTGCTCGTACAAGATATTTTGTAATTAAAATACATGATGATAAAAACCCTCCTGTAATGGCCTATAAATGCTGATATTTTTGTCAACCAGGTATTTAGTTTTAAAATTTAATGACGGTAATAAATACATAGGTCTGCGCAATGTTTTATTGCTACATTATAATATAGACGATAAATTAAAATTTGAGATTAGGCCTACAGGAGATTGTAATCGTATATTGAAAATGTTATTTTATCCGATCACCTGTTGAGGAGAAAAATAAATATTAAGTGTACATCCTAATTTTCGTTTAAAACCAGGACAAAAATATACAACGAAAATCCTCAAAATTATTTTAACGAGGACCGTCGAAACCGTTTACTTTAGTTAAAATAACGACTCGGACAGTCACTGACTAATTGACTGTTGTTTTAAAAAATGCGAGTCACTCAATTTACAAGAGACGCGTTGTCACCTCAATTAAATTATATTATTTTTAAAGATTTTATTCTGAATTTTTATTTTTTTTAAGCGAAAAGGATAAAAACGGAAATAACGCGACTTTTAAAAAGTTCAAGGAGATTTTTGGCAGGTCATCCTTGTATGCACATTATAGTACATACACCTCGCAATGTGCACCACCACTACATAAGTTAAGTTATAGTAACATAACACAAAATATAGTAACGCAATTTAATTTTCCATCGAGAATATGAAATTAGCGCAGGAAAGCCAATGTATAGACCTAATCTGAAATTCTAGGGCTCGCTACAACTAATCTTCAACTAATTGAATTTGCTAGATTGCTTTGCTCGATAAAATATACATTTACCTAGCACTTGGCTTCATGTAATTTCTCGGTTTTCCTCCGTCAGGTTGGCAAACTTAAGTTTACAACTCGACTGCTTTAGTTTTAGTATGATCGCAGAAATGCAATCGCTGTTGCAGTTTATATAAACAAAATGATTATGTAAATTTCAAAGGTAAACTAGGGAAAGAAGTCGTTTTAAAAAATCACGAAGGCAGGAAAAGATTATGGGCAAGTTGTTTTAACTTTATTAAAGGCTTAATATTAACGGGAAATTTTTTAAATTTTTTATTTGGGTCAAATATCTCTGTCAAAAAAAGGGAAATTGAATTTAATTATCGTAAAAATCTCAAGAGAATTTAAAAGCGGTTTTGACAATGTATTAACGTTTACAGTGTTGAACATAACAGCGTGTTGTTTTTATTTTAAATTTTAAAAGCAACCCTTGAAAGCAATAATTTAGTTACGCATTGCAATTGTTCTATCCGAGTGCATCTATGATTCAATGTTACGCGCAGTAACAAAAGAAAGAAAAAAAATAAAAGCATTCATTTTTTCTGGAATAGAAACAAAAGGCTTTCAGTTAAATTAAATAATAATAACTTGCCACTTCTGTACAAAATAAAAAAATGCGTAAAAATTCAAAAAAACGCAAATTAGATTGAATTTTAAAATCCTAAAAATGTACCGAGCTAGTTTTCACAAACAAAACAAAAATCGTTTAGTACAGGCATAACAACTAGAAGTAATGAAGATCACTGAAGAAAAGAAAACGAGCACAACCAAAAAAAATCTTGATTTATCCTCTCACCCTAAATATTTGTAGTTGCTTAACTGTTTACTATTGCATAAAGATACCTTGTAACGTAGAAATAATTTTCTATGAATCCAATGCTCGCAGCTAAGTTATTGAGCGTCTGCATGCATCAGATTGTTTCGCGCCCACCTCCCAGATAAAAACATTGTTGATCGAATTGTTTTTCTATATTTTGCGTTTTTGATATTTAGCTCTCTCCATATTCTCTGAAGATCCTTATCTACCTTACCTACTTTTGTAGTCTAGTCATCAAAACTTCTGCTGTGAAACGGTTTCCATAAATTCAGTTTTTAATCATCTAAGGTTATATAGGATCAGAATATCCACATAACGATTCTCACCAGCTACAAGTATTAGTGGATGATCTGCGTCTGGTCTACTATCCATGATGTTCATCTTGTTTTTGAGAGCAGTTTACGTATTTGTGCATTAAGAAACAACCTGCGACCTTCCAGCTTATAAAGAACATCATCCTGCTGTTTGCATTTTCTATCATCATCATCATCATCATCATCAGTATAACTCTCGCTAGTGGAATCGAATAATAAAAAGAAGAAAGGTCAATAAGACTACACCATAAAAAGACGAATTTTAGTAGGATCTTGGCTAGAACCAGAGCATACCAATCGAACTCAAGCAATACGCACACTGTCTGTACTTAGTTAAGATCACCTTGATTCTTGTAGGTAATGCATCGGGACTGAATATTTCCAAATATTGACTTGGAAAGGTTCTGCAAACATCAAAGTTACGATTCTACACAATTATTTGCTTCGTGTGGTGAAAACCAAGATGACTCAAACAAACGATCCAGGAGAAGTAACTCTCCATATACAGCCCCATTTTTTCTCCAAAACCGTTCTGAAGCAGATATGTAGTATAATGGTTTGTGATAGAGCAAGTAGCTTGTAGGACCGAGCAACGTTTCGTTCGTTATGAGCAATTTAGGATCCTTGAGAAGATTATGCCTCAAATACCGAAAGTATCTTGTAAAAGGTAAGAGATGAATGTCTCAGACTTCGCTTTAACATAGCATTCAGAGAAAATCTTCTCTATGGCATAAGTGTCCAAAAATCACCCGGATCTTGTTTTGGGTTGCTTGATTTTTCGTTGACGGAAACAAATCTTGCGCAGTAGTTCTGGGACCTGTAGAGACGAAAGGTAAAGGTGTACTTTGCAAATTTTGCCATTTCCTAATTATCTCTTACCGTCAAAAAGTAATTTTTGACATTCTTAATATAAAAATTTGCAGAACACTGCTTTTGACTTCGTAGACATTGAAGCACCGCAGAATGCAATTTGAAAAAGTTGTATAGGAGTGCAAAATGTAGTAACTTTTTTTGTTCTTCAGAATTTTGCTATTATTGTCCAGAAAACAACTTCAAATATTCTAGTAAATCTAAATGTAGTAGCAGACGTGATTTAGGCCAAATCTAGCATTATTAGTGCCCATTGTTATTATTGCTTGACGCCCTTATCTTCACTAATTTCGAAATAATTATGTACCAAAAGCATAAAATGTTGGACTGAGGACCAAAAAAAGCATTTCACGTTTGAGGTGCGTAAAATATTTTCTGTACCAACATGAGTCTATTAACCATTTATATAATTCATATATTTCTTATGTATTGCTATTGTAGCAATCTCCATCGTCATGGTGACATTCTTTCGCCCTAGGATGTAAAAGTGAGCTGCTGTTCAACGCTAAATGCCACCGAAGGTGGCTGGCCAAACTTAATCTCTCCGTGGCCTTGGTATGTAGACTGGTGGAGTGGAGCGTGCTTCGTGTGGGTTGGTCTGTTAGTGGAGTTTTCGATGGCTCGTGTTGGTGCTGCGTCCGAAGTATCTGAGGACATCCAACAGGCCGCCAAGTCAGTGGCAGCGTTGAATGCAAACGTAATTGGTGGTAAAAGTGCGGCTGCTTGACGTCTTATATGCTACGATTGTGTGCGTGCTGTAGTGATCTTGATTTTTTTTCAGTTCTTGATGTAGGTCTTTCTTGTAAACAATCGATGAGTTCTCATAATTATAATAAACTGCCATGGAGAAATGTGATTAATGACGTCACATAGGTTAGAAAATACAAAATATCTGTTCTTTGCCCATACTTGAACAAAGAAAAAAAAACGTGAAAATATATCCAAACCCACGTTCGATAGAAAAGTCTAAATTTTAAGTAAGGCAATGTCAAAACATAACAAAACCATAAGCACATAAGTGTTTCAAGGTCTGTATCGAGTGGACTATGTAAAACAATCCTAAACAAGGTTCTTTCCATTTGGGTATTTTTTTCTCATCAATTCTGCTTTTCAATAACTCCATAAGAATGATATTGCTTACTAATGATTAGTAGCTTGGCCTAAGGGTCGAAGAAATTCACAATTTGATACCTAAAGTTCTGGAACATAAAAAAATTTGACTTGCTACGTTCCATCGTCCAACGCCGACCCCTTCACATAACATTTCTTCGATCCACAGCGTCTAGTGAAGAAAATAACAATAGTCATCATTATCTGCGACCAAGTTCCAAAATAATTGCATCAAAATAAAAAATTACCTTCTCCAATCTTTGTTTCATTATCATCAAGTTTTCAAATATTTGATTTTCAAATTAAGCGACACAGTGACCAACAAGTAGGAAGTAAAAAATCCTGCTGGCAAGGATCGTTCTGGAAGATTCAGTGACGATGCCAAACCTCAAAGGCGAACAATCTATGTTGCGTGCGCGCGTCTGTTATCGGAACAGGAATTAGTTACCACGTGTCGTCTGTACGGGAATCGTTACGGATTACAGGATTTTAGACAAACGTTAAATCGAGGGCTCGAGGCATTTGAAGCTACAGTAACTCGTCGTACAGGTCGTATACGAAAACTTTGACAAAAATGAAGACAGAACACGCGAGTTAGCACGTAGTGTGTGATTTGAAAAGTGCTAGCAACGCAATAACAAACGTTTACATGACGTTCTCTTTAAAAAGTACCATTTACAAGTTTGTAGTTCATGTTCTTGTTAATAGGTGAAATTATGTTCAAGTTTTCGAATCTTCTAAGGCATAAGAAATAAAAAAAAAATTCATAGCAATCTAGAAATCTTTCTATAACATCTGTACTGAAGCCATTCCAACTCTTGAAAAATAACTAATATTTTTCTTTCTCGTTATATCTAAAAATTCTCAGATTTTAATTTTGATCCAGTCTAAGCGTCTGTTTCTCAATGAACGGTAGTTAAATTCAGGCACATCTAATTTTAGCTTTTATGTTCAATGAGAAATTGCTAATGAGGTTTCCAAAATAAACTCACGGAACAGTGTGTAGCATAATATGCATGATCCCGATTGATACATAAATTCGCACAAAAGCGACGTGGAAAGACTAGAATTTAATCCATCTTTATCTTAATATAATGTAAATCAGGCGTAAATGAAAAATTTTCCGTTCAACAGATACCACATACTAAATGTGTTGAGAAATAGTAAATAAGTTTCTGTTTGATAAATGGTGGCTTATTGTTAGTAAAAGAAAGTTGTTAAATCTGAAAAAAACTTAATACGTACAAATAAGTTACAACCAACTATTTATGTTTGTCATACCTAATTAAGATTATAGTTTAAGATTAATTTTAATTTAATTAAATTATAAAAACACGCACGTACAGAGAGTAGTTAGATTTAATTTGTCTGATACAGGAATTTCATGCAGTGAAGCGTTTCGCTCAGCTTATTTCAACATGGTGCGGCTGCTTTCTCTTTAGATAAAATTGATATGAAAACTCTTTGTATATCCGTTATTTTGGTCAGCAAAAACAAATCTTCGGAAACCGAAACAATACTATCAAACTCATCATTAAAATTCTCTGTTTTAGATATAAATTTCTTTTGTTTGCTTTTGGTACAGTAGGAATTCCAATTATTTTTCGATTTAAACAATATAGTTGGCGTTGGGTACTTTGCAGCATTGTTGAGTATTTTCCATTTCGTGAAGATCTTTAAAAAATCAGAAAAAAAAACGACATTTACATTAGTAAATGATAAAATTATCTAGACTTAGTCATCGACAGGACGAAACGCGATATAGATTTGTATCTCCACTAGAGCAGTTCGAGGTGAGTATTCTGCATTTTTAAGAAAAATGTGAAAGTCAAGGTCAGTTAGTTATTTCTGGACCCCTGGCGGCGAAGTAGCGGTTAGTTTCTTGAGACGTAAGTCTGATGATTAAAAAATGATTTCATATATTAATTGATTATTGTTATCTCCAGGTGGTATAGTTAGCGGCACGGCGGGAGCGGTGTTCGATTAGTTTTTAATGAATTAGTAAATTCTTTTCAGGACCTCGCGACCGCATTTTGCGCCGTGAGTCGCGATCAGATGACAGACGACTATACGACGACGCAATTACGGCTGTGGCAAAAAAGACTTCCAGGTCACAAACCTATTGACAAGCTAAACTACCAAGAAAAGGGGGAAGAATTAAATCCGGGAGTGGTAGTTCGTCGGGTCGTAAAGTCGGATGGAAGTTCCAACAGGGATCAATGCAGCTCAAAAAATGCACGAAAGTTTTTTGAAAAGATCTCTAAGCTCGAAGCCTTCCTCTGAGAAATGGAAAATCTGGAATCATTTCGTGCTGGATTCATTTTGATGTTGAAGCTTTAAAGTGGAACTTATTCGGCTCTTCGACTCGATTATAATCAACCACCTCAACTAATATAATGTGATTCTGCTACAAAAATTGCCAGATGAGCTTGTACGTACCCGTATTTTGAAACTGCCTCCTGATTACAGTCCGATTTTGATCGTCTCTATAGATTGAGAGACACAAGTTGCTGCCCGCCTATTAAATAGAATATCAAGACTGATTGATTCGCAGTACAAAGAATCTCTGCGTCATGTCCCTTTTCTCGAGAGAGCTCAACATATCAAAGGATTTCAACGTAATATTAAGATGCTAGATCTTGGATGTGTGCAAAAGGAGTGAGTCTTCTCAACCTGTAAATATTCGCTCCTATTACTTGAGTGCGATGAGGGTAGACATGTGATGGAATGAATCTCTCTAACTTCGTTCCCAACCACGATTTTCCTCTTCAGGAAATACTACTGCTACTGCTTGACATCCACAAGAGCAGTACAACATCCCTGATTGCACGTTGAAGAGATAAAATGGACATTGAAGATACTTGAGTTATGGAAAATTGAGTTTCTTGATCTTGAGAGGTTTCAAGTCTTAGACCAACATGTTTATCCCGACAAGATTTGCACCGTCCATTTCTGCGGATTATCTAAAGAAACTCAATGTTCGTGTTTCCTGATTTCATTTATATTAGGTGGTCTGAACACGCTGGTACTGAAATCGGTAGCGTTCTTGTAAGCAAAGAGTAGCCGTCGACCTACCAGGATGACATGTAGGGGAAATTCCTGTCAATGTTAGTCGGAACTGGAAACATAACTGTGGTAGTATGATTATCACTGAGAATCACCACTCAATAATTGATACGCAACTAATTCTAGTTTCTTGGTTGCTCAACGCTCACCATTATAGGGTCATCGATAAACTTCACCAGGTTCAATTATATAGATGATTAGTCGCATGTGAGCCAGCCGGTATTGGGTTCGGCGATCCCGTTTATAGAGCACGGTAAGCTCAAAAAATGATAAAAGTCCTAATGCGTTCGACGAAGCTTTATGCGAACTTGATGATCTCTTAGCAAAGACTTTTGTTTTATCAACGGAAAGTTCAAGTTTTCTAGACTATAGTTACACAAGCAAGTTACATTGCTCATCCCTTGTGAACAGTAATACTCTCGCTGTAAAGAAAAAGGGGTGAGCTATCAAGATATGCTCTCAAACCCTTCTCCATGTTCAATGATTTTATGAGATTGTTTATGAGAAAAAATCACTTCACCCAAGAAAGTTCAAATTATTTGGTCAGCAATAAAACAAGTCAAGAGGGTTTTAAGAGACCTCATAAATATCGACTACATGCAACCCCAAACTTCCTACCTTCCGTTGCCTACAAACATCCAGAAATAACGCTCGTAAACTAGTTAATAATCATTAGGTCTTTATTAGAATTTTCTAATCTTTCAGATAAAAATTTATGGCTGACTTTAAATAATTTGAGCTTTGTTATTATAGGTACGTTCTTTACCTCATGATAGTCAAAATAAAAATTTTAATTTTCATAGTACCCTCGTAAATTCTAGTAAAATAAAATAAATTTTAGAAAGAATTTAGCTATCTCTTTTAATTCAAATGCCAAATTTAAGGTTTTCAAGTTTTTTTTTCTAGTAGTTCGATAGACGAATTCCTCATATGCGTACTAACTATTATCGGTAGCTTCTTCTTCGCAGATCTACAAAAGGCGAGATTTTTTTAAACTTTATTTCAATATTCAAAAAAAAGTTATGATTTAATTTTCACCCTTTCATTGCTACTCTGAGGGTGCTAGAAATTTATCGATGTAGAAGTTAAATTAATTTACCTTCACTGGGATGGCTTGCCTGTGAACGGGAGGCTGACGATATGGATAAAGATAAGGTTTCTGTTTTAATTAAGGTGAACCTGAGTGTATGTTTTTTTTAAAAGAACTTTTATTTAAAGTATTTCCAAGTTAATGGGATTAAAGGGCTTAATCACGAGAACTACACGATTTTTGGAAGATGAAAAGTGGAAGAAGAGGAGGAAAAACAAGGTAAATCTGGAAAAGAATTGCGTATGCACAAGGCACTATAAAACGTTTTAAACAAACAGCGCTTTTAATAATATTCTCTTTTAGTTTATGTTAAGCCATATAGAAACGAAACACGTGTGCGAAAGGTTGGAAATACTTATTATAGATTTATTATAGCAGAAAGTCGTAAAACGGCTAAGTATATATGAAAATAACAAAACAGCGATCGGTTACGTATAAAGATTAAATATTATAATGGTTTAATTCAGTCCGATATGCGCATACGAGCACGTCCAGCATGTTATATTTGGATTCTTTACTGCTCAAATATTTTATTGGAAAATAATGTGTTTCATATAAATTTTATTATATAGCGATAAATTTGAAAATAGAAATACCTTTCGGATCGTTACGACTTGGAATGTCAATTTTCGATCTGCGAAGGATCAGGACCGGTTTTAAATAAAGTACCCTATAAGGGTTGTTAAGATTAAGATCGAGAAGGAGATCAGACAACAACTAGAAACTAACCTACTTTCATTATTTCTCCTTTTTATTTTTATTGAATACAACATACAACGTCCACGAGCAATTATAATGCTGTAAAAGGAATATATTCCTCCAACAGTAACAGGAAGAGAATGGGTTAGATATTAAGAAATAATTGGAAACCCATTCGGTAGCATAATTGAAGATTATAAAATGTGTTATTCAGAAAGATGGACTAACTAGGACAAAGATTCTAATTTGATAATTGAGTTTTCATAACTCAAGTCAACTGTCTTCTTAGATCTAGCAAACAAAGTTTCATTTCTGATATAATTCATGTATTTAGGTATTTCAATCTTTTGGGCAAAACATTAGGTTGCTATAGAAAATGTATCACAAAGCTTCTATGTCTTAAATCATCTTAGATATGTGCTTTACTAACTTAGGGTGAGTTCATATTTAGCCATTTCTTTTATAATCAGCTTCATTTCATAGCGTTGTTTGTTCTTCCAAATCTTAGAAGCGTTGCATTTACCCTCTAAGCTTACTATTCTTTCCCTTATAAAGTCTTTTAAACAGATTTTTTATTTACTTCCTTATAGGCATCTGGAATTCCTACTAAGTGTAGAATTACTTACAAATTACTGAAAATCGATAGAATCTTTAAGACAGTTAATACTCATTCCACACTTATGAGAAAAGCCCCCGTACAATACTTTAGGCGCTACCAGTACCACTCCACTGACTCTTGCAAAAATCCAATTCTGTGGATATTAATAATTTCTGCGCACTCTGTATCCCGTTATAAGCATACTGTTAGAGTAACATAAACAGAATTTACTTTTGAAACTCTTTGATTTGATCTTGTGTAAAAGCTGTTGGTGATTATTATCATCAAACCATTCAATGGTTTTATTTCCAGTTTAATGCCCAAAAGACAAATACTTAGTGGAGGTTCCTAAAAATATTAACTACACTGACAGAGCTATGTAGTATGTAGCCTTACAGTTAGCTTGCTGCGCTTGCATTCTAGTTACCCCGATTCTGATTTTTGTGCTTCCTACAATTAGTGGTAATTAATTACTTTGCTGATTTTGGCTTCTAAATGCAAATATTAAATATTTCTATTACGGGGCGACATTGCTAATGATATAGATTAAAAAGTCTCTTCTGTCCTAAGCGTTCTTTATAAAACGCAAATGCCAAGCTCTGAATGATTACAGCGTGCAATTCTCAAATTTGGGTGGGCACATAAAATTTCTGGTGGGGCAAGAAATTTAAACCTCCGATTATAAATGCCATCTCTATAAAAACGAAGCAAAAACATATACAGATAGCAGCTTGAGTGAGTCAGTCGATCGATGGTTTCAATGAATAATGCGTATTGATAGCGGATTCATCATAAATTGGCGATTTTCAAAATCATGTCCAAATAACAAAATAACTGCATTTAGGCAATTCGTGTACGCAACTTTTTTGCACAAGTTGTGTAACCTTTGGGAAAAATTCTGCGCGCCAGATACAAATACGAATTCGGTGTGTGTCCATAGAATATGCAGTATGCCTGCACGATTCAGCTCGACTTCGGTTCACAAAGTCCAAATGCAATAATTGTAGTGGAAGGAGGCAATCTTCCACTATATGGTCTTTTCGTTTTGCTCTGCGTAGCAATGCCACGAGTCAAGGTATGACAGATCCAAGAAGTTGAAATCTATAATGGGATAGATTAAATGGTCGCTTAGAATTTTTCTTTGCATTACGGACAAGATGAACTTAGCTGCTGCACTAGCTAAAAGCAGCTTCTTGAAAATCCCAAGTGGGTATGCTTTTAGAGAGATTTGTGTTTCTACTCTTACGAAGACTTTGAGATCTGAAGACACGAATGAGTTCAACCAGGGGCAATAGAAGACAAAGTTACACTGTTCGTCAATAAAATTGGTATTCCTCAGCCAGAACCAGAGATGAAGTATCGGTACATAGTTTCCCTCTGCTAAGGCATGATCTACAGTATTGGTTATACTGTACTAGATGACAAAGATTTAGTTTTGGGATGATACATCGATCAATGTAAGATAAACAGCGTATACTGACTGTGAGAATTGCGTGTAATCCTCGTATATTAGTTGAGAGACTAGACAGAATCTTTCACACCCCACAGCAGGTCAAAAGGAGGAAACACAATTAGTGTCTTAGTTTTCATGCTACGATGCAAAGCTTGTATTCAGTAAAAGTAAGGATTTGTAATTACTTAATTATTATCTTATTTCAATCTGACTCAAAAGAATGAGATTCCAATGCTTTATTTTTCATCTTCAGACCTGTGAGATCAAAATAACACTAAAATTAACATCTCCAACGTACTTATTGAGCGTTTGCTGTTCAACATTAAATGCTACCGAAGGTGGTTGGGCGTAGAGAACTTAATCTCTCTGTGGCCTGGAGAATGTAGACTGGTGGAGTGGAGCGTGCTTCGTGTGAATTGGTCTGTTAGTGGAGTTTTCGATGGCTCGTGTCCAAGGACATCCAACAGGCCGCCGAGTCAGTCAGTTGATTGCAAGAAACGTAGTTGGTGGTGCAGGACAAAGCAAAACGGTTCCTTTCAGAACAGTGTTGGTATTTGTGTAATAAGTTGTATGTAATTGTGTTGCGGTGTGTGGGTGCCTAGGGGTGTGGAGCGTGCCGTGGGCTGTTACTGTTCCGGCATTTGCCTTCACCGCCAAGGGAAACCACGGAAAAACCTTAGCGAGAACATAAGCGTTTGAATCCCAAAAGCACAATGTAATTGCATCCCTACGGCATGATACACTTTTAAATCTTTTAAGGTGATGGAGAACGAACCATCGGATTTAATTTTCTTAAGAGCGTAGATGAAGGATAAAGCTCAATTTGCGTTCGTAGTTAGGTTGTAGAAAATTAATGGAGGACGAGACCTGATCTTAGACCAGTGCATGTGGTCCTTTGGAGAACGGAATCCGATTTGTGTTCGGATTTAGCTCGCTAATAAAGAACAAAACCCAACCTGGATTCGTAGTTAGTTTCCTAAAGAAAGATGAATGGAGGGCAAAGCACTACCTTGAGCCACACTATGATGGCCCAAGCCCGCCTTGTGTTCGTAGTTAGCTTTTTTAAAAAGGATAACAGAAGGCAAAGCTCAATACGTGTTATTAGTTATGGAGCTATATGAAGAAAGGCAATAGACAGCGAAATTTGAGCTTGATTGGTTGGCTATGTACAACCGCTGTTGGCAGTTAACTCTCTTGAGATGATTATCGAAGAGCAAAACTGGGTTGTGTGATCGTTCTAAGACGCTCTTCTCTTTCTGATTCTCTGGTTGATCGCTTGAAGTGGTCACCGATTTGGGTTCGCTCTTGTTTGGAAATTGGTGCGCAAACTTCTCCCTTTCATTTAACGCTTTTGCAATAGATACCGGCGGCTACTGATCTGTCTTTCCTTAGATCTGAAACAGATCGGGTTTCTTCGTTCAATGAGCCACCGAAGGCGGTCGGACTTTATCTTCCACTAACTTTCTTAAAAAAGTTAAAAAGAAACGCAAGTCAGCCCTTCTTAGCATTAACAATGAGACAAAGAAATTATGGAGAGTAATAAAGGCATGGAAAGAGCTACTACTACAAAGAGTGCAAAAAACACCTAGAAGACATTTTTCGGATATTCTAAGTTTAATTAAAAAAGCTTTAGATAAATTAATGGACTGTCTTTCAGTACTGCATATAAAAGACAAAAAGTAAGCAAACCATGAAATTCCTTATTACAATTAGAACCGCACCATTAAGAGCTCAAAGAATTAAAAAAGTTTTTTTAAGACAAATTAGAACTTCCGGAGGAAACATAATATTCGCAATCAAGGTTTGTATAGGAACTTTTTAAACATAAATTAGAACATAGAATAAAAATATCAATCAGGCAGGTAGACGCGGCTTGTGCTACGGTTTGCAGGTTTGCATGTCGAATGCAATCACTAGTTGTCATATGTAGCTTTTTTTTATTTAAACTGATGATATGACTTCCGCCTGAATTGGTCTTTCAAACTTTAACACCGTGCGTGTTTAAACTTTAATCTCATCCAACTGGCAATATACAAATTAGAACTAACAGCAATATTTCACATGTACTTTCCAACTTTAACAAGCAATGGGTATCGCAATATCACAGAATTATCTTTATTACGAAGTGGAGAGTAAGGAAAGGAACCAATGTAACTACCTAGACAATCCAAAAAGCGCATTCTTTCTCAAACAATAATTACCACAACAAGCAAGAAATTCTGTATTTCTTGCAAAAACATGATTTGTAGTTACGTTTGAAAACAAACCATTAAGGAATGCATAATTCTCATTAGTTCTTCTTATTCAATAGACGTTCGCAAGCACAACAACAGTCTCACTTTATGTTTTTCTCCTTCAATTTAACATAAAGTGATAAACATTGTTATAACGGAGATAGTATTCTGAGGAAAATAAACAGAAGAGGTTTGAGGATTCAAATTCTAATTAGATTTTTTCCGTAATATAAAACGGCATAATATTATCTTGACAAATATCACAATAGTGCATTAACAAATTGCCCGTAGTCCGTGCCATTAATAATTAAGGGAGCGAATCAAACTTAGCAATAAGACAACAGGGGCAATCCGCTCTGAGAGATCATAAATATTTCCTTGTGCATTGTAAATAACCCTAAACGCGAAGACTACAAACTTATGAATTATTTGAGTTCATTTATGTAATATTCACGGTGCAATTTGAATAGAACTCGCTCTTCTATGCCAATCCGTTTGGTAAATAATTGAATTGTTTGAGAACCGACTGAGAAATGCTGGCCCGACTATATTGTTGTATTTTAACAGTTCAGTAAACAACGGACTTCGATCGCAATTTACAATATTTATGATACTTTAAAATTTTCATTTTAATTCTTCTCTACCTACTTACACTGAGTTTTCCTTTTAATTTTATATAGTAAGGTAGGGAGAGCTGCGCGTAAAATTAAAATTTTAGATGGAAACATTCCGTTTGGAGGGACATAGTTAAAACTATGTAGCAGCATTACGGATGGGTACTTGCTGTATAATCTATGTAGAAAAAAGTACAGTATTAAAACTGCAGCAGAAAAAACACACAAAGGAATAAAACAAAATACATACTTCAAGAATATATTTCGGAGCCAAGTATGAGACGCGCCATAAATATTTTAATTATAAATAAATTCCAGACTAAACTAAAAATACGAGGTAATTTTTAAGCACGTTGCTCCCATGTTTTTCTTATAAGGTTCATGTAGGAGAAAACATATTTACAGAAATTTCACGACAAAACTGAGAACGTAAACACTACTTTATGGAATAAAAACCTAAATAAAGAAAATTGTTATTTTGTCGCGACATAAATAAGAAATGAAGAGTGTAGCTTGATACGAGATTAGTGTTATTAGAGAGGTTTGATCAATAACTTCGCCATTTCCATTACTTATGTAAACTTTAAACCTCTTGCTAATCAATTATTTAACGCCTGATTTTCTATCGAGATCCCCATACACAAAACTTCCAAAAACGATAATTCATTTTTACTTACAGTTAGAAGGTATACCGGCTTTTAAGTTTTGAGAACATAATTCATGTATACTTATAAATAAATTATTCTTTACAGTTTAACAGAGCTCGCAACTAAACTTTTAAATGCGAACTCTAATTTTTCAAATGCACGCGCGCTATATCTATCTCTTTTTCGGCTTCATCAATTTTTGTTTTCCAACTTACCCTTATTAATAGCAATATATGATTGGATTAGTCCAAATAAAATCGAAGATTCGAAAAGGTGGCGATTTGCAATAAACTATTCAGAATCCTCCTAAAATCTCTAAACCACTCCTCCCACTGTCAATCAAGCAATCCTAAAGTAGAAGAAATCACTAATTAAAAGAAATAATATTAAGTGCAGAAATCAATTACCGGATATAAAAAAGACGGTGTGCCATATGCCATTTAACTAACTTCGTATCTTTTACACTCTCCAAGGTTAATAATGAAATTCTTATTTGAAACACCTACACAACATACCAGTTCAGTAGGTATACATGTGGAATAGTAAATACTATCGGCATAAAAAAGGAAAACGTTAGCTTCAATTTATGAAGGGTGGATGAAAAAAGAGAAAATTACTGTTCCAGCATTAACGTTACACACTAAGGAAAACCACGAAAAATCTTAGTGGGAACAGTCAGTACGAACGACCTCGAAAGTACCGAATGCAAACTTAGAACGTAACTGCACAATCACGCTTCGTCTTTCAGCTTACGATGGAAGATTACTACTTAACCTTGCGAGTTCTCACCCTCACCTCTTAATGTTATATGTTGCGCAATACCTTTATGAAGCAATCTCTTCGGCTCTGACAAAATTTAAAAGCAAAAAATGTAAAGACTGGGCACTAAAAAAATATTCGCTAAAAGTGGCTTTTGAAAGATTATTACATTATATTTTTAATTCCTGTAGTAAATTATATTAATTATGTTATTTTTCTAGGTTACCTTCTCACAATAAAAAGTCATCAACCGTTACTATGACGCGATAAAAAACTGACTGCTGAAATCCTTAATAAAGCTTCCTAAAGACTAAAGATTTTGTTAAACAAGAAAATAAAAATTTGTTCTGAATAAAAAAGGTGAACTCATTACATTTAGTGGCAATTTACAAGAAGTACTCAGGCTCGGACTCTAATAATACTATGACTGTTCTAATTGTAATCAACAGTTGACATGCCTCAGTCACTTTTTCATAGCGCACACACACACTGTGAAGTAGATGACTCCGCATTCATTTCTATTCTATCTCCTCATTATCTACATTAAGGTTACGTAGTAAGTTGATCAAATTTCAAGTTGGTTATATAAATATCTACTTGAGTTATGTCACGCAACTCTGAATGCATATACAGGATGTTAAAAGAAAGAAGACGGATACTTTATCTATCTTTAGTACTATTAAGTCAATTTCGGTAAGAACAAATTTTATTTGGTATAATTCTAAACAGTTTTAACGATACACTTGCAAACCTGCAAAGGTATCATGGTATACACAATGCATGTGACAATCGATGTTTGCCTTCGAGTCGCAAACCTACAAACCATAGCACAAGCCTGACTGTGAATAGTAGCATAGTGTGCTTCTTCTGGAAGTAAGATTTCTAATTTTCCTGAGCTCCTTAATTCTGACCGTATTTCCATGCCATAATCACTGTTTACAGTTTTTCTTATCGTTAATGCTAAGAAGGGCGAATGGTGATCCTTGTTTGTATTTAGCTTTTTTAAAAAGGTTAATGGAAGGCAAAGCTTGAAAGTGAGCCACCGCAAGCGATCCGTTGAAGGTTCATGCCCCTAAAATCTATTAAAAAAGGGTTAGAAGGGAAGAAGCACTTTAGCGCGATGAAATCAACCCTACGGCCGCGCCGGTAGTAGAAAAACCTAAAGGTGTCAAAACTAAGCAGAAGTGGGGCCTGACCAGTAATGCCCACCAATTTCCAAACAAGAGAAAATCCAGTGACTGCTCTAGAGCAGACCTCACCAAAGTTTACTCCAAAAAGGTAAAAAAAGAGAACAGCTTTAGTGTACTGAGCTGAGGTACAGGCCTGGTGAAGCCTTCGTATTGTACTCTTAAAAGAGTTAACTAGAAATACGGATTAGGCACCACCATCTAACGGCTCAAACTGAGATTTCGCCCTTCTTCACAAATACGGATCGGACTTCGCCTTGCATTATCCTTTTTAAGGGCGGATTGTACTAACTATAAGTTCAAATTTTAATCAAGATTCAACCTTATGAGAGGTAACGAATACAAGTCGGGCTTCGCTTTGCAACAGGTCACTTACAGTGGCTAAAGGTCGAGTCGCCTTTCAAAAGTTCTTGACACAGCTAACTACGAACACAGGATGAGACTCGTTCTTCATTAACATTCTTAAGAGAGCTAACTCCGAAAGCAGGTCCATTATCAGAGAACTAGTCAGGGGTGAAAGAAACAAAAATAGAATTAAAGATTACGTGAGAATTACAGGCAGTTTCCACATTCAACATGCATATTGTATACATCTCGGTCCAGCTTCACAAAAGGCTCGATGTTCTCTCCAGGTTGTTTTATCTTGTACACTAATCTGATTCATCCAATACTCAAAAGAGGTTTCTGGCCTACACCAGAAGTCTTTATTGCCCACCCCTAACCTAGACCATGAAGAGAATTAAGTTATTGAAAAGCAGAAAAATTGTAGTCCTTCAGAACTTTTTGGAGTAAATCCAATATTATTAAATTTGATGTACTATTTTGAATCAAAACAAAGACAGCAAAATCACTGTTGCGGATTTAGAACCAACAGTGAATCAGCATCGCCAATTCATCACATTCGCTGTTTGACGTCGTAGCGTCCATTTAGTTTTCAATATGCATCAGAAGTGGAAGCGTCTAATGAAAAGATATCAAGCAGAAGATGACCTGATTCAGAAGTTGATACTCCTCGCAAAAATTCTTTCAAATACAAGTTATAGATGTTCCTCATTTCCTTTGGCGTCATTAGAAGACGCCTGAAAGCCTATTCATCTCATAATTTCCGGCTACCTATGCAGCAAAACTTGATAGGAGTATTTGGTGATGACAACTGAAAAAAGGACGAAACACTTTTCATCTTACAGATATTATTCAAAATAAAATCTAATTCTAAAACACAATTTACGTGAAATTTGCTTAGAAAACATTCTCAACAAAAATTTCTCAGTTATATACACTCAGGTGCAAAATAATTTTTTTTTTAATTTTTGATAATTTCGTCATCGTTGTAATTTCAATCAAATTTTTGATATTTCACGACAGAAGACACTATCAGGATATAGAAAAAGATAGCATATGGTACTTATCAGATTTTCTAATGAACAATAATCATCGAAAATTATGGCTTTAAGTACTGAAGAGCGTGCTAAAGCTGCAGCTCTTGTGGAAGATGAACGAAGCCAGCAGCATGTGGCTAGAGTACTTAATGTCAGCCACTCTACCATCCAAAGGGTACTTGCTCGTTTTCAAAGAGTGACAGAAATATACACTGACCGGGATGTGTTAGGAAAAGGAAAACTACTGCCAACGATGATCGATTTTTTTTTCTTAATACTCTACGGAATCGTCTTTTGACTTCAATAGAAACAAAAAATCAACTTCGTGAAGTTCGTGGTACCGAAGTAAGAGCGCGGACAGTTCGGCGAAGGTTGATTTGAAAGCTTGCAGGCCAGCAACTGGGCCTAAGAGTAGCAAGACTATAATTTGTTCGCGAACATTTGATTTGGAATTTGGCACCATGGAGTACTGTACTGTTTACTGATGAGTCGCGGTTCTGTCTACATTTACCAGATGGAAGAGAACGTGTATAGAGACAAAAAAAGAACGATTTTCAGAGTGCACGTTCAGCACTGGAAGCAATAGAAGCCTGCACCGACTTGATCTCTATTAATGGAGAGTCGCTGACCGCACAGAGGCATATTGAAAAGATTTTGCACCGTCGGATGCAGGCAATAGTTAGGGCTAAATGAGGCAATACGAAGTATTGACATATTTTGAAGTGAAAATTTCGTTCCCGATATCTGTTAAGTTTATTTTCCTAAAATGAATTTTCTTAATTCTACACGTCCGTTATCTGTAAATTTAATTATTGTTCAATAAAAAACTGCTGTCTTCTTTTACTGTGATAGTGTCTTTTGTCGTGAAATATCAAAAATTTGATTCAAATTACAAGAAAGATGAAAACATCAAACAATTAAAAAAAATTGGTGGCCCTTTTATTTTGTACCTGAGTGTATAAAAGGAAAAAATTGACTTTGACAATCTAATTTGGTTACTTACCTGCAATTTTCGCACAGTGGGATGAATAGATAATCTTACCACCCCTATATATTTTGTTTAATTTTTACTTGGTTTATAATAAATAAAAATCTTTGTTACAATTAATAAACCAAATGTCAAAAATATGATGATAATAAGTAACACTATAGCAAATAATAATCGATAAAACATATTTTGAATATTGTCGTGAAATCATCTTTCAAATTGAATGTCACCCAACATGCCGTCCCAAGAAAAGAAAATTGACAATGACGTTACTGGTTCTTGCCACATGACCCCTAAGCAATGTGAATATAAGAAAAGTAAGAAAAATGATGGATTTCTTCCAGAATTTTTGTTGAAAACTTCCCTGTTTTCGATTTACAGAATTTATACTTCAACAAATAAGAACACTTCAAAAATAATACCATACACACACGAATTTATAAAATACTTTCCACGTATAATTTCAGAATTTACGTATCTTTAACTTTTTACAGATTCTTCTCTTTTCTACTGTCATGTCGTAATATCCTGACAGCTTTTGTAACGGTTCGGACAGCTTTAAATTGGGTGTTAACTTTGCATCCCTTAAAACCCTAATTTATTGGTGTACCAGGAAACCTACCCTACGTTAAAAGTTAGTTTCATAAACCTTCTATTTGTTAAATCTTATTACAATTAATTAAGCAAGTTATACACGTATTTTGTAGGCAACAGCATTTTATGCATTTTTGTGTATCTGTAACTTATTGTTTATAGTTTTGCTCTTATCAAAGTCAATAAATGAAAGAAGTAAAAATATTTCTGCTACTTTGATAACGATGATTTTTTGTTAAATTCAATTGAACAAATTCCAAATTTAGTTGAAATTTTTCAAGATTGTTCTAAAAACGTAGAAATTTCATCAGATTCATTAGTTCTAACGCATTCTTTAATCAATTTCTGTTTCTACTTCAGAGTCGGACTGAATTAATATAAACTGTCACTTTCAATTTGTATGTATGCCTACTTCCTTCAAGCTATCAAGTATTAGTATTAGTTCGGCTTAAATCAACACAAGTTCCTACGCCTACACTTTGTAGTTGACTAAATAATAATATTATTATTGAACTACCTACCACCGATTTTCTTCGTTTATTTGGTATATGCTATTTTCTTCTTCCTTGGTTACCAATTCTAATTTCCTTTTGACTACAAAAATCTATTTAGAAAGAGTAACTAAAGCAACAATCTTGTAGACCACCACTGCTCAAAATAAAAGCTAGGTTACCACACTGTTATGTTAGTGAAGCTGGAAAACTACATTGTGAGTTCGTCTCATGGTTCTAACAGCTACTTAGACAACTTTTAAATCTGAAGCTTTTTGAAATAATGTTTGTGTTACGCCCACCGTCACATTTCAAGTTGCAGATGTTTGCAAAACTGTGTTTTGCAAAATTGTAATTTTAGGTGTATGTATGTATTTAAGAAGGTGATTATTACTCAACAAGGTATGGTATTTAAAACAAATCAATGTCAATCATTGAATGATGAAAAATAATTACCAACGTACATCGCTGCTTATGATATTTGTTTTATCTCGTGTACCATGTAGTAGCTTTGGGTTGCAACTAGAATTTTCTCAATGCACCTATAGTCATGCATCAGGCGGGCTTTGATGATTCCCCATTGTCAGTTCCGCGTGGCGTCCGGTCGGTCTAGTCTAGACTCTCACCCCCATCCTCTGTCCCTGACTGGGCTTGTACACAGGACTTTTAGTTTCGTGTAAAAAAAGTAATGAAATACTTTACAAAGTCAAACAATTTATTATCATTACATGTTTATTACCTAGAATTTTCAAAAAGCAATGTCAATGTCAAACGCCTGGCTCTTACTCATTCATTGTACCTACTTTTGTTAAGGTAGCTCGAACCTGCAGACGTTTCGCATCTTAATACCGATAGATGTCAATAGATGGCGTTGTTATGAGATAATTGACAAAGTTAGTTGATTATGATACAAAGTACTGACACCAAACAAAAACCGATCGCAAATTAAGCTCAATAACGATTTCTTCTTCGCCAGAGGCGTTGCTGTTCTATATCAAATTTGACAAGTAAACGTCAGTTTATAAATTTGAGGTTATTAAAATTTAAATTTCAGAAAAAGTAATTTTGCAAATGCCTTGCTATTGCATATTTGCATCTTTGGGGGCTTAACTCTTTATTTCTGATCTGATAGTACAAATTGCATGACAAAGTTAGTTGGATTGACCCAGCTACAAAATTTTTTTACAGCAATTTATTACATTTATTACATTATTACACACATATAGGAAATAGAAAATAGGTACTCATAAACTTTGCAAAGAATCATGAATAATATGCAACAACAAGGCATTTATAATCACTTTTATCTAAAATTTGAATTTTAATAACCTCAAACCTGTAAACTGACGTTTAAACTTGTCAATTTCAACTTTGAATGACAGCGCCCCTAGCGGAGAGAAAATCGTTATTGAGCTCAATCTGTGATCGTCTTTTGTTTGGTGTCAGTTCTTTGTAAAACAATCGACTGGGTTTGATAACTGACAAAACCAGCACGCTGCTGGCTATACGCTATAGCTATTAACAAGTAGAATAATTCTTCAAAAAACTTTTGATCTTTGCAAACGCCGACCGATCACCTTGAATGACTTGTTAGATGATAATACAGCTATATTCCGACAGATGTCGTCATATATAGACACTGATTAAGCATTCAACAAGTTGCCACCAATTGCGAAAAAAAAAAGCCACAGCTGCGATTTATACATGAAAATTAAAAGTTGACCGATTTAACATACTACTGATTTCAGGTTTTAGAAAAATGAAACTGAATTAGAATAATATACACCAGGTATATCAGTGTTTACACGCAATTACAATAAAATATTGGCAACGTGTAGTTTTCAATCGTCGATGGTTTGTTGTCAAGCTAATTTCTCGCTTTTGTGGGAGTTATTCTACTTGTTAATAGCTATACGCTGAAGCCAGTTAATTGTAAGGCAAAGTACTGACACCAAACAAAAGATGATCGCAAATTGAGCTCAATAACGATCTTTTATCCGCTAGAGGCGCTGTTGTTCCACTTCAAATTTCAAGTTTAAATGTGAGTTCATAACATTGAGGTTATTAGAATTTAAAACTTAGAAATAAGTAGTTATTAATGCTCATTAAACGCGTTTTCGTAAACTTCACATAATATATTTCTGATCTGATCATACAAATTACATGATAGTTATTTGAGTTAACTCGGTTTATTAAAAACTGTTGTGTGACCACTACAACAATTTATAGATAGTAATTGTAAAAGTAATGAAGATGACTCCGAGGAAATAGGAAATACACTTGTTTTGTAGAAAATAAAGAATAATACGCAACAACAAGGCAATGATAATTACGTTTTTCAAAAATTTAGATTCTGATAACCTTAAACTTATAAACTGGCGTTTAAACTTGTCAAATTTAACATGGAACAACAGCGCCTCGAGCAGAGAAAAATTCGTTATTGAGCTCAATTTGGCATCGTCTTTTGTATGGTGTCGGAACTTTGTTCCACATCAACTGGCTTTGATAATTGAAAAATAATAACTGCTAGGCAATATTCGCAATAAATGTACAAGAAGAAAAAAATATTGCCATAACAAGTAAAAGGCTTTCGTAATGATGTACTGATTAATGAGAATGAGTATGAACATGACAAGATCGCTGTACTTGCCGCCCCCCTGAACGTGCCGCCCGCGTGCACGCCTGCTTACGGCGGGCCCGTTCCTGTGTCCGGGGTCGCCCGAGCCGCCTGTGTTTGGGTCGCACCGATTGATGCCTCATCCTCGCTGCATTCTGGCAACCTGCACTTTTAGGGAAGCGTAGATCCATGTGCAACGCTGCTGCGGTGACAAAGGCTCCCTGGTCAGTAGTGCGCGACTATTAGCGCGGGTGTATGATCCTTGCTTTCCCGGGCGTCCGCTTACCGAATGCGTCCCTTCCTCTGTAACCGTCTATTCCTGCCAGCCGCTACCGAAATCCTCCTCCACAGTATGTGGGTGTGAAAGTGTGGCCCTGAAAACCATTTGTATGCCGCAAAACCCAGAGCACCTTTTTCGCGTACTACAGTTTCTCCTTCTCCATACATTCACTTCTATAGCATCTAACAGTGCCTATAACAGTCAATGCATATCTATCCATTATCTTCAAATGTCCGACCATGTGCCGTTCGCTTCCTCTTCCTCCCCCTCCTCCATGTATTTCTTGCATCACCATGTCGCTATTTCTCATCACTTCTTCGCCCTGCCCGGACGCCATCGTCGCCACCATCTGCGGTTCACGATTACAGCTACTACTACTGGCATCAAACTCACAGCACCTAATCCAGCATCGATCGAACACAAACAGAAAAATGTATCCACTTTGCCAACCTACCAAATCAAATCCACTTCGGCCGAAGAGTTTTCAGAATAAAATCGAAAACGGCCACCCAGCCGCCTTCGGCGGAAAAATCACAGTGAATCCTGTCTGTCTGTCTGTCTCCGTTGTTCTGCTCTTTGAAGTTGGCACCTCCTTTTTAATTTATTAGTTAAATCTTTCAAATTATTTTCTGCTTATTATTTTAGGATTCCTATTTTTGCTCTTTCGTTATTTTCAACAAACTCCGAAGGAGTCGTTACTGAATTTGCGAAGTCTGTATGTATGTATGTTTGTACGCATTTTTTGTCAAATTTTGGAATTTTGGCTTCAGATTTGAATTCTACATCAAAAACTAAAGACAACGTGGTGTCTTCGTTTTTTTGATAACTCTTCGGAACATGGTCAAAATGGACGCCGAAGATTTAAAAAAAAGTAACAAAACAGGAATTCGTTGTGGTTATGCTTTGCATTCCCAGATGTTTTTCTGTTTAATATTTTTTTTATTTATCTCATTTTTGGACACTCTTTTATTTATAGTATGTTGAATTTGTTTTTGTTTGTTGTTGGATTACTCAAAACAAATATTATTTCAAAGGAACAGAGATTCCAGTTGAGAGAGAGTATTGACGACTTGACGATTCATGAGATGTGCTACTGGAAGTGAATGCCGCTTCTCCTTCTAGAGGCTGATTGTTACTGTTGGTTCGACTGAGGTCGAGTCATTGCTGGAACTGGGTGCTATTGGAGCTGGATGCTGCTTGGCTGAGTGAACTGCTGGACTCACTTTGATAGTCTAGATAGCCTTTTATATTACCCTGAAACTGAATGTGCTGTGGTGCCAATTGGTGACAGTTGTAAGACTCTTCGCATTAAAGCAAGCAAAATGTTTTAGGTATTTCTATTTGTCCATTGAGTTTGAAATTGTTTCTTGATTTGTTTCGTCATGTGTCATTTATCAATCTTGGATTCTGACAATATTGGGATCTACAGGTATTATGTTAACTATCCCTTTAGCAGCCGTGATGGCTGTTTCGTTTTTCATAAATTGAATATTGTTGAGTGTGCAGATGAAGATTATCCTCTTATTAATGAGAAGGGGGATAAACAAGCAGGCGTTCCATAGTTCGTAACACAGACAATGAATATGAACAAATAACAAAGGCAGCGTTGATCATTTTCCTAAACTTCCTAAGAGCTGCCTGTACGGTTGGGATCATTAAGTAAAAATCTTTACGTAAGGAAGAAGCGAGCATTTTACAACAACGTCACTGGATGTAAAGCACACAGGTGGATACAGTACCAAAAACAAAAAGAAATCATCGCAATTCAGCTGGAGCTGCTTTTATCCATTCTATTGATTGGTAACAAGAGGACTTATGTATTTCTGTCTAGTTTTTTCTTTAGAGAAGGTGTAAAATCCAATGAGACCATAATGGACGTGAACATTCTTACAGTATCTATTACCTGTAAGATTTCTGTCTTAAGTCTGGAGGTTCGATATCAGTATTGGCCATAAGGCTTATTAATCGAGCAGTTATGATTGCTTTTCAGCGGGGTGAGACAAGAAGCTTTCGCAGAAGAATGCAAGCGCAGTCAAATATGGACCGCAATTTGGTATCCTCAAAGGCTTTTCAAAGTTACATTAAGGTATAAAGTCCTATACCATCGCATTGATATGGCCCTGTATACAAAACAGAATACAAATTGGATAAAAAATTAAGCGAGTTGTAACAATCACTGACGATCGGGAAAGTATACCAAAACGATCTGGAATACAATGATGCATGTGACACTAAAGCTGAGTTACTCTATTTAATACTCATACATTTGAGTCTAGAAGACGGTCTTCTGAACCAATTATCGCAAGCTATAAAATTACCTGGTCCGTAGTTCTGGAATTATTTTATCTTTGTATTGTTGCCATCTAGTGTCCAAAAAAAGTATCTTACAGACAAGATAAAATACGTTTTCTCCTCGTTAAGTTCTGGTATAGTTTTGTCAAAGTATGACTAAGATCTGTCATGGTAGCAAGCATTCGTAGGTAAAGAATTATTTTAATACCAGTTTAGTCGTGATAATGAAAATATTTATCGTCAAAAAACATTCCACGGTAAATATGAACTAAGTTTTTTGTGGCCATGCTTTAGGAAAAAATCCAAATACCTAAATTAATATTTCTTCAGTTGTCTACTGAAGCTAATTAAAACCATTAAAGTGTCCATCACATGTGGTTCTTACAAAAAAACAAGTATAAGCTTAAATTTATGACACCCACAATTTACTTTTGATCCAAAAATAATCTCATCTTCAATTTGTGAAAAGTCTTTTAAATTTTCGGCCAAAAGAAATTCGGTGAGAGTCATAAATTTGCTTAATGTTTATTCACGTATTTAATTTTTAAAGTTAAAATGATTCAGAAATTATTTAAAAAAGGTGACAAACACGTTCGTCTAACGAGATGTTTATATTATGAAGGATCGTCGTAAATGTTGCTACTATTACAACAGGAAGTTGTAAATATCACGTGTAAGTATGCAATGAAATAATTTGTAAAACATGTTCTTTTATCAATTGGAACGTCCGGAGTTGTAGAATTTTCTCATAATATAGAAACCTGACGGAAAACACACATCCACAGAAACAAACATACACGAACGAGTTCATGCAAAAGTTGTATGTAATTAGTAACTTTTTAGAACCTGATGACAAATTCACTCATTCTTATTTCATTGATTCCAACTGTTCTAACATCGATGTAAAACAAATCCACTTGAAACTCGTTTCTAAATATAACTACACTTTCACATACCCTTCCGTACCCTAGCGAAATGGAAGCAGCCCCCATGCAATTTTAACAACTTCCACTGTATATTTAATTATTGTAATATTTATAAAAGCGCGCCCGCTCAGGGGGTTAAAACTGCTGTGTGGGTGGGAGTTTTAAATAAATAACAACGCTCTGCACCCAATTTACTTCTGCCAAGTTTTATTGTATATATAAAAAAGTTCCTCGAGTATTATTATTACTTTACTGCTTCCACTTCAAAACGGTAAAAATTAAAGAAACAATAAACGAAAGCAAAGCAAAGAGAAATATTAATAGCATTCGCATTTTAATAAAATAGGTCAATACGCCTCCGGTTTTAATGCGAGAAACATCGCAAGAAAACAAAACATTTATTTTTCCACTTTTCTTTCTCTCTCTCTTTTTCATACGTACACTTTTTTATTTTTTCATCTCCCATCATAAGAATTTAAACTTTTTAGAGGAATAAAAAACATAAAAAAGATGAAAAAACTTTAAACAATAAGAAAGTTCTTAAACATAATAAGATGCAATAAACAACAACAGCTCTACATTGTTTTCTCCCTTTCTGGTATTATTTATTAATATTCCGTGATTATAAAAGATTGCATCCCTTGAGCGTATATTTTACTTGATAAAATGTGTAACGGTATATTAGTGTTACAAAGCAAAATGTTTGCATGTATACGAATGTAATTATTGTTAAGTGTCTTATGTTATTTCAATACTTTATAGTCGGCGCCAAGTCGGTGCCTGCATATATAAATAAATGCAATGAGGTATCAAAAGAATGTAGTATCATATGATTAAGATACCAAAATTAAATTATTTTTTGTTGATTTTATTTTTTTGGCAGGCTAAATGAATTTTTATTACTAAAATCTGTGATGATAATCTGTTTATATGTATGAGCACGTCAAAATATAAAGATTAAAACTCTCACATTTTAAATTTTCATTACAACAATTTGGAATAGGGAGAAATTTTTGTAGATTTATAATAGTCATTTTAAAACTTAACATAGAACCAGAACGTGAGTAATTAAAGCATAATAGGTTTTTCGATGTAATAATTACATATTCAAACTTACCTACCTAATTTCCTAGAGCTATCAAATAGAGCTAATTGACAAATTATTACTAAATTTCGTGGAACTGCAAACAGTTTCCCTCATAATTAAAATTTCATTTATTTTTTTTCTCTTCTCAATATCGACGAACATTTCGATTGTATAGTTCCTATAGTACATTGCATTCATTCTAATGTATTCCCTTTACAAGCGACCTACTTTCAGTAACTAAAAAATCATTAATATGCAACTGCAGGTTTGAATGGAATTTGACAACCATTTTCGCACGTTATTTGTATACGAACTAGCAATGATAAGAGATTCGCCATGAAGAATTCTTATATTTCAAAACGAAAACAAAAAGTTTGGTGTAACACAAGGATGTTCAGTAGGTCCACTGTTATTTAATATAGTGCTATATCAAATGGTAAACACACAAATAATATTAATAGGAAAACTTTAAGAGAAACTAGAAAAAGAGTGCTGTTGGTACTTTTATCTTAAATTATTAGGACATCTTAGAGATTCAATTTATACATAAATCTCTCATTCTAAACGTTTATGCTAATAGTAATAATAAATTACAAACGGTAATAATACAGCATTATAAAAAATTACAAGTAACTTGAATAGCAGACAATTCTCTATCAACATTTCAGCAAACCTATAATAAAATTGCAACAAATTCACAATCCATCAAGTATGCGCTATTGCAACGAACCATCAAAGTTTGTTACGTAAGCACGTTGCATCTAGCGTATAAGATTTGCAAGCATGCACTCGCAACCACCTTTATCTTAATAAATCTTAACTCAAAAAATATATAAAAATGAGGAGTAGAAGTGAGAACGCCCTCCACCACAACCCTACCTACGAGTTAAGTTCAAAAACGCTTCGTTGTTCGGTTTGCTGTTCCGCCCTCCAGTGTGTACGAAGCTTAAGATTTTTTAAATGCAGGATGTTAAAGTTAAGTAGCCTCTTACACTTCTCGTCTTTACAATAGCGATATTTAAATAAAGTTCAATAGAAAAATGGAAGACTTCATAATAAAAGACATTCCAAGATTTAAAAAAATCTGTTTTACTCAAAAACGAAGTAATAACTTAACGAAGGGGATAAGAAAGAAAATATGTAGCATTAAATTCTTAAAACGATAAATTGCTGAAGTTCAAGGCTGAATAATCTCTCACGAGCAGAGCAATCAGCTATGAAGTCGTTAGGACGTCTTGGTTATAACTAAGAAAACGTAAATGTAAAATCAATGATGAAAATTTCAAAAACTAAAACCCTAATTGAAAAATCATCTCATAACGTCTTAGTTTATCTTGCAAATAGCAAGGGCTCAGGAAAAGTTAAGTTTGTGTGTTTTAAGATAAACTAAGATAAATAATCAAGATAATTGAGGATAAAAGGTATTGATTGGCAAAATAAATTTGCTTTCTGCCTTGCATTATTTATTAATATGACCGAGATACCCACCAAAAGAAAAAAAAACAAACATATGTGTGTTTACTATATAAAGCATGTCCCATAAGTAACCGGACTATTTTAAATTATATTTCTTAATTGACAGTCGAATAAAAAAATATTGAAACAGAGCCAACACAATTTATTCTTCTGAAATCTCTTTCTAATTCTTCAAGCTTCTCGCCAAGATGCGGTATGAACTTTTTTCATAACTTTCTAAAGATAGCAGAACATTTAAAAAAATCCTCTCTTAAAATTATTATCGCTAATTTTATTATTAGCGCAATAAATAATCTTGGAATCATAAATACCTGCAAATATAAGAAGTACTTCAACAGATCTCTATAGCAGGAAAGCGAGCTTCCTCTAAAATTCAATGTCCTGTTAGTCTCTGATAGCGCTTCTTCAACATGAAACTAGATAAACAGTAGACTGGATCATTTGCTCCAAATTAGATAAAAGTCCATAGCACAATTCGACAGAATCTCAACATTCCAAATAGAGCCTTCTTTCCCAATAGGACCAGGCCTAAGGTCTGATAATAAAAGATAAGGTATGCACACGAAAAATCCGTGCATTCAAAATTACTTACAGCTCCAAAATTCAATGATCTAGTTGGAACTTTCATTTGTTTATCTAACAAAATAAAATCTTCCAAAACAATACACGAGGGAAGATGGGTAGCCGAAGTGTAAATCACGACCAAATAACTCTGCCGTGAGAAAATAAAGCGCAAAGATATATAAAATCCAGATTGGTGGTACCGAACGATCACTAAAAAACTGAGAAATGCCACTTTTACTGTCACGGACGTTATTTGGAATCGGAATCGGATCGTAAAAGTAAACCGGTTGATCTAAAATTAGTTAAAAAGATCAAAAAACGGTTTATCTTAAATCTCAACGTTTCCGTCCGAGATGTGACCTTTGTAGGAGGTTGGGCAAAAAATAGCTGATGCAGCTGGTATAGATTTTCCACCACAAGACATCTGACAGTGATTCCAATTGACAGAAAGTAGAAGCAAGTCACTAAATTTCCATCTTGCCGTACAACTAGTTCTTGTGTTACCAAACGCATGTTAAATGAAAATATTTACAAAGAAGAGTGCATGGTAGCACGAATTAAATCGCTTGTCAATTCCCAAGAAGGATTGTTTCCGTTTTGACCTGATTTGGCCTCAGCTCATTACAGAAAGGACATAGTTACAATGATGAATAACAATCTGGATTTTATCCCAAAGAAGATAAAGCCCTCCCAACTGCTCTTAGCTAAGACCAATAGAGTAATATTGGGTGATTGTGAAACGAAAACTTTTGAAGACACATTAGAAGAAAATGAAAGAAGTCAATTTTTTTAGATTATTTATTAAAATATCATTGAAAAGTAGACTTTGTGCTTGATATAAATTGTAAAAAGAAAAGTAAGCAAAAAGCCTTTAAAGCGGCTCAAAATTGCTCGTCCTGATCAAAAACAGGGACTGGTCCCAAATACATCAACACAGTTATGCATTGACTAACACACCATTTCTAAGTAAAGATTGATGTAAACCCTCAGAAAGGTACTAAATGGCGTTATAATAGAACAAGAAAGTCGATTTGACGCGATGATGATGCATCCAAAAGAAAAGAAAATGGAGAAGTAGCGTTTTCTACCAAACTAAATGAAGAGTTTGAAAATCATCAGAACGTTCATTTTGTCATTGATGACATAACATTTCTTCTAATAGGTTGTTTACTCTTTCGTATATCTTTGCAACTCAAAGAAACTATTCCCAGTACTTGTAGAATAGTAGAGGAACTTTTGTGTATTAAAGTGATAGCTAGCAAATTCTATTTGAATATCTCTTCTAAGATATTAAAAACAAAAAAATGAAATAAATCCTTTAACACCTCGTAACGTGCAAATTGTGTGTTCCTCCTATTTTCTACTATTTGGGTATTCAGTTGTAAAACATGCTGCATCAATAATTGAAGGCAAGGCTCAACGAACCTAAAGACACAATAAAATACAAAGTAATGAGTGATGACTTATCAGGATATGCAACAAAAGAAAATATGTTGGTATTTAACTATTTTAAGATCTTACACGTTAAAAGTTAAGGGAATATTTTTTCAACAAATAAAAACTAATTTGAGGCCGCCGCAGGCGGCCACAATCTTCTCTCTTCCGAGAAAATTAAATGAAGAGAAGAGTTTTAGCGTGACGTTAAGCTTGGAGCTCAACCGAAGAGCTATGGCAGCTCTATTTCTAGTTTGATAAAGAGAAACATATAACCGTAGGTGACCCATTAGAGCATGAGGCCCAACTCGTGTTCGTACTTGACTAGATTTAGAAAGTTCATGAAGAACCAAGCCTGACTAATTTTCATAAAAAGTGAATTTTGATTATTAGCCGCCGCAAGAGGCCACATCCGTTTCTACTCCAAGAAGGTTAAGAGAAAAAGAGCTGTGACAGTTTCATTTTAGTTCTTTTAATGTAAAGCGTAGCCTGACCAGTTTGTAAGCCGTACGCGTCGTAAGCGATAACACGCTTGTCCACTGAAGAAGATTAAAAATGGAGTATTTATACGTAGTGTGATCACGCCGAAAGCCGGCAACTGATAGAAAAGACCATTATTGGCCTGCAGGCGCTGGAGGCTGTGACATGAACCAAACAAATATAAGCGCGCAAGTTTAATTTTTTCGGACGAAGGGAAGTCCGGATCAAAGTGTCGGCTCCATCAAGCGGTGTAAAACTGAAAGTGTTTGACATAAACAAACAAAAATTTGTGTGCTAATTTCTTGAACATCGATTAATCAATTATGAAGATTTCCATTCTGACTGGCAAGACAGCGGCAGAAATCCATCGCGACTTAAAGAACGCATTAAATGGACGTGAGTTCCATATAAGAGCCGTAGAAAGATGGGTGCAAAAAATCAACGAAGGACGATACGACGTCGAAGAAGGTCGTGGCGGTGCACATCATGTTGACCCTCAAAAAGACATCAAGATTGATCAAATCAAAGATCTCTTCAAGGAATTAAAAGTACGGAGTGTGAGAGAAATTGCACGCCGACTTGACCTGCCCAAGACCACTGTGTACGAAATTATAAACGAAAAATTGAAAATGCGCAAGTTGTCGTGCAAGTGGATACCCCATGTTCTAAACGAAGATCAAGTTCAAGCTCGAATTGATGCCTGTCGACATGACCTCCTTCGCCATCGTCACAATTCAAGACTTATCAAATGAATCTTGGGTCAGCCTGTACACCCAGCCCAAACAGAACCGAACGCGTGCTTGAGTACAAGCAGGTGAGCAGCCGCCCGAAGTTGTCGCTCAGGGCATACACGACCCTAAGCGAATGCTCATCATGGCCATGGATTTCGAAGGCATCGCTTTCTGGCAGCTCCTGAAAGAAGGGCAGTCTTGCACCAAAGAAGTGTATAGGGACTTCCTGAAAGCCAATGTTTCAAACTGGATGATCGCACGCGATTACCGACACGCCATGATTGCCCACGACATGTGGCTGATGTCATGAAATGGCTCGTTGAAAACGATGTGGACACTTGGGTTCAACCGCCCTACAGCCCTGTGACTTCAATTGTTTTGGTCCACTGAAGCGTAGGTTGGGAGGTATCCGACACGTTAGCGTTGAAGAATTACGCGCTTCAATTACCCGTGTTTTGGAAGAGGGTATGGCTGAGGGGCTCTTTCGTGGCGTAAGCATGATGCCGGACCGATGGGAACGTGTCATCGAACAGAATGGAGATTACTTATAAATATTCTCAAATATCAAGTTTGTAGCATTTGCTATTCTCTTTTTATTCAATAATAAATTTGCGACACTTTCATCCGAATTTCCTATTATTCAGTCCTCTGGAAAACGCCAATGGAGGGCGATGCCCGAGCAGTCTCTAATGAAACAAAATTGCAAACAGCAGGTAGCCATATTCTACTTCAAGAAGCTTAGACGAAGAGGACTGTTTTTGCGCGATGTGATCAAATCAAAAAGCTGTACCAGCTTTAGTTTTAGATGATCACGGAGGGTAAAGCCCAGTCATTTTTCAAACAAAGAAAAACCCGATTAGTGGTCCCCGTAGGCTGCAACGCTTTTTATTAATACAAGACAATTAAAAGATGAGAGTTTTGGCGTGCCGTGGTCAAAGCGAAAATCTTTCGGACGACTTAAGAGCTATAGGAGCTCTAGTTTTAGTTTGATAAAAGAGAACAGATAATCTTAAGTGGCCTGTTGGAAGGTTTAATCCAACCTGCTTTAATATTTAGCTCCCTTGAGAAGGTTAATGGATGGCGAAGTCTGACCAGCTCCAATGGAAGGAGATTCCAAACAGTAGCCGCTGTAGACAGTCGTTTCTATTCCAGGAGTCCAAGAAAGAGTTAAGAAAGACAGCTCTAGTTTGAGATTTTTTAGAGGTTAAAGCCTGACCAGTCTCCAAGCAAATGTACAGCCAACTCATAAAGTAATGTCGCAAAATGTTTTACATCTTACCGTTTAACTTCTCATTTAATGGCAAATTCTGCATTTCACAGCATGTAATCGATTAACTAAGATTAATTTATTAAGTTAGTAGGTATGGATTGCAAAAATTATCATTAATTTAGACATGAAATACCAGAATGTATATCATTTTGCGATTATACTTTATGAGTTGACTGTACATTTGATTAGAAGTCGCCGCAGGCGATCAGATTTTTCTCTACTCCAAGAAGGTTGAAAGAAGAAGAGCGCTTTGACGCGACGTGGACAAGCTGGAGGCCTGTCGTCCAATGAAAGTGGCAGCTCTATTTTTAGTTTGATAAGAGAACAGATAACCACTGATGGCCCGTTGGAGGACGTATTTAGTTCTTTTAAGGATGTTCGTATTCAGGAAAAGGGTATGCTGATGAGTAGCCAGCGCAAGAAGTAAAAAGTAGAAGAAGAAGAGCGCTTTTGGATGACTTTATCAAACTGAATAGCTGACAGCTCCAGGTTTAGTTCTCTTAATGGAAAGTAAAGCTCGATCGGTTCCAAAAAATGGAAACTTAGTTGAAAGCCGAAGCAGGCGATTAAAAATTTTTTCTACCGCAAGAAGGTTAAAAAAAAGAAGATCGTTTTAGCGTGACATGATCAAGCCGATCAAAGAGCACTAACAGTTCCAGTTTTAGCTTGACAAGAGAGAACAGATAATGTTCGAAACGGCACATTGGATAATATACGAGGGTGGTCTGAAAAGTTTCCGACCTCAACGTGAAGATGGCAGCACTCGTAAATAAAAGCTACTGAATTTCGTTGTTCATCTGTTGACAGTTACTCACCAAAGTTTCAGCCATTTTGGACGCGCAGTTTTTATGTAACAGTCGTTTGAGTGAGTTGATGTGAGTTTTTTTGTGAAAATGGACAAAATCGAGTATCGAGCTGTCATTAAATAGTTGGGTGCCGCGTTTGCTCACGTTAGACCAAAAACGTGTTCGAATGAATATTTCCAACGCTTTTTTGGCGCAGTTTAGGCGAAATAAATCCGAGTTTTGGCACCGATTAATTACTGTAGATGAAACTTGGATACACTATTATACGCCCGAAACAAAAATACAGTCCAAACAGTGGACTGCAAAGAGGGAACCGGCTCCAAAAAAAGCAAAAACTGTTTTTTCGGCTGGGAAAGTGATGGCGACTGTTTTCTGGGATAGTCATGGAGTTATTTTAATCGATTATCTTCAAACTATGCATCATTACTTGACAAGCTGAAGGCAGAACTTGCGAAAAAACGGCCACATTTGCAGAAAAAGAAAATCCTGTTTCGCCAAGACAACGCACCGTCTCACACCTCAGCGGTTGCCATGGCGAAAATCCACGAATTACGGTTTGAACTGCTTGACCATCCGCCTTACTCACCAGATCTAGCCCCAAGCGACTTCTTTTTGTTCCCTCATCTAAAAATTGCGCTCGGAGGACAAAGATTTTCGTCAAATGAAGAGGCAATCACCTTCGTGAATAATTATTTTGCAGAGAAAAATGCCGAGTACTATTTGGACGGGTTACAGAGATGGGAGCATCGCTGGGAGAAGTGTGTAGAGTTACAAGGGGACTATGTTGAAAAATAAAAAAAAATTATCAGAAAAAATGTCTTGTATCTTTGTTAGGTCGGAAACTTTTCAGAGCACCCTCGTAAATAAATACAAATCAATGGACAGAAAAGAACCACAGAATCGAATAAAAGAAAAACAAAACCGCTACCTCGCCTCGATCAAAAATGAAAACATAATTAAGGCTTGTCTTACACTGCATGATGTAATCAATCAACTCAAGTTTTGTGGGGGAAGTTTGTTACCCTATTGAAACAAACGCGCGAATTTCGACAAATTTGTCGCTTTTAAACTCTGTATCTATTGAGGAAAGAAAAGTTGTGATCACATTTTTCTGGTGAGATGCCATATTTCCGAGTAAAGATGAATTTATTTCCAGCTTACTGGAAATGTTTGAAAACATATCTTATATCTTATCTATCAAGGAACATATCGGCTTACGTTACGTTAATTTTTCTACGTGCTTGACGTTCACATAATTAAAGATTCTTTTTGTTTTCCCTTAATTGTAATTTTTGCAAATTTTATCTAGTTATTTTTCACAAAGAAAAACTATTTTTAACTAACTAATAACTTTCCTTTCTCAGAAGCGATAATCATGCTTAATATTCTTTCTTTTAATTCTACGTTCACGTTAAAAGAGTACATTCACTACTAGTAAAGGGCTTTTATATGTAACCCTAATGATGTTTATACATTTCTATTAATTCATAACATGTTACGTTGTAACGAACTCATTTATTCATGGACTACTTTTATTTTCATTCCATGAATCATTATTTCTATAATAAAAGCTCTGTTTGTATATATCTATAATTTATATTGTAATTGTACGGCGAGGAGGTAAACATGACACTGGGGTAGTTTTCGTATTTAATTATGTCTTTTAGTAACGCCCTATGAAATTATTTAAGCGTATTGATAAACACAAGAAAAAACGAAATAAACTATTTTGTATTATTTAACTTACAGGATACACTTTTTCGAGAATAAATGATCCTCAAAAGTTTTATTACAGTAAATAATTGTAACGTGAAATAATAAAAAGATTTCGCCTTCACAGCTCGCGGCAACAAAACAATAATTCATTTATATTCCGTTTCTATCAACTTAATCGAAACGTATTTTTTGTAATACAGGTATGAATTTTGTTTTACGGCAAAAATTAATTACCTTGCTTTATAATTTATAGATATTAGATCTACTGAATAATTCTTTTTTTTTCGTAATTCCATTATTTACGATTTTCTGTCGTAATAACATTTAGAGCTTTTACGTAATTCCAAATGAAATTTTATTATTTCTCTACGTACAATGAAATCTACCAAAAAGAGTGGAATTTAAAACGTAGCATTGCGTACGTCAAGTCAGCAATTATAAATAAGGCAAAACTTTAGGTCATTAAACAAATGCAATTTGCGTATAGGGCAGGGTGAAGTAGTGGTAAGTTAAATATCGATGTGGGTGGTCATTTTCTGTAATTATTAACCGCAAGTGTACTGTAAAATTAACGCTAACAAGAAAACGCGATTCGATTATTAAACTACCATAACTTTCATGAAACATGCTTGTATGGGCTTATTTCTTCCCATAAAAAGCTGACTTTATAACTTTGCACAAGTGTTCGAATCAAACATTTATAAGACAATTTATTCAGTTTACTAACTACATAAATTCAGGTGCAATTTACGTCTACAGTTGGAACTTATATATACAGAAAAAAACCTTCCTACGCAGAAAAAAAAATTAATCCGAATAAGCTCCATTCGCCCTACTTTTCTTTCAGACGAGCGGCGTTAAAAATGGTAAATAAAAGATTTCTTAATTAAATTAATTCGCGAGCGTTTCAGCAGCTCAGAATTAATTAAAGAAAAACTTAACCTGTTTCCGAGCAATATATTATAATCGTTAATAACAAAAATTAATTTTATCGATCGCTCCCGTTCTTTATGGTGGAAGTTTGCAACGAGTTCGCTTCATACAACGACTGTTTAAAAGTTTTTCTTTCGTGATTTGCACTCCCGGTTTTACTAACTAGCTCACTGCCAAATGGACCAGCAAACAACTTCTATATTAGCAAATACTAATGGAAACCTTAAATTTCAACTTCTGAATAAATTTTTATTTATTTTTCCATTTCGGAAAGAAAACGGATTGTTTTAACTTTGACAAAGCATTACTATAAATTAAAACTGTAAAAAAGGTAGGGACATTAGAACAAAATGAAAATGATATACTACAAGCCAAAGGAAACGGATTTAAATTTCAGGTGGGTTTTGATTTCTGCAATTATTTAATTATGAGTCACAGACTTTGCGACTCAATCAAGAATGGACCAAGGCAGTTTATTTTATTAATGTAATTCAATATTTTCAGAGTACTGATATATACTTCATTTTGCTAAATTCATCATTAATGAGCCATTCATATTGAATTTTGCTTAGTATGCCATTGTGGAAGCCAGTAATATTATAATATAGGTAACTAGAATGTGATATCTTGGTTGATGATGAATGCTTGTGTAGCAGACTTGTGCTAGGTTGGAATTACGGACGTTGTACTGTTAATTCGACAAACAAGATGGATTATTAATATTATAGTGTGATTGCGGTGAACATCCTCCACAGGGTTTCTATCAAACCACCAGAAAGTCCATGATACTACTTACTATAAAATACGAATTCTCAGAAACTTTATTTGTAGATTTAAGTCACGAATAAGCTTGAAAATTTAATTTCCTACTATTTATTTACCTTCCTCCTCAGGATAATACCAACTTCTTAACTGAATGTATTTATATCATCTATTAAAGTTATTCCATGTCATTGGGCAACTGCTTCACTTCGTAAGTGTAAACAAACACAAACTTGGAAACTTAGAAAAATACAAAAAAGTTCTGTATTTACAAGAATTTCACAAACTGTAGCGATTAACAAAATTTAAGGATATAAAGAAAATGATGTCGGGTTATCAAAGATGTTTTATTAATGTTCTACTTGATTCAGGCCCTCAATCTAATTTCATTACTTTTACATAAAGATTAACATTCTGATGATGCAAACTTCAAAATCTAAAGTGTACCAAGTCCTGACCTGTAAACATTGGAATTGCCAGGGTAATATTTGACTAGGTAACTTTTCATTTTAACGATTGCATGTATGAAACCGCGTACATTTCGTATACTTGCAACTTCTTTTTACAATTTGATTAATGACAACGCAGATATTACGATGTCTGTTCACAAAGTATCCGATCTTGTGCTATAGTAAGAGAAAGAGCTAATTCTGGCCAATGGCAATGATGTCCCCTTCAAAGTACTCCCCTTTAGAAGCCTTTCTTCCAGCGATTCTCCCACTTTTGTGTATTCAGCTTTCTGAATAGTTACGAGGTAGCACCAATAATTTCTGCAATCGAATAAAACTACTGCATTGTTTCAAGAAATTCTTTTATTATTGTTTTTCGAAATATTCACCTTTAAACACAACACAATTACGCATTCTGTAAAACCAATTATCAAAACAAAAATTCCACTTTTCTTGGGTCACTTTAGAAACGAGACTTTTAAAGCACTCTACGGCAACATCTGCTGCTGAAAATCGTACCCCACGCATTTTGTCTTTTATTTGTTTTGTTTGTGACTCGAAGCGTTATCCTATGCAAAAAGACTTTCCCTTTAGGACGACGTGAATGAGCTTTCTCAAAAACATCTGGCAGACATAGCGTAGTATACCATTCTGCACTAACTGTGCGTTGATTTTCAAGTGCTGCAGTTCCAACCGGTCCTGATTTTAAGAAAAAACAGGCAATCATCTTTTTCCCACACTTCGAGATTTCTTGACTTTGGCAGGGTTAGGGGCAGTAGGAAACACCCACTGTGCCGATTGTTGCTTTAATTTGAGTTCAAATGCATATATCCAGCTTTCATCACCACTTAGACATGCCTTCGTTGTATTGTTTTAAAAGTTGCTTTGTACCAAACGACGCCCTATAACTTCTGTGTGGTATCCACGGATACCTTTTCTAATTTAAATTCGTTATACTAGCTACAAACAGTCCTTAGAGATGGCGCTTGATATCCAAATGCAGCACGAGGCCGTTCGTACTCTGTTTCAAAGATAACAAACATCTTGTCAGATGCATTTTCACCATACTTGCATTACTTCGCAAATGGATTGAAAAATAACTGATGCAATCACACGAACCAAACAACAAAACTATAAGTATTTGTTTCATAGCCTAGTCGATTCTTTAGACGCGTAAGATCTGATAGTTTGCAAGAATTATCGATGCTACCCTCGTAATAACTGCTTCGCTGCATTCCTTTTTATTTCCTCCGCGTCGTTGAATATTCTTCCTTTAAGAGTATTTTTCAATTTGAGAAACAGCCAGAAGTCACAGGAAGCCAAGTTGGGACTGTATTGCAGGTGCGTTGTCGCAGTGAGGCACCCAGTGGGCACTTTTCCATGAATATGGCCGTTTCCCTCTCACTGCGTCACGTAATCGTTTCAAAACTTCTTGGTACAGTCAAACGACGATTCTGATTAATGAAAACTCGCACTCTTTCCATATTTTCAGGAGTTTTTGCCGCTGCGGACCTGCCAGAACGAGGGTCGCTTTTAACTGATGCACGGCCACCTTTAAATCGTCTAAACTACTCTTTGTTCATCGTCAAATGAGACGCGCACGGAGTTCGATGTTTACTCAACAGCAAACCGTTGTCGACTGAAGATTTGCAGGACGGTGCCATCTGGCACGGGCACTCATAAAGGTCCCCCATAAATAGTGAATACCTGTTTTCGACAGCAGCACACGTAGGTACACAGTTAGAACACAAGGTCGGATACTTTCCGGACAGACCTCGTACATACTGCTGCGATAATATAGACAATACATACAACTCAATGAATCTGGATGGTATGTTGATATGGTGGTAGCTGAGACCACAAACAATAATTACAATTCCGGTACTACTCCCGAAACAACAAAGTGTTAAACATTAAAGGTTGTCAGACGTAACCAGCAGTCTGACGCATAGTGTCTGTAAAGATCTGTCAGCTAATAGGAACCCAAGATTAAAACCTCTATATGAAGGCGATTAAGGTTGAGTTTTTGATTTTGGTCGTTTCCCAAACTTTCTTCTTTCAAGTCTAGCATCTGCGTTTAAAACTAGCTTTGGTTAAGGTAAGATTCTAACAAGCAGAATTTCAAATCATCTAGTTTTGAGAACAAAGATTGAAATGCAACGTAGTTGTAATTGCTACTCTCTAGCGAAAAACTTTCAATACGTTCCTCAATTATCACGGCCGAACTGGCCTAATCTGCCCAAAATTTCGTAGATATTCTACTTCCTATAAAATGTCAACATTGAATTAGTTGTTTTTTAACCTGGCAAAATGTTGTGATATTGGATTTCGGCTCTACTTGGACTCACATTGGTTCTGTTCCAGAGTCTCTAAACTCCTAGTCCTCAAGTCAGTCCGATTCTGTCAATTGACATGATTTAAAAAGCAAGAATCTAAGTTTCTGAGCGAAACTTGTTTCTGGTAGTCTTGACTACCATCACACCAAATCGCATCTTTCTTATGCAATTCCCTCCCCAAAAGCTAGTAATCTCAAGTTATATTTATGATACGTGAGCGATTAATTAATTTAATGTATTAAGTTCATAGTCCCCCCAAAAAATGTTAGATTTCACGTCAGTAAAGCATCATTTGCGCACGGAAAGATAAGACTTGATACAATGTGAAGAGATTTAAAGACTGTTTTAATGTGATATTTATGCTTTTCCTACTCATTTTGTAAATAACTAAGATGCTGATGAGTAGAATTCAAATTGATTTTTGATAACTTTCTAAATGTCCAATATTATTAGAACACTACACTGGCCTTTTTCCTAAGGACGCATAAAAAATGTGTTCTTAAATTCTTGAATTCATCGAATTGCAAATCTCCCATTAATGCAACTGATGTTATCAAAAATTCGTCTAAATCGATATCTTATTAAAATAACACCCAGATGGCCGTTATATATCGTGGCCAAAAGTTGTATAGTTAACGCATCTAGAAACAATGGCCAGTTGCAGTCATAAATTGTTTCTTAACAGGTTGCTCAAGGTACAAAATGGTTTACAAGATGCCTCAATTTCTGTAAAGCCAACCTTGAGTATCTAAGAAGAAAATAGAAATATGTGTCCTTATTTTCTGATTTCCAGTTCTGTGAAAGAAGAAGACTACTACTAGAGCAGGAAAACTTGGCCCTTCGGGCAAGATTGTTTTATTAAATCTCTGATTTTTCGCTTTTATAACAATCAATTCGGTCCCTGGTCTAACTCTTTCTGTTGGTTTGAAAATTTCGGCTCAAATATTTGGCTGAAGAATACTTTTATCAGTGAGAAGATTTCGTTAAAGAAATTGATCGTTTGATGTAAAAGACGACTGTGTCAAAAACTTCTTCATTCATCAACATGAGTAGGGCGATGGTGACCACAGAAACAAAGTAGAAAGAAATGATGTTGGGTGTTCCTTATTGAAAAAACATATTGTGTATATCATAAGAAACGGTGTCAAGTGTAAGCTGCTCTAAAGAAATGTCTCTTGCTGTTTGTAGCAAGATAACAAGCCAAACAGTGTTATATGCCGTAAACAAAACTTTTCGCAAAGAAGAGCACAAGTTAGGGGGCTGGACAGAATACAACTCTGATGATTACTCGATCGGAATGCAAAAAAATTATCAACGGTCTACTTCAAAGGATATAAGAGAGATGAATTACCTTTTATTATTGAAACGATAGTTTGCTAGAGGATTACATCTTTATTCTGTATAAAAAGTTATTATAACTCTTATTCAAAACCTTTCTTAATAAATCTAAAATGTGGAAATTTTCTAATACCTTGTCCAACACTGGTACCTATGGACCAAAAACTTTCTGTCATTTGCGTAATGAGAGTATTCAGTTGAGCAACTTGCATTCAGAACTTTTGTAGATGTTATTTGGGCTTGCATTTTATTGCAGTCTTATGAGTTATAGAAAGACTAAAAGTCTGATTTGAAGTTGGCAAAAAAAGCATTCCATCGGTTTTAAAATCTAACGATACCTAAAAGCTTATTGCAAAATCCAAAACTAATAGTGAATTGAAGTTAGTTTTTGATGGTTAGATCTGAAGGGACTTATTGCACAAATCCTATCCATAGCAAAACTGTATGTGGCTAAACGTTCTGTTATACCTTCATGCACTTAAGCTAGATAATAATCAATTCAGGGTTACAGAAACATTCACTTGAATTGGACTTTTAGGCATCATTGAAACACAGCCGAGAAGCAGGCGTGGTTGACAGATGAACCTTCGGGAGGTTCGGGTTTCAAATCTCCAAACCAACTGTTCTCATTTACGACCATTCGTGGTTTTCCTTAGTGATACAGGCAAATAACACGACAGTAACTTTCATATATGTACTTACCTTTGCTCTTCCTAGAAATTCCGTTATTGTATGCCTAGGTGCTCTGATCTAAAGTGACTCATTCCACAATAGGGGAATGAGATCTAATTGCTCAATCAAGTTAACTGTCCCATAACTTTGAATTTTTGTCAATCCTCAAACGTTCAGAAAATGATGTTTCGATGCCCAACCACGGCAGTGCCCGATCTAGCCTAGACAAACTTTCGACAACACGATCACATGGGCCAAATTAAATCAGTCAAAGATCTAAGAATCCTAATGGAGAATGCAACTTTAAGCACCTGTTCTGAATTATATATCTTGTTGGTATTATTTTTCTACAGTTCAGTTTCCTGTAGCTGTTTAGACTCAAACCTCAATACAATGATGAAACCAACGATCAAAGTTATCAAGAAAGTACTCGCTTTTCACAACAGATGTTGCATGTTCTCAACTTTTGAGGGTTTGTAACATTATATGGTAATACTCAGTATTTAATCTTTCAGTCCACAGTTTCATCAAAAGAAAACCAATGCTTTAACCGCTTGATCCGAAAGTTTTGTGCAGAACAAAATTTAAAACTCAGTTACACTAAGCTGAACTGCTGTGCTAATATTATTCTTCTACTATTTTTTGGATCAGGAATCCATAGCCCTTGTGGAGCAGTCTAATTGGGGGATAACAAAACATGGAAAAAAGAAGGAAACCTCATAAAACTAAAAAGCATCAATCCAATAAGAATTCCTGAAAGATAGAAAAACAAACTTTAAGTCTGTATCTTTGAAGAGTGTCACTACAACTGTCTCAAAATACTCCATAGAGGTGATAGAATAAAATATTTTTCTACCACAGTCGTCAGATCAAAGCTTGCCAAATGAGCTATTGTTTATCACATGATATTGAATATTGAATGACTGTTATAGTTACTACTTGATACTAAACAGATTGAGAAAAGCGATAGTATCGCCAGACAGATTTAATCGGAAATTGAATAGCCTCAATAAATGTAAGTTTCGTTTTATGGTTATGCCTTATGTTGGCCATTATTTATTATTGCAAACGTTCATATTTTTAGTACTGTTATATTGAGAATAACAATAACGATTTTTTAGTTCTTAACGTTTGTATAAAATACTAATGAGTTCAATGGAAAAAGTTTTAAGAGGTAAATTAAGTATTTATTACGTCAGAAATTCTATTATTGAAATGACTACATACATTATTAAAAGTAGTACAGGTAAGCGTGCGTGTTCATTACTGTACTAAATAAATAATAATAATAAAGTAATTTATCGTTAAGATTTTACATGGCTTTACGGTTTACATATTTTAAACCACAAAAACATAACAACTTCCTTACTTTTCTAATAAAAGTATTTTATTTTAAATGTATTTGTTTACGACTTCGCCACGCTGTAGCTCATAAACTATTTTATTAACCGACGGAAATAGTACATTCCCTTTTTATTTCTTAGGTAATTTCTGTTCGGATAGAATAAACTCTTGAGCTAAAGCATGCTGCATTAGTATTTATTGCTGTAGATCCGATTAAAACGTTATAATTTGTTCATTGAACGTTTCATCGAAGATAGTTAACTAAAATTAATAAAATACTTACCTAAAGATAAAATGGTAAAAATCCAAGACGGGCAGTTTCCTATTTCCAGTCCGTGCCTCCGCCACTGTAGCAGCCCTCGCCAAATGGCCGAGAGATCGTCAAACTGTAAACAAGTAGTAATTTTAACAATTTAAAGGGCAAAATCACATTTCAGGATATTTTATAGTTTTCATTACATTGTTCGCGTTTCTTTTACAACATACATTTCCCTGCTGAAAGTCCGATGAAAAAATACATCGTATCTGCAGTGTAATAACCCGTGTATTTCTATTAAAATTACATTTTTACAGTTTGCAAAAGTTCGTTTCTGGTATTTTATCATCATTTCTGAGCGAAAACAATGTAATATTATTACATTTTTATTACTTTTTACGCTATTGAATTGAAATACCGATTCAAATAACGTATAACGCGGGCATCCGTTACTATTTTGTCCCCCAGTTGAAAACGAACGAATTTGCATGAAAAACAACAAAAAGAGTGTTTTTAATAATAATAAAGAAGAAAAAATCGTTAGCGTCGATTTGACATAATGGGGGCGGTAGCGATTCCGCCAAAAACTAAAAATGAACATGGTAAAAATATAAATCAGTAAAAGTCAACACGTCTTTATAACATTCAACATTGTGGTCCACCATAAAAAGCTAAACTGCTCGCGCTAATGGCAAGTGTAGCTGCGTTCTTTATAACTCACCATAAATTTCATAGTGTAATATTGCAAGAGAACGGGGGTGCCATTTGTTTTTGCTTCGGTGTTTGCGATTTATAAAACTGGCCGAGTGATGTATATTTTAATTTTAAAACTAATGGGCTTTTCCTTCAATGTAAATAAAAAATTTAAGCTTCGCTGCTGCGAAATCCGCCAAATCATAAACGTAAAACTTTCCGTCCTTCTTTTATTGTGCCAGAAAATGAGTCGGAAAGTAAAGAATAAGAACACCCCTATAACGGACACTGGAAGGAACAAAAGCCGAGAGAGCACCAACTCTGCCCAAGCTTAAATTTGAAAAATATACAATATTTTAATGCAATTAAAACATACTTTCTCTCCGAAGTTAATTCAGCACTTCGCTCTGGAAAAGTATTTTGTGTAAGTTTAAAATATAAATGTAAAAACTGACTTTAAATTGCTTTATATATTTTAATGAAACTTGGATTTCCCCTCCGGGTTATACTTAAAATTCTTTTAATTTAAATCCGTAATCTCGAGATCTAGGAGAAAATGAAATGAAGAAGAAAAGTATTTGAATTTAAAGTGTTCATAACAATACATTGGAAAAATTTTTCATTTCTTTTTTTCTTTCTCTTTTTTCTCATTGATGTAAATTACAAAAGAAATTATATGAAAAAATTCCTTCTTTAAATCGAACTTTTATTCCATCTTGATAATAAAAAAATTGTGGTATAACTTTAAATAATACTTTCTTGATTTCAACGTACTTATAATCACGCGATGGTAAAAAAGTCCTATAAATTTTCATTTTGTCTGATAATACATAATTAATAAATACACATATGCCGGTGTATACTCATTAATATACATACAAACAAAGAATCGAGTAAGGAGTATAAAAAGAACACACTTGAATAATGTAAATATTACAACAACTTTCTTTTATCTTGGGAACCTTAAAATTTTCTTTTAATTCTCTTTTTAAATGTTTATGAAACTAATTAATTTAACACGAAATGTATTATTCCTTTCTTTTTTTATAAATCTCTTATGCTAAAAGCACCAGTGTGATATAATCTTCCGCTCCAAAATTAAAGACTTACTATGTAAGTAATAATGTGTATAGCATGTTGTATTATCTACTGATATTATCGATTGGGTATTTAATTTGTTTCTGGAGCTTGATACTTGGTTATTATAGAACAGTAGAAACCAATAAAGAGTATTTGTTCATAATGCTGTATACCGACAAAAATGTATTTACGACAATATGGTATCATATTTCACACAAGATGTGTCATGTGTGCATTCTGTAAATACTCGGCATAATCCCATGCTTACTATGCCGCATTATACATTTTATTTTGTAGAGGTCTTACGTGCAATAACGCAAATAAGATTTATCTTTCTGTTCTTTTAGACATATGATTAACAAATCTCAATAATATCTTGAACAATCCAGAAAAAAAATTACAAATTCAGGTTAATAGTGATCAATATCAATAACGCAGATACCATTCATTAAATAACAGGGATTATATACTATTTCAGTTCTTTCTTGGGTACAAGTACACGTGCAACCTTTGCATCATCAAAGTTTAAACATTAGACTCGATTTCACTTCTTATGTGGACTTAACTTCGAAACAGGCAGCGCTTTAAAAATGTCAGGAGTATCTACCAAACATAACGTTATTTCCGAATATTATATGTTCATTAATTACCGTTGCTGGTTAATCCGTTCATTCAGTTCATTCATTCAACAGTGAAGCTAGATCATTAAATCCAAATTGATTGAATACCATATTGCATGAAGAAATAAAAATACCAAAGGCAGTTTCCGTTTATATCAGCTATTAAATTGCTTAATACTTATTCTCATTTGTTTAACCAATAGAAAAGCTTAATTTTCTAACTTATAACGATAATTTTGACAATATTTAACGCAAAAACCAAAAGAGTTAAAAAGAAGTACGTTATTCTAGGACAATGAGTAACAAGACCAACACCAGTCAAAAACGAATTCTAAAGCTACCCAAGTTTTTTGCCACGTTCGTTTTAAGGTGCGGACACATCTAACCAACGAGCGCGAACGAGCATAAACAAACAAATTGTCAAAAAATGAGTAGGAACGAACACGTTCGTTGTTGTTCCAGCTAAATTAAAAACAGCTTACTACCTACCTGATTCCTTTAATAAAATACGAGATGTCGCTTCATTATAATAGTAGGAAGCACCTCATTGTAAAAGCAAGTGCGACTTTTATAATCATGAATCAGTTACTGAAAAAAAAAGAAAAATTTAGACGAACATGGTGGATGACATCTTTGTTTAAAACGTGAATTCAGTAGGATGCTTCTACTTTACTGGCAGATTTGCAATGTGAAAATTCTGGACACTGAAAATTTTACATGGTTATCTGCTTCGGATTTTGATAAGCTTCTTCAAATGATCGGGCCAAAAATAAGTAACCAAGACACATTCTTCAGGAAAGCTATATCTGCGAAGGAACGACTGAGTGTTACATTACGATTTTTGGCAACCAGAGATTCCTATAGAAGTCTCAGCTACTTTTTCAAATGCTCAAAACAAATAATCTCTAAAATTGATAATAACTGCAGAAAATAATAAAACTGTTTACTTCTAGTCTACATGTCACGTACAAGAACAAGCGCGATCGAGCACTTCTCTTTGAAGTACCAACAACGGTTGGATCGTTGCTCGTCACTGTTTGGAGACTTTTGCCTTATTGCTCGTGTTTGCGGCTGCGTCCACATTTAATTAGTTCGTGTTTGCTTAGATGTTTGTTTGCGTTTTTTCGTGCTCATTCGTTAGATGTGTCCGCACCTTTAGATTTCAAATCGCCCATGTATTATTACCTACACAGAGCATTCAATTTTCTAGACTCCACAAGGAAATCTTGAAGATAATAAGAGACAAATGAGAACTGAACTGAGAACTGATAGTTAAAACCAAAATTCGATTATCTGATTTGGTGTTTGATATATTTGAAAAAAATTGAAGAATTCAGATTTCCTTTTTTTGTAAAAAAAAACATTCTCGAAGAAACTCTTAAAAAGTGAAGTATCCAGAAAATTGAAAAAAAAAGATTTCCGTCACAGAACTACTAGAACAATATAAGAAGAGTAAGTATGACTGAATGCCAATCTGAAGATACTACTTTCGGCTCTAAGAATAAGAACCCAAAATGTTTGTAGTATAAATGCAATTCGTAGGTTTTGCTAGTAGCCCAAGCAAAGAAAAAATGTGGGGCATCACGCTTTTGTGTTGATAATAGAAAGCTAAACACTGGGAAAGTGTAAAGATCCTCTCGGTTTACTGATTAATGCAATTCAATCTTTTATCTAAGAATTTCAATTTTTCAAATCTTTCTTTGTTCTAACAGATTTTCTGCAAAACTGCAATTCTTTAGTCTTGCAAGTCGCCAATTAACCAAGTCATTTTCAAGTGCATGCTAAACACCAAAATAAACGAAACTCCGAAAAAAAAATAAAAATTATAATTACACTTATTTAGATTTAGCAATTACTTATACCTCTCCACTGAGCTTCAATAGATTAATGCGTTTTTAAGAAGCCCACTTGTCTGACAGCCGACTACGCAACCTATTCTTTATATATGTGTACTTTAAAATGGAGAAAGATCTTTCACAAGTAACTTGGGATACAGGGAGAGTCGGGAGGTATTGATAAGCCGTGGCCAAAGCAGAATATGCTCCTTGAAACAGATTATATTTTAAATCTTCACACAGCAACATATGGCGCAGTTTTGGCAACTTCTACGAATCTTTGGTTTTTCTTGGTTTTTGGTCATATCATCGGTTTATACGTCATAGTCGTCAGAATCTAAATCAGAATTGAGATTACAAACAGTTTTGTACGAATCTTCAATGTTTAGTTTTATCTTCTCCCAGTTTTCAGCGAAGCTTATAAGTTCCTCTTTCAGCGTCGCAGACGTCGCATTGGTATTATATTTAAGTACGTTGTTAATCTCCTTAAAATGTTTTGGGTGGAGTACAGAAAGGTCCCTGCACAAATTCATATTTTTAGAAAATCGTCTGCTCATGGATTCTCCTGTGACATCCATTGCGACGTTATATGTTGCTATTCTGCACTTTTCTTGTTCCGACTTTGGTTGCGTATCTTTAGACCTTTCATCGACAAACTTCAGGAAAATCTTCGATTTCTATATCAATGTAGTTCACCATTAGCTCAGTATAAATTTTTTTGTTGCACATTGAATGCAAGACATATACGCTGTATTGAGCGCAATTGCTGAACGGCAGTTTGCATCATGGCATTACATCTAAGCAGATCCAGGCCTTTCTGGAACCTTACTAGAAACCAAATTATTGTTAATCAACACATGGACTGCCAAAAGATTTGGCTGTAGATATTTTCCCATAAAATAACTTGTATGCACAACTTTAAATTTACTTTTAAAGTTAAAGCACATTATTTTAAATATTTTTGTGAGGATCGTAAATTAGAATTATACACCGGCCCTTCGGGTATTTGCCCGAATGCCCGGCCGTCTCATCCGTCACTGATTCTAATGTTTACTTACAAAAATCAGAGATAACACAAAACATTATAAATAGATTTTTTAATTTTTAACTTGATTGAAATCACGATATGCTTTCAGAAGAAGCTCCGACATCTTTTAGTTTGAGTATAATTTTGTCGCTCACTTACACAGGGTAAAAGATCAATGTTCATTTGAAACAAACGGAAATGTTTTTCAGCTGAAGGTTACAGCAACTTTAATTGTAGTAATATTTTTTATTTCGTTAGTTACTTTTAGAGATACCAGGCTTTTACTTATCTTTCCAAAAACCGTATCCCATATAGAGCACAAACGTCCAAATTACGATGATGGACGTCCAATGGACATTCGTAGGATGCACATTTGTCACCACTTTAGACATTCAACGGACTTTACTAGACGTAATTTGTATATTGTAGTCATCTGATGTATGTCCAAAAAGTTGAACAAAGTATGGACCAAAATGCCCAATATCCAAAAACATCCAGTGAATGTCTAATTTAAGTCCGTAGACGTCTGAAGCAATTTTAGACGACAAATGAACGTCCAGTGGATGTCCGTTGCTATATGGGATATAAACCAAAAGTCGTCTAATATGGTTAGACATCCATTACCTAGTTTTGTGATTTTGGGCAATGATTAGAATTTCTTTTACTTACATTTTTCATAATAATCACTTGCAGCGTAAAAAGAGCGTCAAAAATAAACATCATGTACAATCTTGATCAGGTATGCAAATGCAACACTTGCAACATCCGTATGCCAGTGCCCCAGATTCTGCCTATTACATCAAAAAGGTCAAATATAAAATTATAATAATCCTTTTGAAGCAAACTTTTCTTGATTCAATGAGAATGATTGTTGTTTTGTTTTTTAGCTATCACCTTAATAAGGATTCAAGATTCTGTTTTAACTGTGTTACTTTTCGTCTGTAAAACTTATAGACTTCTTGCGGTCTAAGACTACATGTACTTCATCAACGAAAATGCGCCAAGTATGACGTCATTAAAATCGAAGTGGCGTAACATGGCAGTTAGTTAATTATAAGTTATTAGATATTGATTATGACTTCCTTCTATCAGTGAACTTGGACTGGTCCGACTTATTTTCGTCAACTGCGCACGAAGTCTACCACACTACAAAAGTTAATTATCAACTCGACTTATCTTTATTTTATAATAGATAATCATAGTATCAAATTGTACTGAATTAAGAAATAGTCCAACTCCGTTGTCATCGTTTGTTCCGCTACAAGTTTTCGTCATCCCGGATTATTTGTCATCCGGCTGAAGTTTGGAACATCCACATCGAAAGGAGAATAGATTGGTGATCATAAATTTCCTTTTGGGGAAAGAGAGAGAGAGACTCGTAAGGTTACCGGTTATCAACGATTGACGGGATCATTCAATTGGTTGCAACTACACTCTTAAACCGTAGCATGGCGTGCAGCAATTGTGGTTCTGTGAAAAATCGCTTTTTCCACATAATTAAGAAGCAAGGAAGCATATCATTGCTGCATTCTGGTTTCCGAAAAATAAGATTCTTCTTTGGTCATAACGGTAAATGGATTGGTTTTTGGGAGGTGCGATATACAAGTGTAATGCAGGTCGTGCTCGCTCTAAATTTTGTTATGACATAGTGCAAACACGGAGTTTTGTGACAATCCGCAGCGGTGCTGTGTTATGGTAGCGGTAGAAACATACAAGCGGTGATTTCTCGTTGTTGCTATGGGAAAGGAGCTGACCGTGTTGTATGTTGTGCTAGAGCGTGCTCGTTCTTGCTACGTCCACCAACAAGTCAACCATCATCATTATTGCTAAGCAATACCAAGCACTACCGCCCACTCTATTCTCATTCGCACCATAAAACCAACTATCTACAGTGTGGTCCAATCTCGATGGGACTAAATGGGTAACTTTCTTATTAGCGCAGATAAATAAAAACGGCTTAGGTACTTGTGACCTCTTTTTTCATGCTTATTCCATTGCCGTTGCCAAAAATAATTTGCCGTCTTTTGTTTTTTCCTTAGAGAGAAAAAGTGAAAAATGGTCGAGTTCTTCATTTTGCCGTAACTTCTTTATTTTTGAAGCTAGAACAAGATCATTTTAGCATTGTTAAGGCACTTTTTAACGTACAATTCAATGCCGTGAGTCGTTGTTTTCTAGCTCTTTCCAAAGGTAATAGAATAAGCATGAAAAAAGAGGTCACGAGTACCTAAGCCGTTTTCATTTATCTGTGCTAATAAGAAAGTTACCCATTTAATCCCGTCGAAACTGGACCATACTGTACATTAGCTACCGCTGAAGTTACCACTGCTGTCTTCAAGAACGTTGTCATCAGCATCTTCAACATCACCACCAGACTGATACCTCCAAAACCAAAAATCAAATTAATTTAATAGAGCCCGGAGGCATCGGGTGAACCACTCGGAAAATGCAGTTGTATAGTTCACTCGCAGCACCAATACTCTCCACCCAAGCTGAAGTTGGCATACTGAGAAAACAGTTTGATTTGCAAAACCATTACCATTGTAGTATTTCATTTTTATGTAGAATCTTGATGAACCATGCGTAATAATTTTGAAATTTTTGTAATTTAATTAACAATATCATTATGAGTATGTTGCAAATTACGTATCTATCATTAGTCCTTCTTTATCTGTATTTACATACTTGGATACCATAATTTTGTCTCGATGAAGATGAAATATTAGAAATCAACTTGCCTAGGATCTTTCTTAGTTGACATTTGAAGTATCCTTTATATCTCTTCAGAGCTAATTTCTCAAATACAAACTAATAAAACTGTAGAGGTACAAGTTAGCTCTTTTCCCCTTAATCTGTAACACGGAATTAGAAAATTTGTAAACTTACTAAGAAAAGACAAATTAAATATAATAAAAAGTTCGTAAAGCGTGTTGAACTGATCGAAGATACATACCAGTGTATTCTGCTGGAAGCGAAGATCAAGATAGTCATGGTAGCTTAAAGAAACGGAAAACCAAAAGGAAACAATGTTGGACAAATTCGAGTTTCTAAGCATAGCATCCTCACGAAGGAAGACCAATGCAGGAAGCACGCTTGAAGACGAAGTCCAATTAGCCCGATTAATTTCCTTCAAGGAAACTGTTGGAAGATTGTGGTACCAACCAAGTTTCATTAGGTTTTGTATATAACTTCCTCAAGATTATAAAAGGGCCAAACCCGAATAGCCTTCAAGAACAGTCTCCTTGAAAATATTATCAGAATGTGCCACCGCAACTAGTCCGTTTTAAGTATATAGTCTCTTCGAGAAGGTTAATAAGAGGTGGAGCCACAAACGTGTCGTATAATGGCACATTCGTGCTTTGCTTCCTCGATAAGGTTATCGAAGGACAGAGTACCACTATTTGCCACCACAGGTGGCCCATTTTAAAACTAATCCCGATTAGTTTTCATGCATAGTTTCTTCGATATCTTTTTTTCAAAAAAGAAAAAAGTCACTAATACTTCCCTGAAGAAAGTTAAACAAAAAGCGTAACGGTGCTCGTTCTGCGAGTGGGCGTGTCAAGCCAGCAAACGTAGGTAATTCCAATTGTTTAAATAAGATGAAAAATTATTCAATTAGAAATTTTTTTACCAAAAGTTATACAGACAATTAGTTTTGCTGAACTCGTTATAGAAGCTTTGACGAGAAATATGGTTGATCACTTTTTAGATCACAATTTAGAACAAATAAACCGTTAAAACAATGTAATCCTTATCTAAAAGAAACATTTTAAGAGAGAAATTAATGTGATGGAACGACACTACCTTATGAGAGCCGTCTTTGCAGATAATTAATATCCAATTTAAATGAAGATACTTTCAAATTATACTAATTAATATTTTTAGTGAAGTAGAAATTTCCTGTAACACTTTTTACTTAAATCCACAACCTATTGTGTTTAGTAACTGGGTCGGAAAAACGTTTTGTGTTTTCTACTTTGTTTTGCAGAAAATCCAAAGCATTCCCGTAAATAATAATTACGTTACATCAATGCAAATGTATTACACCCACCTCCAAAATGATGAGCTTCGAATACTACTACGTCTATTTAGCGGAATGAGACATAAAATGCAAAAATATTTATATATGCTTAGCAATTTCGTACAAAATAAATGTATGTATTTTCACAAAACCACAAAAGTTTAATTAAACACATTAAAATTCAGGGTTCGTAATATGTTTAAGTTTTCATTCAGTAAACGCTCCACGCAAGAACACAAGTGTAACTTCAACAAAGCATATGTGATGACCTCTTAATAATTTATAATTAACAAAACACAGTAGCCAGATGACGGCTGTGTTATAACACAAATGTAAATTGTAGTACTACCACAACGTATACTAATACAACAACAAGAATGACTGAATTTCTGAAAACCTGTTCACTATGTAGTATGGATATAAATCTAGGGTATTTTAATAATTAGCAGTAGTAAAGGCAAACTTAACACTGCTAACATTTTCTGTTGACTTATCACAGAAAACAGATTTTCTTCAACGTTGTAAATATTAGTACTTTTAATCAGATATTTTGTTGGCATAATAAAGACCACACGGTAGAATGAACAGATTGATATTAACAAAAAAGACTATAAACTACATAATAATCAAATAAATTAAAAATTGGACAAAAACTAGGTCATAGTATTTTTTACCCCACGAAGATTAAAATTAAAGTCAGAATCATTTCAAAAGGAGTAATAAATACAATAGGAAATCAAATCAAATCAAATCAAAGAGCAATAAATTACATAGATGGTCAAAAACAAAAATACAAAATGTAAGGCATTATTGGTTTTATGGCCTTGAAAACTAAAAAATACATGTTATCAATTTTATACATGGTGTAACAATTAAGGTAACCAAGCGAATGTCTTGGCTATTTAAAGAGATACCAAGAAAATGCTTGGTATAAGAAATGAATAGGACAAAAGTATCTAACTGTATGTAATCTAAAATAGAGCATCCTGTATATTTCCATAAATTGTTTTCCCTCGTTTTCCAGTCTTGCAGAAATAAACTTTAATCTTTAAGGTTAAAAAGTAATTGTGGCAATTTTAGCTAAACGATTTCGCTATGTCGAGTGGTCAAGAACTATAGACTATAGGCACAATCAGTGGATATAGTCAACAGAACTGGATTTTAAACAGCAGATTCATAGAAATACCAAAAATTGAAAAAACTATTTTTCGCTGTATCGGCAAAGTCAACACCATAATAAGTATCTATGACATTTCGTACTGTCGGACGTATCAAAAAATACGGCAGTGGTTAAAAGTACTGATTGAAAAACTTCAAATGGAAATTAAATTCAAACAGAAGAAAATTGTTACCCAAAGAAAGCATTAAGAGCTCTCTGTTCAATTTCAATAAACTCCCAAATGACAGATCAATCTCTTTTGCCCAAATATGAACTTGAGACTCATTGATGATTCGGGTAATTTCTTCTCTCTATTTGATTGTAGCCAGATTGATGCAATCTCTCATTCGATCAACGTCTGAACCACCACGGGAGACCAAATCCAGAAATTGCGATTTATGACTTCCGGTAGACATTAAAGATGATAGAGATCTACCAATACGGTTGAAAGAAATCTTATGAAGATTTTTTTCTCAGAAAATCAGACCACCCTAATGTTTTTAGCTGTGAAGCTAAACCATGAGGAAATTGTAGTATGTGACGAACCTAAGCAGTATAGGATCATTTGAAATTTGAATTTTCTTCACAACTTTCAAAAAAATAAAAAGAAAAGTCGTTTCATCGTCTAAGAGGCGCGTCAAAATGGGTGTTCTACGATGTTTTTATTATGATCAAGTTCTGAATGTTCATGCCTACAGAATAGGATTGGCTTAATTTGGTCTGTGTTGGTGTTATATGTATGCTGACATAACAATGAACTAGCCGTTCTTTGATCTGGCAAAAAGTTGGAAGTTGTAATTTTGGATTTCAGTCCCAGTCTGGTTTGGTCAATGTTTTGTTGAGAATACAAAAATTGGTCATTGAGTACAAACTAGATCTTTTTTGACACTTGGAAAGTTATTTTTACTTCAAATAAGCATCAGAAACCTAGGCTTATTATCCTACATGTAATTACGGTAATGTAGAATACGAAGTAACCAGAACTCCGAGCTCGGAAAGGATACGAGAAATAATAAAGAAACAGAAAAACAATAAATCACCTGGGGAAGACGGAATACTACAGAATTAATAAAGACAAACAAAAGATAATAAAAATGGACGCAGAAATTTGGAAAAAGGAGATGCCAAAGAAATGGGAACAAGCCCTCTTATGCCCTATGCATAAGAAAGGCTATAAGATCTTGTACGAAAATTACAGGGACATACCGTTACTAGATACCATGTATAAAATATCAGCAACAGTAATTCGAAAGAGAATAGGTGAGATAATAGAAACAACAAAGCGGATTTAGATCAAGATCTGTAATGGACCAGATTATCTATGGTTTTAAATATTGTTCTAGAAAGCATAATAAGAAAAAGTAATCTGAAGACGACTGGAACGATCTACAACCAATTAATACAGTGTGTAGCTTACGCAGACGACTTGACTTTGATAACAAGAACAAAGGCCATGATGACAGAAGCAGTTCAAAAACTGGCAAACACGGAGAGAGAAAACCAATTTAGCAAAAACAAAATACATGAGTATAAACAAAAGGTGAGAAATTATACTTTACAAATAACAACTACAAATGAGGATAAATATAACTTCGAAAACGTCTGCACATTTTGCTACCTGGGGGTAACTATAACAAAAAACGGAGATGTAGGAGTAGAAATAGATGACAGAATATAGAAAGAAAACAAATCTATGGGGTCGCTAATGAAATTATTCGGGTGTAAGAATATTTCACGCAAGATTAAGCTAAGAATATACAAAACAGTGATCAGACGCGTGGTTACATATGGAGGTAAATTGTGGTTACTCCGTACAACAAATACAAGACTAATACTGAGAAGAGAAGTATTAATCAGAAGAACAAATGAAGAAGTGATGAATCTATGTGAGGAAACATCAATCATCGGGGTTGTAAAGCGCAATACTAAGATGTCTGGGACACATCCAAAAACTACCACAACACAGAATACCGAGAATGTTACTCAAGATAAATAAAACGGAAAAGGATGCCCGTGAACTAAATGGTTAGAAGTAACTATGAATGACCTTAACGAAGAAAGGCAGCTTTGGAGAAATGGAAATCAAAACAACTATGAAATCAAGCCGTAGGCCTTCTAGACCTGGAGGGTTGATTTATATATATGTCTATGATATTTCCATCGTGATCAATTTCAGAAAGTTCATGCCTGCACGGTAGGACTGACCCAAAAGATTAAGATTTTGGATTTCGACCTCACTTGGCCTCCAGTTGAGACTAGAAAAACTGGTCATTGAATACAAACGAAACCAGGATCGGACAGTTCCTCGCCGCCGGTTCAGCGCCGCCGTTTCATCGCCATGTCAGGTTTAATAATAAAGAAACAAGTTTGATGGGTATTATGCTGTAGTCAAAAAAATAACCTTACTCGAGTCTTTTTGGAAAATACACCATATATGCTTGCAATTCGAAAATCTAGTAAGTAACATTAGTTATTGTTTTTAGATTTTTATTTGCAAAACTCTCGCATCTCTTTCTTGTATGTATGATTCAAAAATAAGAAACAAAATAGATAAATAAAAACATTTTGGTAAAATAATTTTGTAATTTAATTATTTGTATTAAAGTAGCATAATTATAATACACGAATTAAACAACCACATGACTAGACATATTTCGCTTTTCTAAATTCCACCAGATATCATAAAAAATGGAAAAATTAACACAATTCAAAATTCACATTCTACGTAATTAATCTAAAATTGATAGTTGTGAAGCAGCCGGCGAAGGTATTTGATTTTATTTCTATTGTTATAGTCCAGCACTAATCTCATGATTCGTTTGTCAGTTAAGCGGTATTATCGTAATTTCGTGGATGGTTGGTTTCCTGCAACTAGTTGCTCGTAGTAACTATCGCGTCCTTTTTGCATCTTCCGCAATCCGTCAATTAGCTTCCATATAGTAGGGTGATCGACTACTAGCTCCGTCTGTATACGTCGATGAGCAGCCTCAGCGTAATTACTGGTGCGATCTTCCTCGTTTAAGTTCTATTATGTAAGTTCCAAACTGCTAGTGGAAATAAACCGGGACGTCTGCCATGGCCATGTCTGTTTGGATGGCCTAAATAAGTATCTTTAAACCACTCCAAGAACGGTTGTAGTTCAGGTGGAAGTTCATTTGCCAAGTCATCCACATATTCATCCAAATCCTTAACAGTAACGAAGGCCAAAGGAAGTACCATTTTGGCTTTTGTTAAACGTTTCTTCATGTTTTTGGCTAAGTGGAAGAAGTACCCGTTAGTAGTCACTTCAGGAAAACATTCCGACATAGCAGCAATTGCTGCCTGTTCAAAATCACATGTGATACACGCTAGATTTAAATTTGGTAGCAAGCCCTTTATTGTTTGGAATATTTGAACGTAGGTTCTGCGTCGCGTGTTTGGAAAAAGCGCCTAAAATACAGGATGTACTTCTCCTAGCTTCTTTGCCATCACAACATAAACCCGAGAAAATAATTTCGGCGAAATGGAAAATGTTCCATCGGCGAACCGATTTTGCGAAGTCTGTAGATGTTGCAGCCAACTTTCTCTCCCAAATATCAAGATTATTGCATGAATCAATTATAAAAAATAACGGAAATTAAGCGGCACATTAGATTTATTTTAGTTAACCTGGAATACGCAGAAGGCATTATCTAAAACTGTAAGCAATCGACGGTCTTTACATGAAGAAATAAGAAGTTTGAATAGTCTGAGGCTTAACTGCGGCGATGATACGGCCGGCGTTGAAATGGCCGGCGATGAATCGGCGGCGATGAACTGTTCTAGACCGAACGAGACCGTTTTTGACACTTGACACTTGGGAAGTTATTTCTACTCCAAATAAGTACAACTTTTACAGTCTAACACTAGTGTGAGTAGGAGTGAGTCGATGTTATTGACCACTTTCGGAATCCAGGCATTCATAATGGGTTCATTTCGTTGTGAGAATGATTAGCCATTAGGTTACGTTAGATTGTGTATGGTAGGGCTAAAGTCAACCAACTGTTAATCTGATTAATAATGGAACAATTATCAAAACTTAGACCTTGAGAACAAATAGTCTACTAGAAAAGCATTTTTCCTTGATGAATTGATCCGGTTCCGAAATGAACTTGAGATAAAACGAACAACAGAAACACAGTCAAGATGATGGCATATCTCGTTCTAGAACCGCAATTTCTTTGCCACATTTACCTTACAGTTCAAATTTAGTAACATGTAATAACCCTAATTTACTAACCTTTGGATGTTATAAATGGTGCAGAAAGTTCTTTGAATCTACAGACTAACTAGATCTGATCCCGTAAGAGATTAAAGGTTTTGAAAAATGACAAAACAAGATTATACAACACACAATCTAGTAGTTTCGAATATATAGAAATTATGATTTCCGTAATATTTTCAATTCTTCTTGCTATTTTGCCCATAGCAATACTTCACTTCGATTTATGAAGACCTATGTCATGTCAGATAGTCTTAAAATTGAAATTCATTACATTTGATTTGTTTTCCACCAAAAGTCAAAGTTTGGTTCTATCACTATCAACAGTCACATTCTGTTATATTGTATGCTATCTCCAAAGATCTGTTCAAGCCCAGAAGCTTCTCAATTGCAAAGATCGGAATAGTCTTCATTATATACTGATTACATCCGGTAAGGTGTTCCTTCCATGTTTTTTATCTATGCTATATTTATTACAGCGAGTAACTGCAGGGGTGTCTCAAGGTCATTTTCCAGATTCCAGATTGTTAACAATATTTATGTACTAAATATAAAATATAAACATTTTGAAAATTATTATGAGCAGCTGGTTTTAAATTGTCGGGCAAAAACCTGGCAATATTAATGCGGGATAATCCGGGCAACATGTTTTAACGCATGCAAGAATAAGAAAATTAATCTACTATAGCAAATTTATTGCCTCGGCTATTATACATTACAGTCTTAAGAAAGACTATTAAAACAATCGTTAAATTTTTAGATATTTATGAAATATGTAAAATCAAAGATCAAAGCTTTGAATATTAAGTGAAAATTACAAATTTACGCGCAAATCGTTTTTTATTTATACCGAATGTTCTTTCCGTGTGAGTTCAAAAACAGGTGAAAATAACCATTAAAGTTATCTTAAAGACGTTTTGTTACGTTATGTCCTTATTTTCTCTTCAACTGTTCTTCAAGTAATGAATGAAGAAATTTCTAAACGCATAAATGCATATCGAATCCTTCATTTGCATATCTTTTTAGTTTCTAGTTAATCTATAATAATAATAATAAAAAAAATACATTTTGTGTTTTACATGCGAACAATAGTTCAAATTTTCCCAAAACAAGTTCTTGTTTTAAATTATAAACCAGCATGTCATCATGAGAATGAAAACGAACGAAATGTTAATATGATATTGTAACAATAATAAATACAACAGTAAAAACGGCAATTTAGTAATAATAAAAAGTATGGCGAGATGCACTATCTAAAACAGTCTACCTACACGGTTACGTTTCCGCAAGGATCCTTATCTGTTTATGACCAAACTTAATATTAGTAGTTCATTTAACTGGGGTATGTTTCGAGACGCTAAGAAAATTAATGAGAAGTTTCTAGTAATTTATGCCACGTAATAAATACATTTTGCGAAACTGTTATTGTACATGGGTTTTATTTCTCGAAAACACAATAGCCACTTTACATTTTACAACATTTACAGAAATATATATCAGAATAGAGATGAATTTACATAGAAAGGGCATTTAAATTGATAATTAGAATAGTAATAAAGTAATAAAATTGCTTTTAAAAGTTACAATACATTTACAAATGTTAAAAGTAACGTGATTTACATATTTACATGTTTTTTTAGAATATGAAAATGTCGTCCACACATGAGTAGCGAAGTGTGAAAGTACTAAACGAACATTTCACAAAGCGTTTGTAAAACTACATTATAGTCGCATCCGTGAACAAACGTATACAAATGAATGTCAATTTATTATCAGTAATTAATATATTTTGTATAAATTCATTTTGTAATTAATGTATAAAACCAATTATTTTCCATTTATCATCAACTACTTTAGACGACAATAACATTATACCAATTTTTTAAATTAATTTAATTAATTAAATGATTAATTTGATACAGGATGTATAATTCATGGCTAGCTAGAATTTCTACAAACATACAGTTTCCTTTTTCTTTCTTTCATTTTCTTTAATGCTGCACTTTAGATAAACACACAAATGTAATTAAAACTTCTAAATCCATTTAAATGTAATAAA
>VTPC01000659.1:218771-266939 GCA_011009095.1 Ignelater luminosus | reverse complement strand
TTTTGTCTAGTGGAAACTTGAACGTTTGGATGGTTTATGACTATGTATTTAAAGTAAAAATTGTGCATAACGTCTCGGGATTGATTCACAACATTTGAATAACTGATATTTGTTGTGCGTTATTTACCACAAATTCATGTTGTCAATTCTTTTTGCAAAGCCCAGTTTTGAAGCAAAGAATAGATTATCGAGTCTAAAGAAGACAAAAGAGTTTTTTGCCACTGATTTGACGTTATCTTCAACAACATTTGATTATAAACGGTTTTTTTAGCTTGAAATAATGCTGATCTGTTCAAACACTAGTGAACAAGTGCTCAAGTTACAAGGCTCCGTTTACGAATCTACCCTCTATAACATATTGGAAAATTTGCTTAAAGTTATCTTTTAAGAATATTTATTTTATTAGCTGAATATAATTAAGTTACACAAAATAAATATTATTGTGTATCAACTCGTTTTCCAGTTTTGTCTATTAAGTAATTCCATTTACTATTATTGAGAAATGTTTTAACTTCGAATAATGTATTTTAGTAGCTTTGTAATTGTTTGAGGACAATAACAATAAGCTGAAGTTGTCTCATCGTATACTAGGTAAACAGGTGGACCACATAATTATCCTTTATAGCAAACCACTGGGTTTGTATGATACCGTTAGTCCCACGCCTCTTTATTACTAAAGAACTGCCTGTTGTTTTTGGTTGTATGCTATAATTATCATATAGGAAGTTTTTACGTTCGTTTTTATTATGTATGTGACGTGTAGAACTAACTGATCGAGAATACGTTTTATACGCGTCTTGTAGTACAACAAAACGATTAAAAATGTGTTTCAGTTTATTATTTAAACATTCTTCTATGTGAGTTACGTGCATATGCATATACGCGTTATCATAACCGGACATTGATAAAATGATAATAAAACATGCGTTCATGCTTTTGATTTTGACAGAGGAAGAGTGTTTAAAGCATTACACTTTTAGATAAAAGTATAATTAACATAAAGAATGAATTTATCAACAATGCGTGCATTTCATTGACCTTTGCATGTAGAAACTTGTTATTTATAAAGCTTGAACTACCAGTAAAGATTGCTTTAACGATTTATTTTTTATTAATAATCTGATTACCCAACGCATAACAATTATAATTTAATTAAGTAATAGTAGATAAAGCAATGCTTAACAAGTTTATGAAATTAAATTTTAATAATTTTTTTCAGGTGCTGTTAAATTAAGCGGTCAAATGCGTAAGAGATGGCGTCATCATTGGAAATGCAAGATGGTGACTTAATAGATCTTCATGTTCGGTCACCTATCTTAGCTCGCATTCCTTCCACCGGATTGATTGAAAATTCTCCTGAAAGTCTGCTCGATTCTGAACTTCCTGTATTCGCAGAGAAATTACAAACGACATCGACATTCGAAATACCTTTAGAAATAAATAAAAATAACTGTGTGGATGTGGAAGAGATATTAATTTCAATCGATGATGACAACGATGAAATGGATGGAGATGACGGAATTACAGCAGATAATCCACAGTGCTTGGCTAGAAGTAATAGTGCAATATTACTCGAATTGTGCCAGGAAGAAAACGAAAGTAGAACTCTTTCGGTTTCATTAGAAAATTTAGAAGCTTTAGATGTTTTAATGAAGCTTGATGAAATTTTGAATGAAACTCTAGAGAAATCTAATACCATTTTAGATAATTGCGATCCTTGTTCTTCAAACGACCAACAGCAAAAATTAGATAATGTAACAGATGAAATCGATAAACAAAGTATAGACGATTGTTTAGAAGATCTAGATAATTATTTGAGGGCGTTCGATACGAGCGCTTCTGATGATTATCCGGACTTTTCAAGTGAGTCATTTCCATGTAAATTTGGAGATAGCCAGCGAAGCACGCAAAGCAGCGCGCAATCGTTACAAGAAGTGCCGGACCTTGACGTACTCAGCGACTGTCCGGAGCATTTACCTGAAGAATCCGGCCAAGTAAATCTGGCTTACGAAGACACCGAAGGTTTCCGGGTTTTAAAACGAAACTGTCCTCAGCGAGCAACTCTTGCGGATATCGGACGCGAGCGTAGCACATTTCAAAGAGCCTCGATAAAGCGCCGCTCGGTAGGGGAGCTTGGAAACCTTACCGCACCTGTCCGGATTTCCGGAACAGGTGCGGATTCAGACGAGGAGGTAGATTGGAATTGGTTGCGAGAACAGCGAACACATGCACCTGGTGATTGTTGTACAGGGACCGTAATAGTGGAACCCTTGCAGAGGGACTTCGGTCAGATTCCAGAGACGGATCGTCATGAAAGCTCCTGGTTGCGCACGTCAATGCGTCGCATTCGTCACTTGAGGCTTCCTAGCAACGAAACACCTAGTGAAACCGATATAGCTGCCTCGGATGGTGGTGGTGAGATGGTAGCCCCTCGTGTAGACATACCACAGTGCAATGCTTTACAAACAGAGCCAGATTCTGCACGTCCTTTTAGTGCCCCGTCACGACTCGCAACTCACACTAATGCTGCCACACAATCTTCTGTTCGAAGATCACGCGATTCGCGTAGTAGAACGATTTCGAGAGAACCTGGAGGTCGTGCTCGTAGTAGCTCAGCATCTTCGCGATCTCGTAGACCTAGAAGTTTGTCATCAAGCGAATCCAGTCTAGCTTCTAGCGTGGATACCACTCCTAGTTGTACGCCTGCTCCAACACCCACTAGAAGTAATCAAGAATCCACCGCTTCCACCAACGCTAGAAGGTAAGTTTCTTTGTTTATTAATGTAAATTTAAAAATACGCAAGTGTCCTCGCTTTTTCTTTGCAGTAGCTAAATAATAATATCATGCATACTGTAGGTTAAAGAATCGATTTCCAATGCTTTACCTTAGAAATTTGATAATTAAATAAATGTATATGAACGAAAAAGTAGGTTACTAAGCCATATAAAAATTGAAGTTTTTAACTTATGCAATCGATCTGTTACATGCATACGTATGAATCACTATTCGTGGCAGATTATTGATCAATGTTATTAATGGTTTGTATTTGGCATCAATACACAACTACTTAGCGAATATCTTTAATACAGAAAGCACCACTCGTTATGTTGACAGTTTTGTACGTTTATAAGATTAACCTATTTCAATCTCATCATTAAATGTAAGTCTCCAATCAGTCATTTAGTTATTTATTCAGAAACTAACACTTTAATTAACTCGAAGGAAATCATTTTTAGAAAATAAACAAATAATTTAAAAATAGTATTAAAACATCACTTTAGTTTTTGATGATTAATACTGGCTAGAAAGAATACTTTTTAATCAATTTAAAAAAAATCGATGTAGTTAATACAATTGTAATTTATTCCTATCAATAACCTATATCGTGTTAGGATTTGAGGGTTATTCACCTAAAGTGGAAAACTCGCATGTACCACGAAAAGTCACTTACAGATCGAATTGAAATGAGGTTGATAAACCTGTAATCTATTCATAGTAATAAAAGATTAGTGAATTATGAAAACGAATTAATAGAATATGCAACAATAACGTAGTTGATGAGACTAGTCTAATTAGAAAAGTATTCCATACAATCGTGATTGGTTAAGTTATCACAACTACTTAATAATAATACTATGCATGCATGCATGCATGCACATTCAAATTAAATGTGCATAAGAAATCACTTGAATATGAACATAAATTCTCAATTATGCTAAGAAAGTTACATACATACGAACTGATCGAAAGATATTAAACCCTACAAAGAAATAAGTAGTTGCTGTTATAAAGGGTTTTCCAATAAGAGGTGTTATTTTGAATAGCCCGCTATTTCGGTAGATGTCACTTTTGAAGCTATCATTTTTTGACATTTGACAAGTAGAAACTACGCCATTAATAAATATGGAACGATACACGCTTCAACAACGCATTGAAATTATTAAAATTCACTATAAAAATGGTGAAAATTTGGCAGAGACGGTTCGTAAAACTCGAACATTTTTGGGTCACCGTGAAGCACCTTGTCGGACCGCAATACAGAAATTGGTGAAAAAATTCGAGCTCTTGGGACAAGTTAGTGATGTGAAGAATAAAACCCGTGCACGTCGCTCAAGAACAGCCGAGAATATTGCTGTTGTAGCCGAAAGTGTTAAAGAAAACCCAGGTTTGTCCATTCCTCGTCGTTCTTTGGAATTAGCCATTCCACAAACGTCATTACACCGTATTTTGCATAAAGATTTGGGTCTTAAGGCTTATAAAGTCCAGTTAACACAAGAACTCAAGCCGGCCGATCATCAACAACGTCGTGTCTTTGCTGATTGGGTCGTTGAAATGCATGAAAATGATCCAGAATTCCATCGAAAAATCATCTTGAGTGATGAGGCCCATTTCCACCTCGGTGGCTTCGTCAACAAGCAAAATTGTCGGATCTGGGGCTCAGAAAATCCAAGAGTTATTGTTGAAAAGTCTCTCTATCCTCAACGTGTGACTGTTTGGTGCGGTTTATGGTCCGGCGGAGTCATTGGACCTTACTTTTTCGAAAATGAGGCTGGAGCAACAGTTACGGTGACTGGATTGCGCTATCGAGAGATGATTAACGATTTTTTATGGCCGGAATTGGATGGTATTGATCTGGACAACGTTTACTTTCAACAAGACGGCGCTACGTGCCACACAAGCAACGAAACCATTGATCTTTTACGGAAAAAGTTTCCGGACCGTGTTATCTCTCGAAGAGGTGATCACAATTGGCCACCGAGATCTTGTGATTTAACACCTTGCGACTTCTTTCTTTGGGGCCACGTGAAAGAGAAGGTCTACGCCAACAGCCCAGCGTCGATTCAAGACCTCAAAGATGGAATTCGTGAGGCTATCGAGGACATAGGGCAGCCACTTTGCGATTTGGTTATGGAAAATTTCATGAAAAGGATATTGTCCTGTAAGCGTGGTCGTGGTGGTCATTTGCCTGATGTTATTTTCCACTATTAACGGCATACCTTCCTCTTTATAATGAAATAAACATCCGATCATTTATATTAAAAAATGGCACTTTTCTTTGAATATCAAAATAACACCTCTTATTGGAAAACCCTTTATTATTATGTTAAATTGTAAAGGACTTTTGTATAACTACAGCAGACAATGACATTCGGCACAACATTCTAATTATTTCAAAGTTTCTTTTTCTATCAGAGTCGTAGGGTGGCCTTGCCTTAGGGTTGGATGCAAGTAATAAAAATCAACTCCCACTATTCACTTGTTCCACACCGACTATGGCATCGTTATTTTCAAAAGAAACATCCTACAAGGGTTTCATGCATTGTTTCTTAAATTTCGTGAACGCCCAAATCGTTTGTAGTAAATGCCTTTGTCTAAAGTCCCTGTTTATTGAATTAGGACCGTTGTTTTCTAAAGAACTGTCTAAACATGTTACAATGGATTTCTCAAACCGAGTGTTGTAGATGTGTACCTACTACGTGTATTTTAAGCTTATTACACCTGCTTTAGTCCTCGTCTCTGTGTTTTATCATATTTAAAACTCGTCACATATAGAATTTTTTTCCAAACCACCATTTAATTAACATGTTTGAAACATTTTTAAAATCTCTACTAATTTGATGATTAAAAGGAAAACAAAAAATAACAAAAATCCATTCAAGAAAAGACGAGGCAGGTGATTGCTTCGAATTTAAAGTCTTCTTTTATTTGAATTTCAAATATGTGTTCCAAATATACATATGGTTTCTTAATTCAATAACAGTTACTGTATACCCGATGATTCACGACATGTGTGCCAAATGAAAACTGAGTTTGAGTAAAAAAGTTCATATCAACGTATGCCCGATCTTATTTCGTTACTGAGATATGGCGATTTTAAACTTTCTGCTTGGTACCTAGGATAATTTCAAAATTATAAACTAAAACCTCGCCTAAGTGAGCATCTCAATATATTAATACTTACTTTCAAACTATATCCAATAATATTCGTATAACTAATTATAGTTTTTCTATGCCGAATCTTCTCAGTCGTCAAATCTTGCTGTTAGACATATTTTCTTGTGCTGCTTCTGAAAATACTTACCTCATCCAAAGTTCTTTTTGGTGGTAATACAGAAAACCAAAAAGGACTAATTCAAGTATTAAGCTACTTCCACTGTACGTTCTACAATGATTCTATTGATGGCAGTAAAAAGTTAAAAAAAATAAATATTTACAAACTATTCTCGAAAACTGAATTTAGGCATGCCATATTTCTATTCACTACTAATTGAATATAGTCAGAAACCTCTGCTCAAACTCCAAAGACCAGTTATTACGCATTCAACACGACAACAAAATAATAACAGTAAGGTCTATGCTCTATATCAGTGGTTTTCAACCTTTTTTCAGGTTTTGAATGTAACAAAATCTCGTGGAACACTAGAGTTAATAATAATAAGCAAGGCGACTCAAATAATAAAACTAACAACACAAATATGGATGAATATCCCTTTTACTAAAAATTGTAGACTATAAATTGCATATAGTAGCAAAAGAAAACATTTCAAAAGTAATTATTACACTTGTAAAAACTAAAATGACCTCTTTGAATTCATTTTAATGCGATATTTGAGGTTGGTGTCCTTTATAGATTTCAGCAATACCAGGTCTAATATTAGATATAGCTACCCTGATCATTTCCTCTTCTACATTAGTAAGCCGTTCCCCTTTTTTAGTTTTTATATTGGTTGATGTTGAGAAACCGAGATCACACAAATATGATGTTGAAAATTGAAACAAAATTTTAAGTGTCTTTTTGGAGAGCGCTGGTTACTCTTCTTGGACAGTTTTTCAAAACGTTTTACTTGTTTAATTGAATGTTCATCAGTCTCTTGAAATAATCATTAGTTTGTGAAGCAAGATTGCCATGCTTCTTAGTAAAACGGCGTTTCAATTTCGCACGAACCATTGAGCTATTCAGCAATTTTTGTCCACATGCAATACAATGTAGAATTTGGCATTCTTTCTCATCGGCCCATGTAAATCCGAAACTTAAATATTCGTCCGAATATGCCTATTAATCATTCTTATTTTACTACGTATAATTTTATCCCCTGTATGACTCGTATTTGAAGCAACATAATTGTTACTACTTCCGCTTGTACTTGCTCCATCATTGGTACTTTGCTCAGCAGGGATTTTCTACCAGGAAAGGGATTGAAAGATTTTTAATATTAAATCTAAAGAAAAAATCAAGATAAATCTTACAATGATCTTTCATAATTTCGCGGAACACTTGCAACAAGTTTACGGAACACCGGTTGAGAAGCACTGCTCTATATCATAGGTCTGAATACAATATATGTGAAGAAACGTATTGTTTCCAAAATTAAATTAGTAGTTTTCAAGAACTTCAGTTAATTATTTTATATGGCATCTCTTCCTTTTTATTGTTAATATTAAGCATTTAATCTATATAACCTTTGTTTAGATATTGTCAAATGGTTACGTTTCATTATGCTGAACCATAATGGTCACTTGGTTACCAAGAAGCGACTGCCCAATAAAGTACACAGTTAGTTTTCTTCCTCATTTGGTTAGGTTGTGTTTTAAATTGTGCCATAGATTCTGAAGCTACTTTGAGTCTTACTGTCTCTCTGATCCGAGCTTCGTAATGGTTTCGAATCATCTTATTTAATTTTTTTTCAACTCTAGTGAGTTCAAATTACACGAAGGTTTATTATTCATTCACTACTTCTTTCTGTGATTTACCTCATAATTATTTGTATTTTTAAATTAAACCCGCTCTGGTAATTACATACAGTAACGTCAATAGCGTGTAGGCTATGGCGCGAAATATCTTAATGACACCCTGAAGAAGCGAACATTTCTGAAAGCCGGTTTGCTAAATGTTTTTATATACTGTTTTAATTTATAAGCGAGACATACACATTTTCTATACAAAACCAAATAGTCGAAAATACTGGCTTTCCTAATCATTTTAGAGCAAAGTGTACAGGGTTTTTTTGTAGAGAAAAAAAATACTGTATTAGAATGTATGGTTGCTTTTTATTATCCATTTTTTAAAACTGAAAACATTAATAAATTGGGATCATTTTAACAAAAAACAACACACGGTATATACGTGTTTGATAATGCACCAGCAGTTTTTACTAATTTTGAAGTGAATTTCCAACAGTGCCTAAAAATGCTATTAAGATTTTAAGCCTTATATTGCTGAGCGTAACAGGCATGCTAACCTGCCAGTGAAATTGCGAGATCAATTATCTGCAGTTCTTTCTTGATATTTCTATGGGGAGAAATTCAGCTATGTAAACTAGTGACCGACACGCTGATGCGGCGTGTGGTATGAAACTTTTTTAAATCTCAATCTCAAGCATGGTTGCCTTGACTGCTTAAGAAACGAAAAATAGGTTAGAGAACTGTACGAGGGTGGCCTGAAAAGTTTCGGACCTAACAAAGATACAAGACATTTTTTCTGAAAATTTTTTTTTATTTTTCAACATAGTCTCCTTGTAACTCTACACACTTCTCCCAGCGATGCTCCCATCTCTGTAACCCGTCCAAATAGTACTCGGCATTTTTCTCTGCAAAATAATTGTTCACGAAGGTGATTGCCTCTTCATTTGACGAAAATCTTTGGCCTCCGAGCGCAATTTTTAGATGAGGGAACAAAAAGAAGTCGCTTGGGGCTAGATCTGGTGAGTAAGGCGGATGGTCAAGCAGTTCAAACCGTAATTCGTGGATTTTCGCCATGGCAACCGCTGAGGTGTGAGACGGTGCGTTGTCTTGGTGAAACAGGATTTTCTTTTTCTGCAAATGTGGCCGTTTTTTCGCAAGTTCTGCCTTCAGCTTGTCAAGTAATGATGCATAGTATGCTCCTGTAATGGTTTTTCCTTTTTGAAGATAATCGATTAAAATAACTCCATGACTATCCCAAAAAACAGTCGCCATCACTTTCCCAGCCGAAAAAACAGTTTTTGCTTTTTTTGGAGCCGATTCCCCCTTTGCAGTCAACTGTTTGGACTGTATTTTTGTTTCGGGCGTATAATGGTGTATCCAAGTTTCATATACAGTAATTAATCGGCGCCAAAACTCGGATTTATTTCGCCTAAACTGCGCCAAAAGAGCGTTGGAAATATTCATTCGAACACGTTTTTCGTCTAACGTGAGCAAATGCGGCACCCAACGCGCGGACAGCTTTCTCATGCCTAAATGTTGATTTAATATATGACAAACACGTTCTTTTGACATGTTCATAACCTCTGCTATCTCTCTCACTTTAATTTGGCGGTCGTCTAGCACCATTTGGTGAACTTTGGCGATGTTTTCGTCGGTAGTTGCAGTTTTTTGGACGTCCCGAACGTTCATCGTCTCCCAAGCTCTTACGGCCACGTTTAAATTCAGCAGCCCAAAATTTCACTGTGGTTAATGATGGTGCAGAGTCCCCATACACAGAATCCAACTCATCTTTTATTTGCGAAGGCGTATTGCCTTTCAAAAACAAATATTTAATGACAGCTCGATACTCGATTTTATCCATTTTCACAAAAAAAACTCACACCCACTCACTCAAACGACTGTTACATAAAAACTGCGCGTCCAAAATGGCTGAAACTTTGGTGAGTAACTGTCAACAGATGAACAACGAAATTCAGTAGCTTTTATTTACGAGTGCTGCCATCTTCACGTTGAGGTCGGAAACTTTTCAGACCACCCTCGTACGTAGGTATAATATATTAAGTTTGTATACCATTTCATAGTTTACCATTTATTTGTATAAACGGTAAGTTTCTAGATACTTTGCTATCGATAAATAATTCATTTTAAACTGTGGTCTCTAGTTCCATTTTATCATTTGCACCATAGAATAATGCCATTGTGTCCCCATACGTATTCATCCTTTACTATTTCATTAGATATTTATATAAATCTGTAGTTTACCTTGTTTGGTCTTGAATAGTTCTCTTTGCCTTTTTATGTGCATTTACCATAGGTCTACAATCAATTCAATTTTATTCTTATAACTGCGTTTTGAATTTTTTTTATTGCTATACATATATTGCTATTCAAATTGATATTTATTATCTTTGAGAAGAAATGAGAATATTCTATTTGGAATTCTCTACTGTATAATCGAATAATCGATTTGGTGTTTAAACATTTAAAGCAAAAATCAAGATTTTTTGTTATTAGCAAGGTTACACTTATTTTACACATAAAATATTCAAGGACACGAAACATATTATCCGTAAATTCAATTTGAGTAAAATTATCAGTTCCTTCAAAGGAATTATTGATTTCTATTCGTCAAAGCAGTTTATATGAATATTACCGGTATAAACCCCCTATATTAACTAATTGATTTCCAAATTGTTTTTTAATATCTTTTAAACATGGCGTTAATTTGGTTATAATATAGTCGTATAATTTTGAATGGTTCATGAAAATAGCTGATCATGAATATGTAAAGATTTAATTAGCTATTGCATTTAAAAATAATGTCTTTAACTTACCTAATAAATGCTAATTATTTGTTATGTAACAATTAGTTTTATTTATAATTGATCAAGAAGTTTGTTTGGTTGAATTATGTATTAGATCTGATTTCTGTGCAGATTAATTACATCAACAACCAGTTTAGAAAGGAATTGCTTTGTAAAATAAGAAGAAATAGCATTACTGTTTCTTCTCCTAGATACTTGTTTTTTATATTAATTTATATTTATAGTAACACAGAAAGTAACAAAAAATGATAATATTATTGTTGATAGTTGTTGGAATGGAGATGTAGTGAACATAGGAAGGTGCGAATACAATTTCTTAAAAAAACTAATGTTACGCACTGAGGAAAAAAACAGAGATGTCGGCCTTGAAATCTGCGGATGACTTGGGGACGAAAAGTACTTGTGGTTTTTCATAAAATTCATCATTTTCTAGTAAAATGGAATTTTTCGAAGTCCTCCAATATCAAAGTTAATTTATGCTTTCTTGTTCTTTAATATCTCGGAAATAACGTGCAATATTAAAATGAAACTTTTTTACCTTAGGCAGTTACTATTATGTAAAATTCACTTTTCGCCACATTAATCATGAACAAAGACATAGAGCGGCGCAAGCGCGCCTTCTTAGAAAAATGCATGTTACGCTACTGCCTGTCGGAAAACTTATTTAACAGTTAACAGTCGTCTTTGCGATCTGCAAATGACTAAAATCACTCTTGTGTTTCTTTCGAAAATGCGCTGTTGTCGAGTAAAATACAATTATTTTCCGAAAGGATAGATAGCAAGAAATAAAGGTTCGAAATTGCATTTTTTTATGTTTGCTAAATATAAATAAGATAATTGTAGCAAAATTAAAAACAAATCGTTGAATTGTAAATAGCAGTCATTATTGCACGTAGGCAGACTGTTGGAATAAAACTTAGATTTTCTTGTTGACTGATTGTGAGTCTCCAAATTTAAAATTCTTATAATTAACCTTGATGCAAGAGGTGAAAGGATAAATTTGTATTATTTTTCTTTGTTAAAACTTCTGAATTCATTTTAATACAGATTGATTGAAAGCTAGAAAAATGAAATTACGAGTACTTGAAAAGCCCAGGAAATTTTTTGTCGAAGTTATACATATATTTACTACCGAAAGAAAATTTAAAATATAAACATTCTTGAGCGTAGAAACAAACTCGATTCAGTTTGGTATGGTAGATACATTTTTTAGAGCGATTACAATAATATAAAATACCTAAACAAAATTATGAATGCAATAATTAGAAAACAATTGCATAATAATAGCAACGCAATTGCTAATATTATAAAATCAAATAACGGATGACAGTTTCAGTGACCTAAAGAGAAAGCACTTAAAGATTTTTGCATTATTTGCAATTTTTTCATTATGTAATGTAATTATTACACGAATGTAACAGCAACGTACCTAACCGTCATCGTCGCAGAAAAAAAAATCGCAAATTAATTTAGCTACTCTTATTATTTTTAATATAATTATGTTACCGCAAGTTACGGGATTTTAGATTAAAAGCGTGCTATTACAGACGTAGAAAAAATTCCACACAATGAAATCCAGCGGTAACTTTTTAAAATAAATAAACGTTCCATTGTTAATTTCCAAGTTTTTCAATTTGATATTAATAACAAGCATCTAAATTAAATTTTCTTGCGGTCCTTTTAAATAAAATTCGTCATTAATCGCTGTTTGCCTTTCATGCCCCGTTATGCATCGACCTCATTTAGAAAACATATGCGGAAAATTTATTCATTATGCAGATTTCATTCAAAAGGGCTTAAATATTCATTGCAGGCTGCTAGTTATGGCCTTCATTTTCTCGATTTCCTGCCACTTGCACCTGATCTTTTCTTTATATCGCAAAAATATGTTATTCATTTACCTAATTTTAAAACCAAATTTTTCTGGACGTAAGCCGTCACCTTGACCACTATTTACTAAAAGTTTTTCCCTGTTTTATGTGCGTATATAAGAATAAAAAGACAAAAACATTTATAACAATTGAAGCTTAGGAAAAAAAAGAAAATGCGTTGTCATACTAAAAATCAAGTCGATCTCACAGTAAGTGGAACGGAAATACAAAGCCGCATTTGCACCACGGAAATTAGCAGAGTGGAGCAAAAGATGTAATCGTTGTTAAAAAAAATAATAATAACAAAGATTCAGCTGCCCGAACATCCTGCTTTTGAAACATAGGCAATACAGGTGATAGTTTGAATGTGAAGGATAACTGCTTTATATTTCCTTATTGCTTAATAAATACACACAAAATACGTAATGACACGCCCATCAAAAAAAATAATAATTAGAATTTTGTTTGCTAACGTCATTATTGAAATATTTAATTTTAAAGAATTAATTTATAAGAAATATGACACTTTAAACAAGGAAAATCTGTGTGAGCTGAAGATGATTATTGGCATATTTCAATTTTTTTTTTACTTGACCTTTGATCGAATTCCTGTTTCCTGCATGAATATTTGTATAGAGGTAATTTAGTGTTTTCAGCAGTAAAAGCAATTTTATAAAAAATTAGATAGTAAACATACCTATCATAACAATGAAATATTACGTAAAAATCTACCAATCATATGATACAACCACAAAAAAAAATAATTTGTAAAATATTGATCATAAATGTAAAAGGTGACCGTGATTCATGTCTCAATGCGTTAACATTTCACGATAAAAGCGTCAATTAATATTTACAGTTATATTGTCTTTGATATACCTTGCCTAACTGGAAAACGAATGTAGGCTCGACTTTAGATTTTATGTTTAGTTGATGATGATAACTGTTAGCACTGTTGCCTTTTTCTGCTAAATTCACTTGATTGAGGAGGGTTAATTACTGTTGACATTAAATTCTGTTAAACTAACAGACGGTTTAGTTTAAGCGAGAACAGTTTGTAGATAACACTAGAATCTTACTTGATTCCTAAAAATGCAATTTGGATGAATGATCAAGGTTGTCGATTCCATTTTTAGCTTTATGAGATAAAGAGTTGACATTTAAAATATATACAGGGTTATCCAATTCAATTTCTTTTCGGAATATTGAAAACTATTAGATTCTAAAAATACATAATATTTACTGCAAGCCTTTCCTTTACAAAAACGATTTATCATTCTTTGCTTGAATATAATTTGCTTCATAAGAAATCACCAACGTCTTCAATCATTTTGGGAGTAAAATAATCTTAATATCCGAACTAATAGTATTCCAATCAAAGCTATTCATGTATAATTAAATACCCACATTGATGGAATTTTTTTGAGACCCTGGGCAAGGTTCTGTCAGGGGCTTTCTTATCTGCTATAACACGTTAAAATAGTTTTTGGAAACACTTTAAGTTGTTGTAATAAATACCAATTTCCAAAAATGTTTTCCACGTAAAGTTACTTCTATAAGTACCAGGTGTATACCTATGAAATGAGACTTTAAGCTATTAGACCACAGATGTCGCTAGGAGTATTTTTAAACTGTCCCAAATGTCTTATTTTTTTCGTCTGTCATCTGTCAACAATATGCAATTCATTGTTTGTGATGTTTCATACAACAACGCATTTTTTTCGCTCTTAAAAATGTCGAATTTCGTGCCTTCAAACTACGATTTGCGGACATCGTTGATTTTCTGTTATCAATTGAAGAAAAACGCTTCTCAAGCTCATCAAATGCTTATAGAAGCTTACGGTGGACATGCTCTAAGCAGAGCACAGTGCTTCAGGTGGTTTGAAAAATTCCGAAGTGGTGATTTTAGCGTGGAGAACGAGGAACGTGGCCGGCCACCGAAAAAGTTTGAGGACACCAAATTGCAAGCATTGTTGAATGAAGATGATGGTCAAACGCAAGAAATGATGGCAGAGCAGTTGGGAGTGACCCAAAAAACCATTTGCAAACGTTTGAAAGACATGGGCATGATTTTAAAGGTCGGAAGATGGGTGCCGCATGAACCGACTGAAAGGCAGCAAGAGAACCGAAAAACCACTTGTGAAATGCTGCTCTCCCGGTTCAAAAGGAAGTCTTTTTTGCATCGAATCGTTACGGGTGTATTTCTCCAATCCCAAGCGTAAACAATCGTATGGTCCGCCCGGCCACAAGCCAAAATCAACGGCCAAACCAAATCGCTTCGGCCGCAAGGCAATGCTGTGTGTTTTCTGGGATCAGCATGGTATGATTTGGTACGAGCTATTAAAACCAGGTGAAACAGTTGACGGTGCACGCTACCAACGACAATTGGCCGATTTGAACAGCGCTATACACCGAAAACGCCCAGAATATGCCGATCGGCGTCACAAAGTAATTTTTCTTGATGACAATACACCACCACATCGGACAAGAGCGACCCGGGAATTGGTGGAGACGTACGATTGGGAACCGCTGGTGCATGCGGCTTACTTACCAGACTTGGCGCCTTCCGATTATCATTTGTTTGCATCGATGGGCCACGCACTTTCCGAGCAGCGCTTCAATTCTCACGAAGAAGCCAAAAAATGGCTCGATGATTGGTTTGCGGCCAAAGACGGCCAATTTTTTTGGCGCGGCGTTCACAAATTGCCTGAGAGATGGGTAAAATGTGTCGCTAGCGATGGCTATTATTTTGAAGTTTAAATTTGTAACCATTTTTTGTTAATAAACGTTTAAAATTGAAAAAAAAGTCCCATTTCATAGGTATACACCTATGTATAGAGAAGAATGATCAACAATTACATTACAGTAAATGTCCATGTACTTCGATTATAGTCAATTTAGTCTAAGCCTGCTGTATATGACTTTGGACGTTTGCAACAGTAACGTAGCACATTTGTATAAGATCCCGTCAATACAACTTTCCGATTTGGAACTTCTTAGTCATTGGTTTATTGATCCTTGTTAAGATTATTTTATTGTTTATACCTGCAGTTTAAAACAACATCCAGGAATTCTCCTTATCTCAAACATATCTGTCTTTATCTTAAATCGTTTGCTATTGAATTTTACCTAATGATCGCACATGATACATCGAATTTTGAGGTAATGTACTCATCAAAATTCTGTTTCTGCATTATAGCACTATTTACCACTTCCTGCACTCTTGGTTCAGATGAACTTTGAGAGAAACTACTTCCGGGGAAGTTTAAACATGGATTTGTTTGATCACAATCCCTCATTATTGAGATTATTGCAACAAGAATATTGCATAAAAGTTAACCATTTCACGTTTGGGCATTTGCCCAACTAGATTATAAACATATCATAAACTCTGAACACAATTAAGTTACCTAATTAACTAATCATCAACAGCATAATTTTTATTTTCAATGGTAACCTGATTACGTAATCAAAATAATTAGTAATTAAAGTCTAAAGAAACTTTTGTGACGAGTGTTATTTATAAAAGGTATTCAATGCTATTGAGTTTCCAATTCTAGAACTTTTAGGAATCAAGTCATATCTTGCTGCTGGCATTACATCGTTACTGCTACAAAATTTTATTCTTCGGGGTTTTCTATCTTGAATAATAAATCAAAGTCGACAGAAGTTAAGCTAAGAGAATAAAATTGATAGATTTACATTCAACATTATTGACGATGCTCTTGGTTTGGTGAATCAAAATTTCATGTTTCAATTCTTGTATTCTTTCTTCCACTATATGATGAATCATTTCCTTCACTAAGCAACTATACTAAAATCGGCGAACCAATGCAGTAATAAAAGTGCGTGATCAATGCAAGCCCTTTCTCAATTGGCTGAAAAACACGTGCTTGAAGCTGGTTTCACCCACGGAAGTGTGAACATCTACTGAACATTGCATTATTATATACCGATATATACAGAAACCAACATAACCTAAAACCTCCGTGCTTCCGTTTTACTTCTTGTGTTTATTTTGTTTTTGGATTATAGACTTTAACGTGAATACCTAAACACTGTTTGTTTTAAATGTGGCGGGTATTGTATTCAAATTTGCTAGTGTAAATTGGACGTCGACTCAGTTGGGTACTAGCGCATACTGTCCAGGCGACTTTCACGTGATCACTGCATTCGTTTGCCGATTTCAGTATAACTATATTTTAAATAGTTTATTATTAAATCTCACTAACTAAATAATCCTCTCCGTCGATTCCTAGACTGCAGTCAAGTACGTTTACTTATAAGAAGTTGTTTAGAATTTCTACAAGAACCAGAAGAAGTTAAAATCAAAATGAGCACTATGCATCGGAAACCGTTACAGAAGAAACAAAAATAAAAATAATGTACGCAATAGAAGAGCATTGAATTTGGGCAAAATTGTATCACGTTGATAAAATATAGGACAAACAAACTATTTAATTGGAATAATTTCAGATTGTATGAATACTGTAAATGAGAAAAACGGACAACAGAATGGATTCGAGACGAATTCTGTTTGATAACATTTTTTACTTTCATTATTCTAGACCAAACTATTCTAGATCAGCTACAAATCAAACTGTGAGAACCGTTAAGGACAGACAGTCTCGAAAGGATTGCTTGCACAATCTTGACTAGATCACTGAAATGAACATTGGCAAAACTAATATTTACCTATGGTAAACTATGTAAGTTTAAGGTTTTAATCGATACCAACACTGAAACTGGCAAGACAAGAAATTAGTCACAAATAAATCCAGGAATGATAAAAATCGAAAGAAAATTGTTGAGTGATGTCCAAGACAAAGACGACAGAACGAAGATCTGCATACCAATAGAATACACAGTCTTTAATCAAAGTTTGGTCAAGAGTCAGATAATGGTCCTAAAAATGGATATACATAGGTACGTAGATTTGCAGGCACATACGGACAGGAAATACTAACAATAACGTTGAAGAGAGAGGCGAAAAAAGTTGTTAATCTGATCTAGACATAGTAAAATAATGTCTCCAGAAGGAATGCCCAGTCGAACTTTAGAATGACTGTCAAAAAGAATGAATGATTCGAAATAAGGCAATCTTGAAATTTAGAGGAGTATTCGAAAACGCTTGGAGAAATAAAACTAATTTTGGTGTTTAATTGAAAAACTAAAAAAAAAATGAAAATTTTTCCAAAACTGATGTTCAGCGGTTCTATTCACCTTTTGCGAAAACGAGTTTGCTAGTAATTACTTCATAAAATTTCACCCCAAATTTAAGACAGCGTGCATGATGCTATTATACATTTTTATAATTTTGGGCGGTTAAGATTGTTTTGCTTATTATGCAAATATTTAGACGTGATATGTGCCGGTCGATTCACAATTTTAAATAATAAATGTAGGTAAAATAAACTTTAGGTAGGTAAACCAGGTGGGCCAACGGCTTAAAGGCTCAACTGTAATACGTTGTTTTGAATAACGTTGCAGCTCAAAGAGCATTTTGCATTTTTGGATTTGTAACTTTTATAACAGCCTATAGCGATTATAGAAGTAGACCAACTCTTCAATAATCATTTGTTCTTTTCAAACGCCGATCGATGACCTTGAAGTAACAGTTGGTGGGTAATACCTATATTTCGAACAGATGTCGCTACGCTAGTGTCAGTGGCGTGTGTAGATTTATTTATGGATATTATGAATTACTAGAAAAGCTACTATTGCATTTTCTGTTATTAAATTTCATTTTACCAAATTTATAATGGCATTGTATTAAATTTAAGAAGAAGAAGATGTAAATCATGCACAAATATCTAAAGAAATCAAATTTATCACAATACATTTTATATACATTATTGTTCTTATACTCAAAGATCTATCTTCAATGGTTACATTTAAATAAATCAATAAATATATTGGTTATTTTCATATTTATTACTTAGTAATTTATAAACAATTATTTTGTTACATATCTTTCTTATTTACATATATTATGTACAATTATTTTTTTTTTTCAACAATTACATTAATAGTATTTATCTTGTTTTTCAAAGACACATCTAAAAAATTTATTTTATTATAACATTATCGTAGTTAGTCGGAGGTAACAAAAGCTTTTATTCCTTACCTTTGTTTACGTTGGGAAATTTAAAAAAAATGCACATCGACTGTTTCATTACTCACCCGACATTCCTTCACGACACAAAAATGCTTTTACAACTCATAATTGTAGCAAATAAAAGTAACTCAGGTATAGGTCTAGTTTACTTCCACGTGTACGGCACTGATCTAACCTCGCTCGACCGCTGGTTCGGCGTTCGACCGTCGTGACATCTATTATAGAAACGCGAACCACCCTCCAACCTGCTGGTTTGTTTATTAGCTAGTTTTCCGCTTTTTTAATAGTTGTTTTACTTCTATAATCACTATACGCTGCTTATAACTTCTGATAAGAGATTTTTAATTTTTCTTTTATGTTTGTATTAGTTTAGAAATATTTTATTTCATCTTTATTAGAATGTGAATTCTCTTCGAGGGGGGAAAAGACATTAAAAATAAGAAAAATTGGTATGGGGAATTCTAAACAAATCTGAAGATTCTTAAGTTTAGGATTTAAAAATTTCTAACTACTTACGTCAAAATCTGCTCCTTTTGTGAAGTTGGTATACTAGAGGCTATTAAAGACACCGAAGCAAAATTATATATTTTTTTTGCTAGTTTATATTATAAAACCACTGATAGTTACATAATCAATGTAAAAAACACTAAATTATATACCTTCTTTTAACCTTATAATGAACCAGCCATTTAAATATCAACACTTTTTAGGATCAGGTTCAGCGAGAGCAGCCAACATAGCAATATCTCTTTCAGAAGCAATTCGTCTTTCTTCAGCGAGTTTGGCGTCTCTAATAATTTTCTTTTTCCGTTCCTCTTCCCTTATGATAACTTCACGTTTTGCAAGTCTAGCTCTTCGCACCGATCCGTAATAAATTCCAGTAATTAAAAAAGTCCATCTGAACAACTGCAATAAGTCATTAGAGGTTATAAAATTAAAATAAAACTATTCTGTGTATTTACCTTGATAGTTGGAGATACCTTCATAGGTGGAGGTATTGGAAGACCTCCCATGTCTAATATTTATTGATCTGCAAGTATAAAATAATCTTTGCTAAATGGAATTAATATCTGGAAATGTTCGGCTGGTTTTAGCAAATTATATAAATGACAGCTTAATGTCAAATATGTCCGCCGCAGTGCTACTATGTTGCCACATTTTCTTTTATTCTGTAACATAACACAGATAATAAACTAATTTGTAAATACTAAAATGCATAAATAAAATAAAAATTGTTACAAACAGGATGATGCATTAAATTAGCGATGTAACACATACATCTGTTACCTAATTAAATGTAAGCGGGAATATTTTTTGAATTTGTATTGTATGTATTGTATCCACTTCATCAAAAAGTGAATATTAAAATATTTAAATATTATGTTAGTTTTGAATACCTATAGTTATGAAGCAGGAATAATAATTATAATAAGCTAACATGTTTGTGATGTTTGTCACAGTATATTAAAACATTTTTTCGTATTTAGCTGCTTGATAATTCCTGGTGTTAGTTTATTTACATACAGTAATTTTTTTCTGGTTTTCGTGCTAATCAGAACTGAATGGTCACGCGTCTTTCTGGAACCCGCGATTTTGTAATTATTTATAAATTCTTAGCAATCGTGCTTTCATTTTAATCCCAAAATTATGATTATTTAGTATAATTTAGTCTAATAGATTTCAGTCTTGTCCCCTTTTAATAGAATTTCGAGTTTGCACAAGTGTGTTTAATTTTAAATTTTTTATTGAAATATCAGCTGTGTTTAAATATTAGCTTTAGTAAGTTAAGTGTATTGAATATTTTCCAAGAATTAATTGTTTGGTGTGAGATATAAGAGTACATATGTTCAAGTTCACTCATACGCATTAATAATAATTATTTGCCGAATTAGAGTTAAATATTTTAGAGGATCTTTGTTAGTAATGCTCTCTTCTTCCTTTCTGCCATCTACAACTATGGTAAATGTGTAATGTCAAAAGCATTATCTTTGTTTGCTTACAGTATATCTATTCTCAGGTCATCTTGATTTTTGAATTATTTTCTCCAGAATGCCGCATAACATTGACTGCTGTTTGGAACTAATTAGCATGCTAGTTACTATCTAGTTGTGATTTGATTGATTTCATCTACTTTCAGTCAAACTAAATTCATAAATATAAGTGTACAATGAACCTTAGGGGCCTCACGATATAAAAACCGCAAAGGTATTTCCGCTAGCTTCAGATCTTACTTAACTACAACAAACATCTTACCGTTGCACCTGGTAGATATAAGTAATTTTTCCACCTGCTTTATACCATATGCAAAGTTAACACATTAAACAAGGCTTTATTAAAGTTTCTAATTTATTTATGGCATTATATCATTATTTTACATAATTACGGAAATTACTGCAGTTCTAAGGAATAAATATATAAAGAGAGAAAATAATAAATTTATTACTTTGAAAATAGTAACACCAAAGAGGAATCACATCAGCTAAAAATTTCATAACAAGGTTACAATAAGTTCCAATTTTATTTTTCTTGCTTTGATATTTTATTACAAATTCTGTTTTTTTTCTTGTAAACTTGAGATTTTAAACAAAATATAGTTTCTAAATAAATATGTACTTTGAAGTACTTAATTTCGTTTATAAACTCCTGAGAAAGTTCTTTGAATGGCTACTTTTAACTTTCTTTTCACTTTTTATGCAGGTCGAAACATTCAGGCATCCATCCCTTTGATTGTAAGTTTATTTGAGCTTTTAGTAAATGCGATTCTCTCGATGTTCATTTATATAAAAAAATGTTCCCTAATGCTAGATACTGAAGTTCCACAAAGTAACAGTAAAGAAAATGAATAAGTGCTCTCTACTTACTCATTTTAATAATTACAAATACTATACGTAAATATACATGATCGAAAGTTTCACTTCAGCAACAAACCTTTTTATGGCCATTTACAGATTTGGGTAGCTGTTAATAGTAATTACGAAGTTAGAATAATTTCTAAAAGTAAGGGTAACAATGAACCGCCTGAATAAGTTTTCTAACCACATTTGTAGTATATCTTACAACAAACGATTTTGAGTAAACCCTGTTTATGGTTTTCTACCTTTTCTCCTCAAAATAGAAAATATAAAATTATTACGCGAGATGATGTTTCTTTCATCACAGACTGTAGAGATTCAGGAAATCAATTCTCTAACAGATTTCAGAGCAGTGTAGTCCAACAGACTTATTAGAATAGCAGATGGATTCAGGCTAACTGCAGAAATAACCTGGATTCAAGAGAAAATACTTCTATCACAACCCGACAAAGCACTTTGAATAACCTCAAGTAAAGCAAAACTGGAGAAAACAGGAAAAATATCAAATACTTGTAGTAAAATATAAATACATAGATTACGAGAAGACGATGTCACAACGAGTGTTAACAAATAGCACGTTACCATCATGAATTTGCGAGAACATATGCAAAAATAACTTACCAGTCAGCAAACCTAATGTAACTACAAAGAAAAAGTAGTTAAAACCGGACATATCAATATATACCCTATTGTGAGATTTCGAGTATAGCCGAGCATACAGGACCTTGCATACAATCCAGCTGCCTTAACTGAAGTAACCATTTGATTGGTCGTTTCAATCTTGAGTACTGCGTATGTATGCACGTTAGAATAGAACGTCTTGTTTACTGTTGTGATTTGAATTGTTCTATCATATCATAGTCGGTTAAACTGTAAAGGAATTTGTAGGATTTGTTTGTTTGTTTAATGTTTAAAATCAGCATTGTTTATGGAGTCTTTTGTTTATACCTTGTAATGGAAGTTTAATTAAATCGAATGAATTTTCATTATTTGTCTTCATGCTATTCCTTATCCACCCGAGACCCCCAACTGACTAGTCCGGCGCATTTGTATTTTTAATAATAATGATGTTTTTATTGTATAATAAAATCAATTTTAGAATGGTTTTGGTAACATATCACGAAGATCCATGTTCGTTCTGTTGTATATTATAAAATTCGAGTAAAATGACAGTTTTGTTATACAGTAATTTATATTATGTAAATCTTGTATCATGCAGCTTCTGTATCTGTTTAGTTGCTCTTTTATTTGGATTGGAGTGTGTCGCGAATGTAGGACACCGAATTATTGCAACTTCAAACTTCATTTTACATAATTTTAGATTTTTTCAGTTTTTTCGATTATTTTGAAACCTGCAATAAATTTACAAATTAAATGCGGGAGTTATTCTACGATAGTAACGTTTGTATTGTTTATGTTCATTGTAAACGTGTTACATGAAGGTAAATTGGTTGTTTTAGTGCCGCAGACTTGAGAGGACGGGTCACCGCTCTTCGTAGTAACGGTGTTTGCTTCCTCTGCTCTGTAACTTCAAGTATGATCTACTCGCAATTCTTTTCCTATTTCATTGCTGTTTAGTTGTTTTTACCTTGACAGTGTTTTTCACCAGTTCAATGCAAATATTTGTGTACGTATGGTGATGGTGAATTATGTGCTTTGAAGTGTTGTGGTAGGTTTTACGTATTTGCTAATGTTAATGATACCGTAAGTGTTTACTTCCTGAGAATTTTTCACTAATTAGAATTGCGAATCATGTTAAATTAATAATTGTTTTTGAAAGTTAATGACTATCAAATTTTACTCAAATAAAATAAAATTTAAAAATTGGCCATAAAAGCAGTAAAAACATAGAAAGAATGTTTTACTTACACTTTAACAAGAAAATCGATTTAGAGAAAATTAGATTCACATTTATCTTTTTCATCTGATATCACCAACCAATAATGGTTTTCAAGTCGTTTAAAGCATTAAACGTGATCATCGCGTAACAGAATGTTAGAAAACATTTAAAAAAGATAACGAGATTAGTAGGCGCTGAAAATGGCAACATCCTATAATTTACCTATTATTTACGAATGGATATTTCAGTTTTCTTATGGTCAAATAAGAGATAGTTTTGCTTGCATATATTCATTTTATCATCTAATCTCATTATAAGATTCCATTGTATTAGAACGACGCAGTAACAATATTTGAAAGTAGGCTTTGAGTAAAAAAAAACATGCAATTCTCATACTTGCCATATTGTGCGAAACTGTAAATAATTCTTTTTTGTTCCTACAAATTCGTTACAAGAGAGGTGTATATGAATCCTTATTATGCTATCATATCAAGTTATGTAGTGCTTGTCTGTACACATAACTTATTTCTTTTGTCAACAAGAAAGTACAATTCACTGTTGTTATAAATATTGAATCTGCAATTAAATTTAGTTTGATTAACCATCTTAAACCACAATGAAATGTTTAATATTATAGTTAAAATGTTGAAATTAATCCACCATTTTGTTTCTTATTCTCATCTTTTTTTCTTCTTCTTTGCTCTGGACTTCTATTGAGTTAGATATTCCCCTGTCTTGATCCATTGTCCTTAATTATAGTTATTGACCTAGTTTTCTCTTAGGCCTTTGTTCTTGAGTACACAATTTTCTTTATCTCTGTTCATTTATTAGTTTACCATACCATTATGTATATTTTTTAGAGTAATTTATTGCAATCAATGATAATATTTATTTTTTCGGTTGTTATATAACATGTGTTATTGTATCTTTTGTTCTTTGTTGTAAGTACCTCTTTTTGTTGTTGTTCATTTACTGTATTATGTTGTATTCATTGTTCTCTGTATTCTTTTACTTTTTAGTTTAACTTAAAAATATTATTTCTTACTTAGTTTTACTCTTTGTTTTACATTTTATTATTTATTTATTAAACGGTTTATCATTTACTGTCCTTACAGTATCCACAGTCCACAGCTCACCCTTCTTATTATTTTGTTTATTACGTGTAACAGACATTTTCATAAAATCTTACGTGACAGATAATATACCTATATCGATACGTCGACCCATTTATACATTATTATCTTTGAAGCGGCAATTCTAGAATCATCCCGTCTAATTTTTTCTGTTTGTTTCTCAGTCTCAACAATGACTTTTGTCTTTAACATTGATAACTATGTAGCAATTAACTGTTAATTTAGAGAATTTTATAAATTCTTGAGTGTAATTATTATTTTGTACATTTTTAATAAGAGAAAATAAAAAACATATTTACAAACCAAAATCCATAATGGCAATGACTAAATAAATTTGAAAAATGTTTACAGCTTAATGTCGTATTATCGTATTGCGGCAAAGCGGAAATGGTTCATTTAGAGGATTTTTAAATTCTCGTTTATAACATACGTCTACCTTTATGTGAAGCAGTTAATGCATGGTTATCGACGTAAATTGTTACGTCGATGTTCTTCCATTGTCAGAGTACAGTTTGTTTTATACGGTATTTCTCTACATTGATTGTAGACTACACATCGGTATGATAAATATAAACTTTCATCTATATCCTATAAGAATGAATTAAGACGATTGAGACTGTCATGATCATGGCATTTTAATTGCCATTTTCAAAGGGTTTAACTATCTGAAATCGTGGGCGTTGTAATAATTAGATTTCTCTTTTCTTTGTTATTGTAATTAACCCGCATACTTTCTTTTTTAGTATTTTTAGATTCGTCGTACGCATTTTATGTAAATCAATTAAATAGAAATTACTGTTTAAACAGCTTATAAAAATAAGGTTAATCTGCTATTTTGCCTGGACTAAATGTGTTATTCGTGAAGTGGAAGACCTTGTAAACTCCTAAGATAACACGACATCCTGGAAAGCTTTTTAAAATAGTTAGTCGAACGGTCAAGTACCGTGTAGGTCAGGTCAGGCAAGATGTATTAGAAACAATTCAAATCTGAAACGTGGGATAGGTAACAAATAAATCGCTTTTTACGAAACGGACTGATCACGCATGTTTGCGTGTTTTTACATTACTGTTTCACCGTCTGTGCTTGTGTTCGTTATTAATTTAAAACCCATTGTTATTTTATTTAATTGCAACTGTTCTCATACGTACTATATGCACGAGAAATTTATTGCTCAAATGAAAACTTTGTTGCAATTTTCCCTTACTTATTAAATAAATATAAAATTTTCTTTCACTTATCTAAGTATTTAATAATAATTAATAGTGGAAATAAACAACAAATTAGTCATTAAAAAAAATAAAGACTTACCAGGTAATTATTGATGGCGCCATGATGTAAATCATTAATTTTAGCGATATTTTATGAACAGAAAATATAAGAAAGTAACTGTGTGTGCTATTTATTAGATTGGAAAATCAATATTTTAATTACGCCTTAGAATGTACGTGGTTGTTAACCACAACAGTCTGCGGTTTATAAAATTATTGGTAAAAGTTTTACCAATCTGGAAAAAACAATTGTTTGGAATTAGATAAATTCTTCTTTTTATAAATCTGGCGATTCAAATGTAACGTCGGGTTCTAATTAAACATAGAAAATCTTGAATTCCATAGAAAATTAAAAAATACATAAATCATGAGTTTGGTCGTTAAAGAATAATAATTGACACACTAATCTTGGATTTATAATAATGCTTATCATAATTATTATTAATAGCCGTGCTTAATTATAAAGTTTGTTTATTTAAATTTCCATAACCCACAAAAAGTCGTAAAAAATTTCTGTAACCTGTAGGTACATATTGTGACAAAAGCATGTTTTAATATAGATGCTAGATGTGAAACTGGACAATTACTTGGTTTTGGCATTACATATACAGGCCGTTTCAGTAGAAATGGTTAGGAAATGATAATACAAATAACAATCTTCTGACTTAACTGATGCGTAGGCAGCAAGCAATACAACCTTCGATGTGCTTCGATGAAATTCAAAATAAACTAGGCAGCAACTTCTTGATGTAAGGGATACTGCTTGATGTGAATCTGAAGAGGTTTTCTGACTGCGCCAATTTTGGTGTGGTAGGGTACTGTCAACGGTTTTTATTGCAACGCGTAATATTATTTAGGGAACTGCGCCTGCTTTAAAAATAGGAAGAGAAGTACTATATTTTCGTAATCATTCAAAATTAGACACATATTCATTTGAATGCAACTGAGAGTTTTGTTCGGTATGGAACGATCAAGTAAGTTTATCTTAAAGGTCAACATGAAACATCTTATGACTTTCTGGTCAAGGATTATGTCATATTCTTAGAGATTCTGCTTTTTAAAACTATGGGCATTGATATTTCCTGTGTAACTGAGACTATCAGCTAAATCAATAAACCTTCAAAAACAAATCTTAATGAAACTGTGTGCAAGAAAACAGGAGATGAAATAAATTTTACATGAATCTGCAGGACAAATCATTAGTATGTATTAGCAAAGCTATATTACCAAAGTGAAGAGTACAGTTTTAAAACTCGTCTTGCAGAAAAGAATATAAGTTGAAGGAAACAATAAATCTAAAGATGTCAAGAACTATCTTTATCTTCTTTAACTTACTAGCTTACTTTACTGGCGCCGCGAAACTATAGATCTTTCGGATATTAAAAGGTTTTTATATGGAATAATTATGTACTCATCCTTTAAGAGCTACAGAGTTTCTTGTATAAACACTAGCGTTTACTCGAAAACCAAACTGCATGTATTTAATTGAACACCTTTAAGATAATTTATCCCACCTTGCAATTTGCGCTGCAGAGCACGACATTGCCTTAAGAAATTCTGCCATAGGCACGAAATATCCTAGCGTAGCTTCTGATCTAAAGATTCTTCTGCATCTCAAATAGCACGAAATAATTCGTAATTTCGAACTAATAATCTGTTGGTTATTTAGTGTCTACGAGTGTTTAGAATAGATTTTCAACACTCTACCCAAAATATTCAGACATTTAATAACATTCAATTTGTAATTTTTTTATTTCTGTAAATTCTAGACGTACTATTTATACAATCATCGTAGTGCGACGAATTCGACGTAATTCGAGATTTCGAACTAATAATGATTATTTAGTATCTACCTACCAATGTTGAGAGTAATTTTTCAGCGCTTTTCTCAGAATTCTCAGCATTCTTCCCAAAATATTCACATTTAATGACACTATGAAAACCCATAGCTATAATTCCCTAAGTACAATTGGCAGAGTCTTGTACGATCAGCGTAGCGTCTGGGATTACATATCTAAAGCAGGGTCGGAGCAAAAACGTGCAAATCAGGCAATGTACCATAGACGCTACGGAGACTAGACGCTGCACAATGACGAATAAGACAACTGAAACTGACATTAAACGCATCACGCACCACCTTATTTACTACTGTTTTATATCCCTTCCGAAGGATATCATCCTTTTCCAGATTTTCCCCGTAAAAAAATTAGTCTTATTATAGCGTGTTGATACGTTAATAATAATTATGCGCCATTGATTTAATTCTGAACATAAAATAATTCAGTAAAAACTTTTTTGTGAAAAGTTTTCTAAAAATGATTTCAATGAGAAATACATAAAAATCAATACGGTTGAATCTGACAGAAAATCAAGTTCTGGATCTTTTAAAACAAAAGGTAAACTAGAACAGTTTTGCTTTATTAGACCTTTTTTTGGCCGCTGATAAATAAGGAGCTGACAAAAGAAAAAGCATTTTCATTAGGTTTTTTATTAATATCAAAATCAGAAGTTTTCCGGGTATGGTGTTCCGAAGTATCTGATATATCTGCGTTTACCCTCGAATGCATCCTGCAATAGTTGTCCTATTGGCGTTATAAAAAGTGAGACGTCAGCTCCATGTACTAACAGTTTAGGTAGCCGAGATGGAATATAACCAATAATACCATAAATGAGTTTGTACGTTACTTTTTTTGATACAGTGTATAATATCACTTACAGTTACCTGGGTAAGTTTCTCCGATTTTATTAATCTATGTTAGTAAATCTTGGAATAATAGTTTGTTTTCATCTGTAATCACCTTCAGAAAAGAAAATTACCAAACTGCTATGTAAGTTCTGGATGTTCAGAAAACCAATCCGCAGTGTTACTGCCGTTCATTGAATCGAATTTAGCTTAATTTAATAATTTGTAAATAAAATGGAATGTAGGCCAAGGGGCCAGTTTTAGTAAAAAAAAATGGACGAATCAATATTTATCCATTTATTAAAGTTCTCTCTGATTTACTTTGAAAATGCGACAAAAAAGTAATACGATTTGAAATACTGGAACCTGCACATAGCCTGCAATGCGAGGCTTTTTACTAACTGGTATTCTATTAGGACCTTTTGTACTCACATTATGAGAACTAAAGGAAATTGCTTACAAACAGAATCAACATCTACCAAGTAAATATTTGTAATAAGTTACCTGTACTAAACTTGCATGTTTTATTCGAATTTGAACTTTGGTAGCAATCTTCATCAAAGTCCCTTTAATCCTTTGCTTATCTTTTTAATGGCTGGAGAAACGTTTTATTTTCAATTCCATGAAACGAAATAACAAATTTAGAAACTCGGTTTTTTGATTTTTGAACACGAGTCGCGATACTAGTACAATAAGTGCCAAGTATCCCAGCGTTGGCCTTGTTCAAGTGAGTGATTTCGCAATGTATTCCTGTTTCGCTTTTTGACATAATTCGTAATATTTTTGTCGTATTGGGTAAGGACAGCGAATTACTTAAATGGGAAATCAAAAAGACTTAATCATCATGAAAAAATGGAAAAGCGTGCTAGAATTAGAATTAAATTTTCTTTGGCACAATTAAAAACGTGAATTGGTTTGTAGTGTTTAAAACCTTTTCACGTACTTGCTGAAAATAAAATTAATGATCAATAAAGATATTTAGCTATATTCTACGTAAAAGCTTGTTATTAGAACAACTCTTAGTTTTGTTTGGAGAATGTTCATATTTTATCCCATATTATTTTTGTAGAAACGAAGGAAAAGCGATAGGTTAGTATTTTATAGTAATTTGCTATTTCTCATAAAATTTTATTAAACCACCAAAAAAGCCACATATCAAGTTATAAAGAAAAAATGGTTCCAGTTTCGTAAGTTTAAGATTGAAACAATTTTAAGCAGTATAACGCATTAATAACACTAAATAGCAGAGCCCGTATCGTAACTCTACCTTAATGTGTTATTGGGGTAATAAAGACGGTTTATTGTATAGTTACATGCCTGTTTTTGAAGCTGTAGCTTTTTCGCAAACATTTTCATAGCGTCCTGTATATCTTTTTAATTTTTATATGAATTTGTTTGACAGTAATACACTTCTTTTAAATATTTAAATAAACCTGTATAGTTTTCATGAGAGCAAATTTGATCCTATTCAGTATTTAAAAAGAGAAGAATATTAAAAGAACTGTTCAAAACTTCATCAGTAAACGGACTCGAAGCATCATATATTGTAAAGTACTGTGTTGTAAATACGATTTAAATAAAAATACATATGATGTGAAAAAATTACTGATTCAATATAACACTGTTTGTGTAACATCATAATAAAACATTTTATCATCTGCATGAAATACTGCAAATAAAAATATTATCTTATGTATAAAACTCTCCAGAATGTGAATACACGATATAAACAATTCGCACCTTGCAGTTATTCTCACAATTAGTTAATTATAGAATTTTAAATAGAACTATTAAATGTTACGTTAAATTACACTGTAACGCTCTGTTTCTTTGTTTTCTAGCAAAATTTTAAGAAAACTGATATGAATAAATTCTTGATTTAAATCTGTTTACTTGAAGTTTTACGTACTTTGCGACTAAAAAAATGGAAATACCAACATTATAATACATTGCTTATTTCTTATTAATTTTACACATTGTACACACATTTACACTTGGCAGTTACTGTCACAAAATAAGGGAGGTTTCAGTATTATAATAAAATCACATTGATTAGATCTACAAAAATACAAAAATTAGTATTTTTGGTCACATCACTACTTGGCAGCAATTTGAAATAACACAACAGAAATTTTATTTTTTATAACATGGCGAAACGTAATTTATTTTTAAATTTGCTTTGTTTCTGCCAATATTATGTAGCTTGCTGCATTTTGGTACAGTATTTTGTAACTATGCATATATGTAGAATCTTATCCGTCTTAATGTCTATTATTTAAGCTATAAAATTTGCAGTCCAATCTTTATAATGAAGAAATAAACAATAATAGAAATACACTTTTAAATAACTTAGTTACTTTCCAGTTTATACAATAGTTTGAGGTTATGTACACTATCGGCCAAAAGTAAAAAGCACATTAAAATCCCACTTCTTATTTATTTTGCCAAGCTTGGATATTGTCTACTACTAGTCTACTAGAATCGAGCTATTAAACAGTCGAAAACGTTACGAAGGCTCGAATAAGAAGTTTTCAGATACCTTATTGTGAATACTTTCCCTCTTTGGAATTATTTGTTTGATATGCCTACTCTAATTTTAGTCTGTTTCCTAACATTTTTGCTTCTCTATTTCACTCTTGATTATTGTGTACAACAGTTTTCGTGTCTCGAAATATATCCTATTAGGTAGTCTAATTAATTCTCTGTTTCTAGATTTTTCTCCGCGGTTGTTTCTCCTCTTCTACTGTCTTTCGGACTTCTTCATTTGTCCGTCTAACTATCTTTAGCATCATTCTGTAGCATCATTGAGTTCTTTATTGCCCAAACGACTGTTCCATATACATATTAGTAGTATACCCTATGGGAAAGCTCCAATCAACTGCTTCTTGAGTTTTATCAATATGACATTATAAATCAGCAGATTTCTTTTAATATAGAAAGAAAACTTTTTCCGTCTTTAGTTGTTACATTTCTTAAATTCATCTATTATTGCACGTGTAATTGTACGTCTTCTACTTTAATTATGTCTACATCTCTGACATCATCTGTGGCATCTTTCTTCTGCTATCATGTTTCTGGAGATTTATTGCTTTTGCATCCTATTAATAAACGGAAAACACATTGACTTCATATTTTTCCAACTCCTTTTAGCTGTCTAGTTAGTATTCTCCTTTGAGAATTTCTTAGCGTACAAAACCTCTAGATTAGTAGTTTCAAATTAACTTCTTATTGAGCAGCCTTTTAGTTGTTATTACATTTAGATTTGTTTGAAAGTTACATCCGAAATAAAGATTGAATGAAATCTCTTTATCGAGATTCGATAACTGCTCAAACCGTACACAATTTACATTTATTTGTAGTATCTTTCCAAGTACTCATTATATTATAAATTATTTATCCTTTCCTGATGTCTAATTTCATAGTTATAAAACTATAATATAGAAATTACTGAATTCTAGGAAAAATACAAGTAGTGAGCTAGATGGTAGTGGAATAAAACCATTTATAAAGAATTGCTGAACATTTATGGCGGGTCACGTAGGTTGGAAAAGAAAGTGTCATTGCTATTATCAGCAATGAATTTGTAGTAGTGTGCGAGTATCTACTCATTTATATAAGTGACTTGGAAATTTAGGAAAAGAGTCTATGTGTATTCGAAAGAGCAAAACATGCTCGACTAAAGGTTTTATATTCAAATCTATATAAATAGTTTTATGAAACAATCAAATTTTTTGTGAATAGCTAGGTATAACATTTTTGGCTTATGGTAGTCTGCTTATTCTAACTTCTATAGAGACGGCAGCGGAAACCAAACCAATTTTGTAATTTATTTGCAACTACCATCAAATAGATGAACACTACTCTTGAAAAGTTACTGCAAAGTCCCAAACAATTTTCTTAGATTCTGTAAAATATCAGGTAGAGGTTTGCTAACGTAGTCATCTTTTTGAATCTAAAACAAATAATCCTAAATTAAAGACAAATTTACAATCAAATAAAAATTAAATAAATCAAATTATTTGTGCAAAACTAAATTAGGTGTAATTTTATCTTATCAATCATAAGCCCAGTCATATAGTGCGACATAAAAAGTAATCTGCTTTTGTAATATAAAAGTATTAAATATTATTAGTTTGTTTTCAGAATACTACGTACTATCTGTTTGAATTCAACTTTCACTTTTTAAAAAAGAAATTAAGACTTTTTGTGTTTAAAAAACCAGCCACAACTACTCTTTCGTAGGTGTAATTTCTAAGTTTTATAATAAGGGGGCAATAAAACTTCTGTAACAATTCTGAAATTAACAAACTGTAATGGACATTGCGTGCTTCGTGGTCACTACTTAGGTCACACGAAATGCTGTAAGACCTCGATATCATCAAAGTGGGTTTGAAAAGGTGCCCGTGAGGAAAACGTCATATCCTTGTTTAGTTTTTACAGTTGTTTTTTTGCAAGAGAATTGGTTTTTATTGAAACAATGAGTCATGTTCTATAGGAAAATTCTTACTTAAGCTGTTTCTTTCAATGGACGGCATACACATATTATTAAGGAAAATTAATGCCTGGGAACATTTTCATCATGATCTCGCTAAAAAAATTACTTATGTTAGAATAGAAGTATAATTGTGGCAAGTTTCTATCAAATACTCTTATTTCGTAAAATTCCGTTAATTCAAAACGATGTCTCTCTTAAAATTAAAAATAAAAAAATAACTGAATATGGATCACTTTTCTTCTTCTGTAAACTTCAAATATTAACTGGTTTTCCAGCTTTCTTTCTTGCGGAACATTGATACAGACCTTCGTAATAAACTTACTATACTATATGTTATATATTATACAAGATTTATCACAATCTGTTTCTGCTATATTTTATGAAGAAGCTGATGCTATAATTGAAATTGATGAAAAATCAGCAAATGACCTATACAACGTTGTGTTTGTTTTGTTAACACCAAGAGCGTCTAAACCAAGAGTCGACATTTACGGCCCGGGAGGGCAAAATACGGCCCGTTTAAGATTTTTGTTTAGCCCCTTCGAGACTGCCCATATGAGCGTTCCTCTCTGATTCGCTACACATTTTAAAAGTCTTTTTCCGCATCGAGCGTTAATTGCGCATCTCTGTCTTGGCTAATACTTAATGAAAATATGTTCATATAGTACAAATTGTAAGAACGTTTAAACGGAACAACAATAATTATTGTAATAATACTCCTGACTGGTGAAGATTGATTTTGACATCCTCTTTTTACTCCACTTAAATGTCAAAAAGCATAGAGCAACAATATCGTTTTGCAAGAAGGTGCTATGGAAATCCTTTTTAAAGAATAATACAACTTTATGGAAGTACTAACTGAGATATCCTCATTGTTGTTGTTGTTAGTTGCATATTTTATGAATTAAATCAGGTTGAAGATCTTGTTTACAATAGTTACCGTTTACTTATTTGCTCTTTGCAAAATAACGTGTATTACTTAAATTTCATAATTATAAGTTTACAGTACGTTAATCTTATAACATAAAATGATGCATTATTACTTTATTATACCTATGTATATTTTTATATGTATCGAGCTATCGTTATTATTATTATTATTATTGAACTTACACGCTTTATAATATTGTATTACGTTTTATTCTGCTTAAATCCAAATACTACACTATTACGTATATGTTTGCTTCGGCAATAAAGAGATTCTTATATTCTTTTAAGGAAAATGAAAAATAATAGAACTAAATATTAATTACTAACCATATAATATTGTTAACTGTAGATACTTATAGATAGTATTAAGATTTAAAGGCAAAAACATTGCACTGTATAGTTAAAATAGTTTATTTTTGATTTCATTATATTTAAAGCACGAGAAAATATTAAAATTATACACTATTTGCAAAAGATTAAAAAGCAAAGTAACAATCCTTTGACAACACTTATCTACTAATTAATTAAAATTCAACTTTTTGTCAACATTTTCGTTTATTACAACCTTGTACTACGGACAAGACGTTATAAAATTCAGACGTGTTTTTTAAACAATAATACCTAAGCAGAAATGAAAACAAACTAAGATTGTTAGTACATTTTATCTTATTTAATAAGAAATGATAGCAACGAACTGCGTTAACTTATCAGTGCATGTGATTTACAACACTCCTTTTATCAAAACTTCCTAGTGTTATATGTATACATTTTTTTGTGTTCGCACTTTATTGTTGTCATATTCATTGTTGCATTCGTTACATGGCGTTCCCAACACCTGTTATTTTCGATTTTCAAATTTATTATTTGGGGTCACCACCTTCTCCTACACGGTTCGTTATGTAGCTTTAATGTTTTCGATATACTGTTGTTTTAAATGAAATCAATTTCTAATTGCTCTTTTCTTTTTTCAGACCATGTGAGAGATCAAGACAAAACGATATGCCAGAGGCTGAGAGCCCTTTGGGACACTGGCCCCATAGCCTCAGTTCTATGCTTGCTTGCCTTGGCTGCACCGTCGGACTTTTCAATATATCGCGTTTTGCCACCTTAACAATACATTTTGGAGCTAATTTTATTTTTCAATTTTTTCTACTATCAGTTGTCATCGGCCTTCCGCTTTTCACGCTTCAGTTATGTTTAGGACAACAATTAGGGGCCGGAGTTATCGATATGTGGAGGATATCACCACTTTTTCAAGGAGTTGGAGTTGCTCTACTTGCTTCTCAAGCATTTATTGGATTGTACAGTATTATGGGAGTGTCATGGATGTTTGTTTACTTTCGTGATTCATTTATTACCAAACTAGATAGATATCGTTGGGCTGAACCGTTCATATATTATAGAGACGGTGAGTATTTGTAAAAACTAGGTATTGAAAAATAGTTTAATCTGTGTATAGTAAGGAAATCTAGACATTCTTGAAATCTTGTTTATCTTGTGATAATAACTTTGTATTACGTATACATTATTGTAACTATCATTTTAAGTATGTAGTATATTTGTAATATTAGAACTCAGGTAAACTCGGTATTCCATACAAACAGATACGCCATTCTTTGCATTTGCAAGCTCATCGACTTAGCTAAATGCAAACAGAATATAAATCTCTGCAATAGCAATAACGGATGGGAAATAAAATCGGATAGAGTAAACTTTTGCAAGAGTATGTTTTTATAAATTCTTGGTTATCATTGGGCTACAGATTTTTGAAATAGTGAACGGATGGGATGTAACAGACAGGACAAAAATTTCTCGAATTAAAGGCAGTGTTATTTTTTTGTTGCAGCAATATGGGATTGACATACTATTTGTAATGAATTCTTAAAGACACTTTATAAGAGAAAACTTTGTAAAATATGCAAACATTACTTCATTACAAAATGATACTGCATTTCTTAACACCATGGCGTTATATGATATTGATCTGATTTGTTGTAGATACTGTCAAGTTTACAAGTCAAGTTCTATTCAAAAATCTTACAATGCTTTAAATAGATTTCTAATTAAGTATTGCTATTTGTTATGGACATAAGAATAATAATAATAGGAAAAATCGGGGAAAATACCTGAACTATATGATTATGTGACTACTTGTGTTATTAAAAACGAAAGCATATAAAATGTATAATTGAATTTCAGATGTAAAACCACCAGAAAATGGTACATTCAAATTATCAGAAACTGTTCCTGACTATTTTAGTGGTGTAGTTTTACAAAGGCATCATTTGGCTTCTGGAAATAATTCAAGTACTATAAAATTCCAGCTAGCCTTCAACTTAGCTGTTGTTTGGATGATTGTTTTTGTTTCTTTAAGCAAAGGATTGCGATCGTATGGAAAAGTAATCTACGTTTTCACCCTTTTACCTGTTTTTGGTACTTTTGTGGTGTGTGCAAAAATACTCAGCTTGATACCTCCAGATTTTGTATATGTGGTTTTCCCGGAAACTTCATGGAATGAATTTTTCCTCAACTCTCGAGTAAGTAAAGTATTATTCTAGATAGAAATGAGTAACTAATAATCTGTTTTCTTTTTGTCTCAATAATAGAGCTGGATAGCAGCAAGTGAAGAAGTTTTCTTAACATGGGGCTTATTGGGAGCAGCAGCTATGCAAATAGCGTCACATAATAAACATAAACATTTATTACAACGAGATTCTAGTCTAATTGCTGTTATAACATTTGCTATTTTGTTATTAGCAGCATTTCTAGCCAACACATGTGTTCAAATATTGCGTTCTAATGGATACAATTACTTACCAAGCTCTTTTGGTAAGTATACTTTTGTATCTTAATTACAAATGCATCTAGCGAATTGATCGTTCCAGAAAAAATTAGTTCGTATACGTTTCTTCGATCATCGCGAGACGCTTTACCACCAAATTTAGCAACCGTACCTGTTAGATATATGTCTCATCAGTCTTTTATTGTTGGAGAACGTGTTAACAGACCCGGTGTTGATTTTACAACAGAAAGTGGATATCAGGTATATAGTTTAAAAACAAAATCTAATGTCTGTGATGATCATGGAGTTGTATTACAGGCGTTGCGACTGGCTACTGAATTGGTTCCTGCAACATTTGCAGTAATGGGTTCTGAAGAGATATCTCCCTTTTGGGCAGTTTTATTTTATTTCATTCTAATATTATTTGGCATTGCCCAGCAATTGGCAATTTGGCATTGTGTGATTACTGGGATAATGGCAATAAAAGCAAAAGTTTTAAAGTCTTGGGAAACAACGATAACATTCTTTAGTTGTGCTTGTGGGTTTTTACTTGGTCTTCCTATGGCTACCGAGGTAAAATAACTTTTTTTGTTTCACAATATCACCTAATGATAAATTACTATATCAGTTTTAATGACTAACTATCTACATTATTATAAGTAACAATGAAGAGAAAGTTCATGCAACTGTTGTTTAGAGCATTCTATCTTGAGTAAAGCAAATAACATACATTTAGATGTTCTAACTGTTGTAATGCAACTGTAGTCTATGCAAATTAATAAGTTGCTATGAGTTCTAAAAAGATCTGTACAAAATAGACTGTCAAAATGCCAAAACAAAAAAAATACAAGGTTCCCTTCAATGAAGTAGCAACTTTGCATGTGTCTCCTGAAGAATGTAAAAAGAAATTTGTAATAAAACAGGTGACTGTTGAATGCACTTTATACTTGTAACTGCAATTGATACAAGATACGAGGATAAATTGAAAAGTCTCTGGCCTAGACAAGAAAACAATAGAATCTCGCGTAAACAGTAATTTTATTTTTCAACGTAATCCTCGTCAAGTTCAATGCACTTGGTCCACCTATGTTCAAGTTTGTGGCGGGAATAACATCTAAATCGGACTCGTATTTCTTTCGAGTATGAATTTTTTTCAAGTTTGGAAATAAACTAAAATCCGATGGGCCTAAGTCCGGCGAATAAGATGCATGGGGTACCAATTCAAACCGCAATTCATTAATTTTTGCCATGGCAATAACTGACCTATGGCAGGGTGCATTATCCTGGTGAAACAGAATTTCTTCTTTGCTAACCGGGTCGTTTTTCTTGAATTTTTTCTTTTAGCTGGACAAGTAGGATAGCATAGTGTGCCCCATTGATTGTTTTACCATTTTTAAGATAATCCACAAAAACAATACCACCCTTGGCATCCCAAAAAACTGAAGCCAAAACTTTTCCTGCCGACGGAACTGTTTTGGCCTTCTTTGGAGCAGGTTCTTCTTTGGCAGTCCATTGCTTCGATTACTGCTTTGTTTCTGGGGTATAGTGGTGAGTCCACGTTTCATCCACTGTAATAAATCATTGCAAGAAATCTACTGGATTGCGTTTAAACAAGTTCAAACACTCCTCTGAAACTGTTTTGCATGTCAGCTTTTGCTCCAGTGTGAGCAGTCGCGGCACCTATCCCGCGGATAACTTTCTCATCCCCAAAACTTAGGTTAGTATATAATATGTCCGCTCTGTTGAAATGCCCACAGTATTCGCTGTTTCCATCAACTTCAATCGTCGGTTATTCAAGACAACTTTATGAACTTTTTGGATAATTTCTTTATGGTGACTGTTTCTGGCCTTTCTGAACGCGGTGCATCTTCTGTGCTCTTGCGACCATGTTTAAAATCCGCAATCCAAGTTTTAACTGTGGTGCACGGAGGGGAAGATTCCCGTAATGTGCCGTCTAGCTCAGCTTTTATTTCTTTTAATATGGAAATATTTAATAACTGCACGAATTTCAATTTGCTCCATTCTTACAGCATGCAGAACTTTAGCAACTTTGACAGCTTGTCAAACAATTATTATTGGACAGAAATTTTTGTTATTTCACAGCCAGACTGATAAATCTTGAAAAAATATAACGCCGCGTCGTAAAAACATCGCGCAAATTTGTATCCTATCTGAATTAGGCCGGAGACTTTTCAATTTATCCTTGTATAAAACTTTGTTTTTTTTGGTATTGCGTCATAAGCATTAACTAACAGAAAGAGTTTAGAAACTGTTATAATTTAATATCGGTTTTATTCATTTAATACGCACATACACACTAGAAAAGTAACATAACATAACTATTTATGACATCATGCATGCACATTAACTAAAACAAACAAAACTATAATTTAATACATGCACAATACAAATAGAATAACATTTTTTTTGTTCTTATTCTCTAACAGAAACAATCTGTAAATCTTATTTTGCTATTGCATCTTTAAAAACAATTCTTATGTAAGTACATTGTATAACTCCAGGTTCTTCATGGATGATTGGTTTCTAATTTAATGAGGGAGTTTAAAATAGTTACCTACTATCTTAGACACAATAAAAAATATTTAACTGCAGGCTAATAGTAGATAATAATTAATCATACTAGCTTAATGTACATGTGTTATATTATTTTTTTGTATTAACAAACAGTGTATGTACTGTTTTAGTTTGGCATTTATATGGTTTATTTTATGGACTTTACTATTGGAGGTATGTGGTGGTTAATATTAATTATTTTATTGGAAATTGTTGCTGTATTCATGGTAAGAGGACGACCATACAGTGGTGATGCACTTGTAAATGCTCTTTTCATATCACCAACACGACCTTGCATTCTTAGTTGGGCTCCAGCTCTGCTGTCTTTTACATGGAATGTTATTTTACCAGTTGGTTTAATGGTGGGTTTATCTAATTTAATCTGTATTTCCATATTAACTTACTATTTTATGTTGCATACAGGTATGGTGTGTAGCATTCTTTAAGAATGGAAACTTTAGAGAATTATTTGTATGGCATCATGCACCTAGTCTTGAATACTGGCCAATGTGGGCAAGACAAGTTGGGTCTATGCTGCAACTATTACCTGTTCTTTGTGTTCCATTAGTAGCTGTTATTCAAAGTTACAGATACTTAAATAATGGTCCTCCTGATATATTGGATGTAAGTATAATATCATTTATAAATAAGAATTTCATGAAACAATTAAGAAAAAACACAATTTTGGTTTTTGCTGCTTCTGATAGGATTTGGACGTGGAAACCTATTACGTCAGTATAACCATCAAAATAATTTTGTCTAGGTATAAATTCTTGATTATTATTTTCTGTTATAGAGAGTACAGCTGCTGTATCGTCCTCCTATTGGTGAGCACATGGAAGATCCACCAGTACAAGAAAATGGTGCAACTGCCAATAGCAATAATAACAACAATAATGCTACCCCTCTTACATCAGTTCCAACAGAGGACCCACCTCCAAAGTACACACCTCCACCATCATATACTACCGCAACAGGTGCACGAATAGCAAAGTTCCTAAGGCAAAGTATAAGAAGAAGTGTACGTAGAATAGCAAATGCTTTAGGTGAAGGTAGCTCAAGACAACGTCCCATTGTACCAACTCCTCAAACACAACTACCACCTCCAGATTATAGTGTGGTTTTGGATGAAATGAATCAGTCACCAGCTAATGAACAGTTATCAGTGAATGTGATTAATGTTCAAAGTGAACCAAATCAAAGTACTTTTGGTCGTGAACTTGCTGCACACAGTAGAGGTAATTCAGCTGGACTTACCATTGCTGATGTTGCTAGCATCTTGAGAAATAGCTTCAGAAGAAGTCGTATAAGGGCTGCAAATACTCTAAGAAGAAATACTGCAGTAACAACAGACAGTAATAATCATTCATCTTTAAGTGCTGAGAACTTAGTCGATTCAGCTGCTCCAATAGGTGAAACTTCATTAGTTTTAGAAAATTTATCAAATCACGATCGAGAAGTTAAACCTTCAAACAATAATCTTTCGTCTGTGATATAAGTTCATATTAATTTATTTAGTAGAGTAGTCGTTTGTTATTACTTAAGCTGTACCAAGCTATAAGACTAAAACTATATTAAGCTTAAAAAATAAAGCCTTACATTGGAGTAATGCATAAATGCAATCTTTTTTGTTCGTTATTAAATTTGATGATCTCAATTTAAAAGCAAGACAGAATAAATTTGTAGTTGTTTTAGTAATGGTTACTTACAAAGAATTTTTATTTTATGCATGGTCTTCAATGTGTATTCAAATAATAATTTTCTAAGCTTCTGAATTATTTGTAAACATAATTTTTGTAATAAGTAGAAAAACGATTTCAAGAACTGATTTTATTAAATCATGTACAATTATATCTACATTGTATAAAAAAAATGTACCTAACTTATAAACATAAAAAAGTATTCCATTAGAGGTAGTAGCAGTTTTATCTTTAATTACCCATTTACATTTCTATCGATAGCAACATTTATAATATCATTTCCTAAAAAGAAATCTGTTGCTACAATGTTCACATTAGATAACCATTCATCTCTAAACCATTTGGTAACTTGTCTATTTACATTATCTGCTAATTTTCTTAAATTGTTTGTTCGGAATATTACATCTAAAGTTTGTGGAGTTAGTTCTGCCATAAGGGCCCACATTGGATTAAGAATTGTTTTATGATCTCTTATAGCCGAGTCAAGGAAAACTTTTAGATCTGCTACATTGCGTTTGTTTCCCCAAAATTGCTGAATAGGATTCCAAAGCCATTCATAATCTGGAAGAAAAATATTCTTTTATTTATATTTTTAATTAAAGAATACTATACAAAAAGAATAAACCAAGTCAACTAGAAAAGTTTTATGTCTGTTGGCAACAATTGTTATAAATATAATATATAATATACTATAAGCATACAATATTGTAAGCTATTTAATGGTATCAAAATCAAGCAGACATTCTCAGAAATTACATGACTAAAATTCTTTAAGATACATATATAGGTGGTAGATACATTTCTGTTACAAAGTTTTAAAAACCAAGATACCTGCAGATGTAAATGCTGATTAAACAAAAAATTGTTAAGTTATAATATTGGAATCAGGGAAAAAAGCAATTGGTATAAACATAGGTAAGATAGAAGAATCTAGTACAAGGAGATTACAGGAGTAATAAACATTTTTGTCCTCCTAGTTCTGACAGCTCTGATATTTATCAAGAAGTTCCATACTCCAATAAAACAAAGTAATAATCACTGTCAATCAGTAGATTATCAAAGGTATCTTGCTTTAAATTGGAATCCACCTTTTATATACCAATGAACAATTATGGGATAACACTTGAGTTTTTAAATCTCAGGTCGTAGTAGAATCTACCCCAAACCAGTTGAAATCTATTGAAAAACGAGTAGCCTTAGTTGCAGATCTTTAATTCTGAATGTTAAAGTTTTAGTGTTGTGAGTTATTGGAAGGAGGGGCTTTTCAGTAAAGAAATTAGTAAGTGCCAGAGGCGTTCTGAATTGAAATGCAACAGACTAACTACCAAAACAATTCATGATATATAAACAAAACCAAGTCAGATTATGGATATTTAGATAATTTACAATATGCATGATTTTAATGGCAACACAACACTGTAATAAAGGTGATTGCTCAATGTTATCTAATACAAAATTGTAATGCATCATAAGTTACAAATGCACGTCGTCGTCGTCGTCTGCAATCAAAAACCATAAACAAATTTGACTAAATTAAACCACAAGTAAACTATCCTAATAATTCATTAATTAACACTACTACTAATAAATAGCAAAGACTGCAATTTTGCGAGCGTAACTTCCAAGAAATTAAGCACAATATTGCAAAGCAGCTTGTTGTAAAGTGTAAGAAGTACCTATTTGAAGTGTTGTGCAGTGTGAGTAATGCAGGCCAAACTGATGATGGAACCATCACTGTCAATATATCATTAAATTTCCCACATTTCAAAAACGAAATCAAGAACTTTTGATTTCAGGATTACCAAAGTTCTGATTAATATGTACTAAAATACTTGTCAATGATGTCTTGAAAATTTATTAGTCCTTAAGATCTAAAATACTAACAGATTTGAAGAAAACAAATGAAAGATAATCTACACAGTGAAACCAAAAAAACACAAAACTGTCTTATGTCAGTCTCAGTCTCGATAATCTTAGTTTGCAAGTATGCAGAATCACGTTTCAATCGGAATTGTGGACTTTGTTATTCCCGTATTAGTTTGATATGGCGAATTCTGCGTACTAATTAACCATAACTTTTGCGTTGCCTTTAAATCTTCATTTCTAAATGTTGATTTTTACATTGATAGCTGAGTACATAGTATGTACTCAATATGAGTAGTAGATAAAGCGCTATTATTGTTTATACTTATAATAGATGAAGTTCTGTAAAACACTGGAAGTATGCGAATATGTGTTGTTGATAAGGGCATAACTGCAATTCAAAACTGCCTGTGAACTAAAATTCTTGACATTGAAGTTACACCTACTGCAAAAACAGTTGTTTAAAGATATAAATATAGAAACAAAAATAGGAGAGAACACCACTCACAGCTTATACTGGTAGCCGGCTTCGCTAATTCGGGAACAAGATAAAATATATAGCGATTTTCATACAATTCGACTTATTGGATTAAGCCCAAATCCCAAATTTGTAGGGCTAAAAAGCTTTAAAGATATGGAGGACTTTTCTTCAGTATCTGTAAACATACACGGTAAATCCATTTGATGCGAAAGGTTTGCAAAAGAAGATATGTTCTAGAGTGCTTGAAGAATTGAGGAAGAAAATCACATTTCATCCTATTTATGCATAATGTAGAAAACTTCAAAATCCTTATGATTTCTTGTAAATTCGAAATTAGAAATACTCTAAATGGAAACTAGATAAGCTGCAATTATATTAAGTTCGTTCATTTCTTTGAGATGCGAACGCTCATCTTGACTATTTATGTATTAAATAACCATTGCACTAAATAAATTAAGATACTACAACAAAAGGGGATTAAAGGATCGATGTTTCCTGAGTCCATGCCCCAACTTTTCTCAACGAAGAATAATAGAAAAGTACAGACAAAACTTTTTCCAAAAACGCTTTTCTTATCTTGCTTCTTTTCAAAACGTCAAGTCTCCAAAGTGCCGAATTTTTATATTAGAGATTAGATCTGAAACAAAAAAGATTTACCACCTTTTATCTGCTTTCTAAAACTGCATAGAATATGTTGTGTTCTAAAAATATCGTGTAGAACTTTACACTCGAACTAAAATTTGTTCCTCCTGTCAAAATACCAATCCAAACAACCGCCTCTGGCTTTGATCAGTCTCAACAATTTGCAGGAAGAAACAGGAGGAAGGTTAATGGGGTCTTTTCCTCCGCTTGGGGATGGGCTACTTTGGGAGCTTGGAGGCTCTCTTTGGCCAGAACGAGAATTATTAGGAAAGTCGAGGAGAAGAAGGGGATAAGAAGTAATCAGATTTATGGAAATTACTGTTCTGATATTTATATCTACGTTTCTAAGGCAAATAGCAGGGAACCTAAACGAGAACAGTCGGTCCAAGGATTTGAATCACAGTTCTTCAACGCCTTATAATAAAGCACTATTGAACATAGGTTTATTCCAATGTTACAGGTTAAATTAAATTACAAGGGCCCAGGGCCAGGATCTTTCCGAATACCAGCTTAGCGAGTTACCGCTAAGCCTTGCAACTCCACAATTTCTAGGAGAAGTATTGACTTTGTTGAGGTGGTGTTCTAAATTAAACCACATTCTTTAATAATAATAACAACAAAAATCTTGAAAATTGGCGATGGATTAAAATACGAACATGATAAAGAATGGACAGTAAAAGAATTGTTCAATTATCATAAGTACGTAAATTAAAAAATCACTCTGTACGTATTACATATTTAGCTGCACGGTTTTTACACCGTGACATAAATAGTTACATAATTAACATCTCTCTAAGAATTATGACCATCCATCATTATTAGCCTGTACAGTATATGCTGAACATTTGCGACTTATACAATTTTTAAACATTCTAACGCTAATATTATTAAAAAGTCAGAGCAAAATTAAATAATGCTGAAGTTAACATGGGAAAAAGCATAATAGACAAATCTATTTAAGCTTAAATAAAAATAACTAGGCTACTGTGACGTAAGCAATACTTTTTATATGCGTCATTGCTTATTAGTTACTATCTCTCACCTCTAGCAATCTCTTTATTTCCATAACAAATAATCAGACTTTTATTTCGAGCCCAAATTTCGTTCAAAGTTGGCCCTCTCCCAGATTGTATACCGGTTGAATGCAACGCTAAATCTCCCAGTTCTTCACTTAAAACAGCTACCAGTCTTTCATGCATAGCTGCCGAGAATTTTGATGGATAAGGAAAACGATGAAAATCTAGTACGACTATTTCTTTGGGTGCTAATTCGACAAATCTTCTAACTTCTCTTAACACTGGTATTAATTTAGAAATGCGCACGACGTCATGATTTATGAAGAACCTGAAAGAAATGTCATTTTTCAGGACATATTTTAAATGGAAGCTTGTTTACTTACCCGTCATTTTCGTAATAACCAACTCGAAAGTCCAAATAACGAATTCCGAAAACTAATTGTGTCCAGACGTTTCTATCTTGATTCATAACGTAGTTTTGTAGGAAGGCCACGGTCTGCGAACTTCCAGAGTTATGAGTTCCGGGAATGAAAAGCGAACCTATTCGTTGCATACCCAGACGCTCGCTGAAATATGAGTTATTAAGAATGAAATTATAATAAGTATTTTGTTTTATATATATGAGGTACAAGAACAAGAAATAAAAATATTACTTTAAATTTACGCCGATGATTTATTAAAAACTATAGCGTACAATTTTAAATACCTTTCCTGTTACCTATTATCACTCATCCACGTAGGGCTTATTTTAAGGCATTGCGAATCGATGATAACATTACTCCTGAAGGAAGCAATCCAATAAGGAAAACAATGCTGACCAGGATCAGTTCTCATTAAATTTTCACGGTATTCCCAATTTCCGGGCAACCAGGGCTCTCCAAATTTCACTTTAGTTCGATAGTAGCCTTCTGGGTATTTCCTGGCTGATATTCTAACTCTAGCTGGAATTGCTTCCTTAAATGGAAACATAAAGGGTTGTGATTCTTATATCTGATTAAAAGAGAACAGATGAGTTCCTTACATTTCGATCTAACGGATTTCTATCGTATAGAGCTATTTCATCGGGTCTCATGTCATCAGGGTGATCACATCGCGTCACCCAGTTTAGTTCGAGGTAAGTTCCTTCTAGAGATGAGATTGTTAAATGTACTTTTCCACATTTTCCTAAATCTAAAACAATATTAATATCTTTTAAAACGAATTCTTAGTTTCTTTTGTTTTTAGAAGTGTGTAGTTTTTAAATTGAACCAATTATTTAATTAACATGTCGTTGACTATATTATTTATTAATTAAATAAAAACATATTAAAGTACATGACCTTACTTTGTCATGCATTGTTATCCAAAATGAAAGGTTATAAATAAAAATCAGGAAATTACGTAGGCTGTACAATAATTGACAATTTAAATAAACGCATGTAGCGTGTGTTCAACTAATTTTAAGAACTTGTATATGTTTCACGTGTGAATTAATCTTTTATTACGCTATAAATCTACAAAAAATCTGTGACCCTGAAAGCTTCCGTTAATTGTCGTAGAGCTACAATGGTTGATTTTCATTTTATTTATATTCACACGAAATTCTAGTTTTAATAGAATAACTACTCAGACTAAACTGTTAAATTTGTTAGAATTCTTGATTTTTCTGATGAGCAATTGCTAAAAAAGCTGTTAAGCATTAATAAATTAGGTTAGATAAAACGTTTGAAGATTTTCTCAAAAACAATACATGAAATTACGTTCGGGATTAGATTGAAATATTTTGCTGTTATGACTTAACAAAAATTCCCAATATTTAGTATTAGTGATGTAATTTTTACAGAAACTGAATTATTTTCGTAGTCTGTGAGTGTTTACATACAATCACTGCGATGATTCACTTTTATTAGATCTTGCGATTAGCTGTTGCCCGTATGAGCACTCTTTTACTATTTATTAATATAAATAAAACAAAATATCAATAAAACATCAAGTCTTACTTTGGGGAATCCTTCAGCGGGTCCCTGTGTTGTACCCTGTTGTAACCTGTTACCTATTAGTTACGGTTGTACACCTTTTCTAATTGTATTTCAGAAAGCATCATTTGTATTTCAGAATAGTAAATTATATATTTCAGAAAGTATCAATTAGTATTTCACAATAGTCAATTGCATTTCAGGAACCATCAATTATATTTCACATTAGCGGATTGCATTTCAGAAATCATCAATTGCACTTCAGATTAGTTAAGTTGTATTTCAGAAAGGATCAATTTATTGTATTTCAAATTAGTCAGTTATATTTAAGGGTAGATTGTATTTCATTATAGTAAATTATACAAGGTGAAATTGAAATAGTTACAAAAAATTTAACCACCATTGCAATGCCAAAAAATTGTTTGAAAGTTTCTGGAATACAAAATGTATCTGTTAAAACAAATTAATAAGAAAAAATGGCAATAAATCACGTGTATGCTGTTATCTGGATTACATTGAGACGGTTATGTTCAGGTTGTTTGTCGCCCACCTCTATAAACATAAAAGAGAGGCCAATACAATGTTAAAAGTTTGCTAAGGGCAGTTCGCTTTAGTTTGCTAATTGTAAACGGTCTCTCAGGCTCTGTGCGAGATTTTTTCTTATCGTTTTTTCTTCATTTACCTGGTGTTATTTAATGTTTTGCGTGCATATGTGCGTGTTGTTTGTGCATAATTGAGGACGGTCAAGATAATGATGACAGCAGAAATGCACAATCTTTATAATTTATTGTTATTTGTTTTGTTGTAAAGGTGGTTTATTCCATAAGTGAATAGAATTTTGTAACTGATTGGATAAATTGATAGAATAAAACACGACGAATATCATCATACTAATATTCAAGAGGATCAAACGATGTTGACGCCTTTCGCCTCTTTCTGGAGGTTTTTCGATTGGACGATTTTTTCCCGTTACCGCGGCAAAGGTAATCTGTAGATCTTTGCTTTAAATTAACAATAATTAATTATTTGACCATCTTTAATGAAAATGTGGGAAATAGGATAGGTTAGTTCTGTACTCAAAACACTGAACTAAAATTTCCGTAACTTAAAACGAAGATTAAATAAATAAAAACAAACTTCAACAAGTTTTAATCTTTATTATGATATGATGTCATTATAAACAATTGTTGTAAGAACTTTATGGGGTATACATCAGCGGTTCTCAAAACGTGGAAACCTACCCCTTTTTTCAAAAAAGGACTCTGTTTAAATTAAAAATGTTGTCAGTGGACATTTCCAGGCATCAGCTATTTACCTATTAAATCTTTTCTATTTCGATTTCACCCTATTTCATATTAGAAAATTGAGAGACAGAGATGCCTGGTGGACGCTTTAATTTATGATTTATTACTTTTGTTACTCTTGTTTCTTGTTTTGTCGGTTTTTCTTCTTCTT
>VTPC01000659.1:188077-218371 GCA_011009095.1 Ignelater luminosus | reverse complement strand
TACTTTTGTTACTCTTGTTTCTTGTTTTGTCGGTTTTTCTTCTTCTTATCCATTGTAAAGATATTCCTTTGGGTATAAGATATCAATAATAACTGACGTTTTCTGGACTTTTCCCAGTTATATTTCAGAAAAGATCAATTTAGTCTCAGAAAGTGTCAATTGTACTTCAAGTTAGTAAATTGTATTTTAGAAAGTGTAATTTCTAACTCAGAAATTTTCAAGTGTTGATATTTTATACCCAAAGGAATATTGTTATAATATACGAGGGCGGTTCAGTAAGTACCCGTGTTTGACGACAGAAGGAGAAGTGTATATTTCTAAAAGGAGACTATGTTGAAAAATAAAAAAAACATTTTTGAAAAAAATTGTGTCTTCATTTCTAACACGGGTACTTATTGAACTGCCCTCGTATGTGAAGAAGAAAAACCGACAAAAACAGAAACAAGAATAACAAAATTGGTAAATCATAAGTTAAAGCAAACTCCAGGCATTTCTTCCATTAATACTGTCCTGCATCTGCACAATCACCAGCAACGTGCTCTTGGCTTGGGTTGGCTGAAATATAATTGACAATTTCTGAATTAGAAATCAAACTTTCTAAAATTCAGTTGATGCTTTCTAAAATACAATTTACTAATATGACATGACATACAATCTACACTTTCTCAAATACAACTGACTAGTTTGAAATACAACCGATCCTTTCTGAAATACAATGAAATACAACTGACAATACAATGATACTTTTTGAAACACAATACGAAAAATTATAGAAACTACGCTTTCTGAAATGCAATTAATGCTTTCTAAAATACAATTTACTAATATGAAATTCAAAATATTTTTTTCTGAAATACAAATGGCCAATCTGAAATACAAATGGTCAATCTGAAATACAACTGATCCATTCTGAAATATAATTTACTAACCTAAAATATAATTGGCTCTTTCTAAAATAATATTGGTAATTTCTGAAATCACAATCTACTAATCTAAAATACAAATTTCTGAAGTAAGTTGACTAATCTGATACACAGCTGATACTTTCTAACACAATTTACTAATCAAGTGCAATTGACACTTTCTGAAATTAAATTGATCTTTTCTGAAATACAACTGGAAAAGTGTAGTTGTACTAGATCTACAGAAATCTAATAATGGGAGAGTTTGACATGATTTGAATTTAGGATACATAAGAGTATCATCTCAGAAGCAAATCGATATTATTATTTTACATATTAATATTCCTTAAACAAAATAACGACAGAGCTCGCAGTATGACAAGTGATGGTCTGGAAAACACTAGATAAAAGATATTCTAGAGTAGAAGCTTTGGAAATAAAGAAACCATAGTTTGAGTGGAAATATTCTTTGATATATTTACTGATTGTGAGATTATTTTTATGGACGTGGTGATTTCTTTAATATCTCCTGATTTTCGAAAATGTTTTGGTAGAGACTGCTGATGTGTTAACGTCAATCATTAAAGACGACTTTCTGAACTTTCATCATAATGAAAACCACCCCCTGCAGGAACTGATATTAATTAGTTGCTCATAATATCTTTTAAAGATGCAAATGTGTTACACTGTTATTTTTAATTATCTTCTTCCTTAGACATAGGGATAAACGGAGAGCCGGTGAGTCAAAGGAAATTTTCTTGGTGTAGTGGTTCCTATTCTTTCCAACAAAATTGGAATAAAATTATTATTTGCTTCATTGACTTCTTTATACTAAATTTTTTATTGTTTTTGTGGCTGACATCTTATGATTTAGTATACCCCAAAATCGCAGTGTGGCCCCGTAGAATTCTTAATATCAGGTATATGGATGACCATCGATTCTTTCCAGTCAGCTAATTTTACAAAAACAAACAAGGCTCTTCTAATGAAGCTAGCGGTTTTGGGTGAGGCTTCTATGATCATTTTAGCCCGAGGTTTTCCAACCGCAGTAGGTAATCTTAACGTCCAACTCATTGTAGTCACACGGGACCCACTACTTTACATCCCTTCCAGAGGATGGCATCCTTCTTCAAATTTTATCCGCGTGGAAAATCTCAGGATCTCGGCCGGGAGTCGAACCCTCAACCATTGGGTTGATAGATGCAATTGACCATATATGCACTAATCTTATGTTATAACTTATTAAGATCAGATTTTTATTGGCGACGACAATATCAAAATAATTGAAATCTATCATTAGGTGCATTAAAAGAAAGAAAAAAAGTCTTATTGCCCAGAACAGTATTGAAGAAGAGTGGGATTCGACTCTGCGGAATTATGGTTATCATTTTAATTTACGCAGCTTCTGAAATAACACTAGTGACGATATCTTATAAAATTACAAACTGATAAGGATGTATCTAAATTTAGAAAGACGTAACGTATTATATCAAGAGAATTTTTAATTAGATAAAAGTAAATAGTGAATTGGTATAAATCAAAAATGTAGGATTGTGGTGTGTAAATGAATAATGGTTATAAATTTTATGAAGTTGATTTATGTTTCTGTTACATCTGCAGAATCCAATGTTACACGTGTTTTCAGAGATTTAAAATTTTAATTTCAAGTTAAAAAATGCTGTTAGCGATTACCGGATGGTTTTGTTATCAAGGCTTTATCTTAATTGGGAGAATCAGTAATCTGCTATCTTTAATGTAACTGTCACCAGATTTAAATAAGCTCGTTTACATTTAAAACATTTTTGAATCTTTAGATAAACGTTCTGTTTAAAATGATTTAGGTTCTACTTTAGTATAATGTGGAATTAAAATTCTCCAACAAAAAAATAATGTAATCTTTAAGCTACGAAAAAATTATTTTTTTTATTGAAAAGATCTCTTTACACGATTTTTGTGCTTGTTTTATAAACTCTAATGAATTACACAACAAATCTAGAATACTTCAAATAAACTCTAATATGCTCTGAATTTAACCAATAAATAAAATAATTTCAATACAGGATCAAATAGAAGATACGTTATTAATAAATTTTTAGTTAATCTGTAAATACTAAGTGCCTGAGATTAATTAATAATCCAATCCAGTAAAATTACTTTAAAGGCTTCTTAAAGTGGTTTTGATAATTCTCAATGCTTTTAAGGGATTTCTTTAAAAAACCTTTGAAACTCACCGTCGCGTCGTTCGACGATAAATTAAAAACTGGATTAAATCTGAGTGAATCCAAAGAAAAAACTTTTTTTAAAAGGTTTTGTATTTTTTTTATATTTACGATATTCGACACAAGAGATGTTTACATTTTGACATGAAAGATGGTGGTAAAATTAAAATTACAGTTGAATCGTTAAATGCGGAAAGCGAAGCATTGAATTGTAAATCCTACGTAATGCCGTGGGTAATACTTGACTTTCCGCATTTCAGTTAAAATGAATGATGTTTGAGTTATTGCAATCTTTACTTGTTTGCTTATTTGGTACAGACTTTTACATGAATCCTGTCTACATTCTTTTAATAGAAGCATGTTCAAAATCTGATTTTACGTTAATTATGCGAAATAGAATTCCCGAGAGGCTAAAAGGCATTCTTATATAACTAGTACTTAACAAAATTAAACTTCGTAGCATGTTATTTGATAAATCGTCTCATGAAAGGGATATACTCAGTACGTAGTATTGTCACATTGTTTATACAAAACACCGTACACCCAAAGTAGCACACGTTTAATCGAGCTTGTCTTTTTTTACGGGTGAGGATGTTGCAAAGGTATAGTTTAGAAATTCCTTGAACTGGATTTGGCTATGTAGACAGTCAGCTCATTTGCATAAATGTTGAAGTTGGTCCTACGCTACTTTAGAGTACCGAGCAGTTAAAATCAAAATCAAAAGATGAAATGACCATCAGTTTACTGTTAAATGTATATGAAAGAATTTTCATATACATTTAACAGTAAAATTTATCACATTCATTCATAATTGTCAGAAACAGAAAAATAGTTCATGGATCTAGTTTTATTTGGAACTAAATTTTTGTAATTTCTTTGTGATTAATCCCAGTTGAAATCGATTCAGAATTTATGCAGAAAGAGCACTTTATTATCTAATCTGACTCTGATTATTCATAACTATGCCAAAACTACGGAGTAGCTAGCTAAAACTTACTAAATCAGGAAAAACAAAACATTTGCAAAATCCTTATGACCATAATAACATCTGCGTGGTTCCTGAGTATTGATATCATTTATCATTCGTTGAACATAATACATATTGGTTATCGGTACTTTAAGTTTAATACACTACTGTAATCGTCAATGAAAAATGCCTGTTAGTTGTAGGAATTGGATGGTGTTATGTTCGGTCCGACTGAATTTTTGTGACTTATCAATGTTACTTGATCGTGATGGGTATAAATTCCCTTTTAGTTAGAGAGCTCTGGGGGTCTTAATTCGTTAGTAATATTTTCATAATAAATGAAGAAAAATTATTTATTTTTTAGGCAAGTCTTTTGTAGGAGGCTTCCAATTACGAAACTTTTTATATTCGCCATTGCCAATTTAAATGATTTTTCCTATTTTGCATCTATTTATACATAAGTGAATCTTCAAAAGCAAAAACACATTTGTTTACACAGTCTAATATAACACATGGGCTGAAAAGTCGCAGGCCTAACCAATAGATGGCGCTAGTTCTATTGCATTCACCGCTTTTTCAGTTAGTACTAACCTTCAAAAGACAGCTGTTAAAATTTCATGATATTCTATTCATTATTTTGTGAGTTATTGTGCTAAGAGTGACGCTACTTTTGTTATTTTCAAAACAATGGATCAAAAACAATTTTGTGTTTTAATTTTACACTGCTTCTTGATGGGAAAAAATACCGTTCAAGTGGAGCAATGGCTTGAAAAGTGTTATGGGGACTCCGCTCCATCAGAAACAACAATAAAACGTTGGTTTGCTGACTTCAAACGTGGTCGTAGACACCGATGATGCAGAACGCAGTGGACGTCCAAATGAGGCGGTAACACCAGAAAACATAAAAAAATCCACAAAATCGTTTTGAATGATCGAAAAGTGAAGTTGCGTGAGTTAGCTGACATTGTAAAGATATCAAAAGAACGTGTTGGCTTTATATTGCATGAGCATTTGACTATGAGAAAGCTCTGCTCAAAGTGGGTGCCGCGTTTGCTCACTGTTCACCAAAAACAAGAACGTGTTGATGTTTCTGAGCAGTGTTTGGCCATGTTTAAACGTAACAAACCGGAATTTTTGCGTCGATATGTGACAATGGATGAAACATGGATCCATCACTTCACTCCGGAATCAAAACGATCGTCATCTGAGTGGACAGCAACTGGTGAACCTCGTCCAAAGCGACCGAAAGCACAATAATCGGCTGGAAAGGTTATGGCCTCGGTATTTTGTTAGAGCGGCGCTGGAATGATTGCGTTGTTCTTGATGGAAATTACGTTGATGAATAAAGCTAATTTTGAACAAAAAAAACCGTGTTTTCTTTGTTAGGCCTGGGACTTTTCAGCCCATGTGTTACTACGTTAAAACGAAGCAGAGACATGGAAGTGATAAACAAAAACAGTTCAACATCTTGTTCCAGTTTCTACTAAATTAAATAAGTTTCTAACGATGGGAAAAATTACAGAATTTTAGGTGTTTTAATATTTTGCAAATCAATGTATGTACGTTCATTCAAAACTAATGTCTTAACATGCATGTACGCAAGCAATCTCCCCAGAGTCGTAACATGTAGATAACTAAGTCATATATGTACTCAACTCCACGAGAAATTGCTTTTGCTGATAACTGAGATCAGGTCGGAAAAATACACCCTATAGAAGTTTTTCATATTGTGACAGGCAGTATAGCCAGCAGATCTGTTTTGCTGAAATTTCAAGTTTTCCAGCTCATACTCATACTAGTGCTGTTGCAGTTTTTGCTTTGCAATTGCTTTATGTTCACTGCTGCTGTGACTTCTAAGTAAAACACAATCCAAAGTCATCTGTTGTCTTAATGACACACATTTCAATAACCTTTCGCTATATAGGTACAAGCATTATGAATCCTAAGTAAGGATTTGACTTCAAGATTTCTTATAAAAATACTTCAACGTTCATTACCAGTTTTTGAATCTCCAGACAAACACAATTTACTGAAGCAAACCTAGAAAGAACGGTCATTATTTAAGTCAATCCTCGTCTACTTAATTTGAATCACGGTAAGTAAGTTCGCAATTCAGCAGTCTGGTCGCATGAAATAAAGTTTGTCGTAGTGGTTAAAGTCTTACAGTAGATTTTACTATTTTCTCCTTTCTAATCTTCTTTGAGTTTGTCTGCCCTTAGTATTTTGTTGCGTTTTGAGATTCTGTTACACCTGGCAAAATTTAGTAAAACCATTGGTGTTTTGTATTTGAATTTAATGTCAAACATTAATACAGTGTGCTGGTAAACTTTGGAATAATCAAGTCATTTAAAAGTAAAGCTAGAATTATTAAATTCACTTAAACTTTTTCACGCCTTTTGGCAGTATCATTCGGATTTCGAGGCCATAAAAGTTTATATAAAAATAGCTCTTAATGTTTTGCTGTATAACTTGCAGAACTAGAAGTTATTCTTTACAGCCATATGTGTTTGAATCGAATGGGAATTACAACAATGCCGCGATCAAAAAGATGTGCTAAATTATAATAGACTGTATTTTTGACACCTTATTTTTCGGATACACTATATATAAATAATTTTGCATAAATGTATATTTAGTAAAGAAATTCAAATAAACATTTCGGTATGACACGTTCAATTCTACAAAATACATATGACGGGCTTAGCAGGGGCCAACCTGTGCGGTGATAGATATTAGTGCTTAGCCAACTTAGATCCTAACATGCCAACCAATAAACTGCAGAATGCACAGTCTGCAATTTCGATGTGAAGAGAAATAAGAAGGGAGTTCATTGAACCCAGCAGTTTGTATTTTGCGCTAAGTTTTACTGGATTGCTGTCTTTCAGCAGAAAACAACGGCATTTCAAAAAGCTGTCAAATTTATTTCTGGCGCTGAAATAATCAACCATGTAATGGTTAAGTCGTTCAGTAAGTTTCAGAGGCTATTGGAAAGCTGAGAGCTACGTAGAGGGTAATTGCTGAGTACATTGAACGTACCAAAGGTGTTTTGATGTACGTTTCTGTTGTAGCTTTCTAGGCCATTTACTGCAGGTCCCATTCAATTCAGAAGCAGGTAGCCGCTTTTACTTAAGAGAGTTTCTTTTTCTTACTAAATACAAAATGTAAATAATAAATAATTTAAGCTAAAAAAAGTAAGAAAAACTGTTTGAATACAAATAAAAGCTGATTCCTCAACACCCAGTAGTTTAATAGTAAATTTGCTTGAAGGGTACCCACGCCCACATTATAAACCTTGATACTAATTATTATCTACAGAAATCACATGAATATAGATTATATGCTGTTTGTAAGTTGGTGCATGCTCCATGAATCCATTTTTACAAACACCTAGCTCACTGAAGGTACATTTCGTCAAATTTCTCAAAACATACCAGACACATCCTTTTGATGTGATAAAATTAAGCAATGAACTAAAGTTTACCTAACAGATAAAAAAACAATTTATTACACCGACTAAAACATAACTTCTGACTTTGAAATTTCATACGGGATAGGGGTCTAATATTACATATTTCATAAGAATATTGTCATCCCTTACAGAACACCCTCAAAAACATAGAGGATGTTATTTAAAAAAAGAATTCTGCTGATAATTAGTATTTAAAAATGCAAACATATTTAATAAGACCAGTTTAATGATCTCTCAGTGTTTTTCCAAAGAGTAAATAACTTTAAAAAAGGCTAAGTTATTTTAAATAGCAATGTTGCAATGTTAGTTTTTTGTTTTATTTTACTTTTAATTGGTTAAGTTCAAAACATTCTTATCAAATTATTTAATTAAATAAATAGCTACATTAAGAATACAGTGACCTTTCTATAATTTCAATAAAATCAAAATGAATAAGGAAGAAGTATCCAATGTTTTATTTATTGTAAAATATAATTACCTACAGGGTGTCTCATTTCTCATTTGTACATGTTTGTAATTTTTTCCCCTATGTATTATATTATGGAAGTGATTTGGAACTTTTATCCGTTGTATGTATTTATAGCATTTCGGTACTGTTAAAACAATTTTATTTACGTTATTATAGCCTACTGCGGATAGAAATTTAAAAATATAATAGCAGACATTTAAAAAGACACCTTATTCTCATTTTTTAATAGACAGCGCCTACTAGATTTTTGCATTTATTATTAAGTACAAAAAGTACTTCTAATTATAAAAATCATTTCCTGAAAGGGTAATAATTAATAAAAAATTTGAATCAATTCTATAATGAATAAAAATGTATCTTGAAGTGTTGATGAGATAGCTTTTAGTGTTCTGATAGCCTACGTAACATATACAGAGTAAAATTATGACAAATGCGACACTTTATTGCTGAATTGCATTTTCAATTCCTATTGTTTTGTTTTTATCAGTAAGTAGTTTGTTTTTAATTTTGTCTTTAATAAAAAATAAACAAATAATTAAACTAGGACATTGTTAATTCTCATAAAAACATCAAGCTTTATAACTTGATATATCTCTTCACAATAATAAAGAAAAATAGTCGTTCCATTTAAAACAACAGAAATTTTAAAATTTATACTTTTAGGATATGTTACCATGTAGGAAAAATGGATGATCAAAATAAAAACAAAATCCTACAGATTACTTAAAAGGTGGACAACTATAACAATTCTCAATGGAATGTAAACATGATTGAAATACGTATTTAATGCAAGCGCCAAGAAAACATAACGATGATTTTTAATATTGAGAATAGCAAGATTAATTACATAAAATTTATAATTGAATGTAAAAATAATAAAATAAACATTTAATATTACTGCAAAAAACTCGATATGATATTAAAAATATACAAACTAGGGTCCTGACATGGAAAGATAAGGTTAATTTAAGAAGGCAAGATTAAATGTTTTAATAGAATATACAGCAGTAAATATGGAGATTTTGCAATTTGGTATAATAGGAATATGCCAAAAATGTTCTAGAAGGCATTACCTTAGGATTACTTCCAATAACACTATAGGACTACACCGTTTTTCATTTTGTGATTCAGTTCTGATATTCTCTAATTAGTATGCAACAAATTTCTTCTTATTAGGATGAAATCAAACTGTATAATTTTATTTAGATTTTAATCATGACTTTAATTTAATTACGAAGTTAGAATATGGCCCATTGTCTAATTAATTATAATAAATCTGTATAACATCATATATTACAAAACAGTGCTGTAAATCTGTACAGTTGCTGAAATATTTAAAATTGACGTGTTTGCATAAAAAGAGGATGTTTAACATTAAAATCCAATAATTGGAATTTCCGAAATGCATCGTCTCTTCTTGTAATTCTTATTCACAAAACAATCAATTTATAATATTTCGCTACAAATACATATGTCGAGAGAACGAAAATCTTTTGAACTAGGCTAGAAAACGCTTGAAGATTCCATTATTTGAACGAACAAGAATCAGAAAAAAATTCTTAAGTTGTTCCAGACCAAGCGTAGTTTACAAAAATCGTAAATTGGTGCTAGTAAACACTAAGCAATCTTATAAACTAAAGAAGTTAAACAACGATGTAAACGGTTTATTATTCAAGTCTAATTTTGACATTCTAACATTGTTTAATACCGATTAATTATATTTTAAGTCTTTTCGCTGAAAAATAATAAACTGCTTCGTCAGGATAGAAATGGAAAAAGAGGGAGGTTTCGGACAGAAATATTACTTCTAGAGTTAGCAAACATTTATGAATTTCTGTAGTTTTTGGCAATGTTCACTTTTCTACCGTAAGATAACTTAGCTGCAATGTATTTTAGAAATATGTCAAATTTCTCAAGCGTATGTCAAATCATTAAAGAACCTATTAGATAGTATATGTTAATAAGAAAAGAATTTTGCTTTGTGTTACTATTATCTCAGAGTTTTTCTGTATAAGAAAATAGGAGTTAATGTTATACATTATACATCACCAAAGGCAGTTAGTTAATTTCGAATTCAGAAATTCAAACCTCAAATACAATTACAAGGTCAAAGTACACCCTGTGTCTAAAAAGTTCGGTGAATGGTCTCATAATTGTGTATTAACAGTTTGATAGAGGCTCGCGTGCCATTGTAGACACGCACGAACATGTCTGGACGTGAACTGTGTCGGTACGAGCTCGAAGACTGTTGTGCATTGCTTATTGCATTCAGTCTAATAGAGTGACCCGAATAGTACGCGTCATGGAGCAACGACACAACATTAAGTTCTGTTTCAAATTGGGTAAAACGGCGACAGAAACCCATCAGATGTTGGTGCATGTGTACGGGCAGGATGCTGTGAGTAGGAAATGTGTGTATGAGTGGTTTGTTCGCCTTCGCGCTGGTAGGGAATCTGTTGAGGACGAACCACGTTCAGGCCGGCCATGCACAAGCAGGACACCAGAAAACACCGAACGCGTGCGAGTGCTGCTAACAAACGATCGGCGATTGACTCTGCGATTAATAGCAGAAGAATTGAGCATTAGCAAAGACACAGTAGGGACCATCGTCCATGAAGAATTGGGCAAACGCAAGATTTGTTCGCGATTTGTGCCGCACATGCTAACAGATGAACAAAAAGCAAGACGTTGTGAGACCTCTGGCGATTTCATCGATACGTGTGACAGGGATCCAACCTTTCTGGGTTCCATTGTTACAGGAGACGAGTCTTGGTGTTACCAGTACGACCCCGCAACGAAAAGACAATCGATGGAATGGCGGTCACCGTCTTCTCCGCGACCAACAAAATGCCGTGCCGAAAAATCCAAAGTGAAGACCATGTTGATCGCATTTTTCAACAAAGACGGAATGATTCATAAAGAATTTGTTCCTGCTGGCCAAACGGTGAATGCCACATTCTACCTGGAGGTTCTCAAACGTTTGTTACTGCGCATCCGGCGCGTTAGGCCACAGAAGTACCAGACAGGAAAGTGGATGTTACTGCACGACAATGCACCTTCGCATACGAGCATCATGGTACAACAATATTTGACTCAGCATGGCGTCACGGTTTTGCAACATCCACCGTACTCTCCAGATCTGGCGCCTGCTGATTATTTCTTGTTTCCACGTCTTAAGCAGGCCTTAAAGGGATCACGGTTTGCGGACATCGACGAAATTCAGCAACGTGTAACGGGTATTCTACACACGATTCCACATCAAGACTTCTCCAACAGTTTACAAGCGTTATACGACCGTTGTCAGAGGTGTGTTGTGGCTGGTGGAGATTATTTTGAAGGTCAATAAAGGTATTTACCATTAGGAACATGTTTTTTTCTTTTTACCATATCATTCACCGAACTTTTTAGACACAGGGTGTATAATACATTTAGACAATTGTTATTTTCTACAGTTCAAAGTTTCGTTTAAATTATATTTATTACACCTGGAATTTTTAAATTATCGCACATTTAATTACACATTAAGTTGTGTTATCGTATGTGTTACATCGCTGTTCAAAACAATTAGATGATATCACACTTTTTGATTCAACTAGTTTTAATGATGCTTGAAGAAATTAGGAAAAATTGTATTAATTACCATCTAGTCAAAAAGGCATTAAAGTCTTAAAACACTTTCTAATATGAATAATTTGAAAACTAAATTGTAAATTTAAAAAATTTTTAAGTATTTAAACTGGATTTAGCACTAATTAGTCAATCGAAAACGTAATTGTCATAATTCCCAGTAACTAAATAAGACCGAGACGGCTATATAATGAATCAAAACCCCATACTTTTACTTACAATTAAGGAACACGCTGTAGATCAAAAGCGAGTTTTTTCTCGTAGCTGTAATTTATTATACTATTTGAATATTATTTTTAAATATTGTGCATATGTACCTTTGATATAAATAGCCTTCAAAACCAAGTCGCGAAAGTTATTATCTGAGTAATAATGTTGATACTTTAACGGGTAAAAGCTATTAACACCAATATTCTGAGGTCCAATTTAGTAATATAAGTTGAAAACACGAAGGCTAATGACCAAAGCTTTGAATGCCCTCAGCGAAAAAATATTCCAATTGTTTTGTTTTTCAGATATTTGAAGTTTTATTGGACAGACAGTACCGGAATTATTTAAAAATTAGTTTTATAGATACTAAAGAAATTTAACGTTTCATCGCAAAAATGAGTCATAGAAATGAGGAATAGAATTCAAAGTTACAAGAAAAAAAATGATATTCAAGGATGAAGTACTTAGTATGATATTTAAATATGACGAAAAACTACATTATGAAATGACTAATACGGAGTAAGTACGTCTATAGGGTATAGGTTCTTACACTTTTAGTGTTATTTATAAACCAAATGATTAGCATTATAATAATCAACTATGGTAAACGAAAATCTTGAAACTCCAAATTAGAAACTGGAAAATTACAAAATTTATGTCAATTTATTCAAATTCTTTTTAAATAATATATTTGATTTTAAAAATGTAGTAATAATGATAATAATAAAAAATAGATGCTATTAAAACAATAATTAAAGGAAGTTCTTAAATTTAAGACTAATAAAAAAGCGCTGAATACTTTTCTAAATTTAAATTAATAAACAAATATTAATGTAGATAATAAATTTCATCACTCAGTTCCGAGTGGAGTCACAAATATTACCTAATTCAGCTTTATTCTAAGTAACTAATATTCTTACCTGTATTATGGTAATTGTTTTGAGACCAAACTGCTTGCACAAGCAAAACAATAAAAAGCACACCTTCACACTTAACCCGCATTATTTTAGTTTAAACTAAAATTATTTGCTGATTAAATTAAAGCATGTTACCATTGCTAAACATGTACAAATTATTTATTGAACTAAACTAAAGCGTAGTAGTACACTTCTTTGTTGGTGTTACGCTCTGACAATCATTTTCAACCAACCTCACTATGTTAATGAAGAAATAAAATGTAAATTAACAATAAGAGACCGACACTGTCGGACACGGTACGTGATTTGACGTCACGTGTGTCGTTATCTTCTCTTCGAAATAAACACAAAGAGGTTGCGGTTGTGACTATATAAGGAGGAAATTAAGCCGACGCTACACTAGTCGCAATTAAAGGTTAGCAGCAATAAGTGGGTACTTGGCATTACATTATTTTTATAAAAAAACGTTATAAGCTGTACACAATTTATTAAGAAAGAATACAACTGTAATTGCTTTGCATATTTCTTCTACTATAAATATCTTAACTTCTTAAAATTGGCTTCAATTGCAATATCAATAACATCATTACCTATAAAGAAATCGGTTGCTATTATATGGATATCATTTATCCAGTCTTCGTCTCTAATCCAAAAGCTCAAAGAAGGATTAACTTCATCTGCCATATGTCGAAGACTACCATTCAGATTTTTTATGATGTATTCTGCATTTGGTGTTAAAACACTAATTAAGACGCAGAAAGGAGTTAAGGGATGGGAGTGGCTGTTCTTGGCACTTTTCAAATAATGATATAAATCATCTGCCGTCCTCTTGTTACCCCATTTGTGTGGTATTGGATGCCAAAGCCAATTGTGCTCTGAAAACGAAAAAATGTTACTTACCAGTTACTACTCTTAGCGTTACACTCTTATTAATAAACTGAGAGTGGTGAATATTCTACCAACAACTCAATCGTAGATGTCGTTCATTCAAAGCCTACGAAAAGTACAAGTCAGCCCCTTGAATCTATGACGTTAACGTTAGGGACAGTGCGTCGTTGTTAACTGGTTATTAATATAGCTGTGAAAAATAATTTCATGGATATAAAATCACAATGATAACAATAATACAAGTGCAAACAGCATAATTAGGCAAAGCAAAGGAACATCAAAGACTTGTTAATGTTGTTTACATCTTTACTTTTGATATCATTGTAACTTGATGCACATAAAAGAATTTTCCACAAGTCTAGTTATTAAAGAAGCAGCGAAGAATTTTGTCAAGGTCGTGGAGGTAACTTTAGTATACCCAAGATAGGAAACTCACATATGACTAGTAGAGTAAAAAGCGACTATGATTTTGAGATATAGTACCGTTATGAAACGCAAAGATGATGCTGACGTACATGTTTTATAAGTTAACACACAGATGTCGCCATAACAAAACATAGCGCTTAAAAAAGAAACTTGCATTTTTAAAATAAATTTTATATAAACAACGGGTCGTATTATGAACGTTCTATTAAATACATACAAAAAGCGTTTTAATAGATGCCTATTTAAAAAAAAGATAAAGATAATTTATAAAATTTTTTAGCTTAAGATGAAGATTGCTAATGGCTGTCATAAAATTAATAGAGGTATTTCTAATTCACCGTTTAATATATCGTTTATAATACCACTCAATGATGTATTAACAAAAAGTAATGTACATTGGAAAATGGGACATAAGAAAGGCAACTGTAATTTTTAAAAATAAATTTTAGTAATAATAAAGTTATATACATTCTACAATGTTCTTTATTTCCTTTATTAAAATCTTCAACCAGCAAGTATTTTGTGAGCCCAAAAATGATCTTTATTAAAGTCACTTCTAAATTACCATCGATATTCCAAAATAAAAAATACACGATAACACTAAAATGAGAACGTGCTTTACATTGACATAACCACAAAGATCACAAACACAGAATACAAACAAAATAAATCACAGTAGATAAAGCAGTCAGCTTTAATAAGTGTTGTTAAATAACTACTTGTTGCCGTTCTGAGACTACAGATGGCACTCTTATAATTTGTAGTCCAAAGTCAGTTGATTGTGATTCCAAGTACCGACACCAAACAAAAGACGATGGCAAATTGAGCTCAATAACGATTTTCTTTCCGTTAGAGGCGCTGTTGTTCTAGATTAAATTTGACAAGTTTGTAAGTCAGTTTATAAGTTTGAGGTTATTAAAATTTAAATGTTAAAGAAAGTAATTATTAATGTCTTGTTGCGTATTCTTTATTCTTTGCAAAGTTTGTATGAGCAAATGTATATTTTCTATTACCTCGTCGTCATCTTCATCACTTTCACAATTATGTTTTTATAAATTGCCGTAAAACAGATTTCGTAGTGGTTTCTGAATAAATCAGATTAATCCAGATAACTCTGTCATGTAATTTGTATGATCAAACCAAAAATACAAGTTAAGTTTCCGAAAAAGAATTATTTAGTACATTTTTCTAAAATTTAAGCTTTAATAACCTCACACTTAAAAACTAACGTTTAAACTTGTCAAATTTAATTTAGAACAACAGCGCCTCTAACGAAAAGAAAATCGTTATTAAGCTCAATTTGCGATCGTCTTTTGTTTGGTGTCGGTACTTGGTATCACAATCAACTGGCTTTGTTGTAGTCCAAAGCCAGTTGATTGTGATACCGACACCGAACAAAAAACTATCGCAAATTGAGCGCAATAATGATTTTCTCTCCGCCAGAAGCGTTGCTGTTCCATATCAAATTTGACAAGTTTAAACGTCAGTTTATAAATCTGAGGCTATTAAAATTTAAATTTTAGAAAAAGTAATTTTAAAAACGCCTATTGCATTTTGAACGTGTTTTTGGGGATTTAACTCTTTATTTCTGATCTGATGGTACAAATTACATTACATAGTTGTTTGGGTTAACCCAGCTTATTCGAAAAACAGTTACGCAACCACTACAAAATCTTTTCTACAGCAATTTATAAAAAATAATTGTGAAAGTGATGAAAATGACATCTAGGAAATAGAAAATAGTCATTCTCATACAAACTTTGCAAAGAATCATGAATAATACGCCACAATAAGGCATTTATAATTACTTTTATCTAAAATTTAAATTTTAATAACCTCAAACCTATAAACTTATGTTTAAACTTGTCAAATTTAACGTCGAAAACAGCGCCTCTAGCGGGGGGAAAATTGTTAATGAGCCCAATTTGCAATCGTTTTTTGTTTGGTGTCGGTACTTTGTATCATAATCAACTGACTTTGTTGCAGTCGCCCCGTTTCCAATTTTACTAACTCTCTAATCTTTGATAGGCGACGTCAAAGTGCAAGTCTAAGAGTGGGGATAGCATATACGCTTGCAGGTCTATTTTATATGCCTCGGTTCATTTCTGCATGCCTAACCGCACATACTTAAACGGCAGTCTGCCACTTTGTAATACGTTAATTGAAAGAAAATAACAATAGCAATCTTTTGTTGAAAAAAATCTAAATCGGTTTAGAACATTCAATGTCTGGTCTTAGTGGTAAATCACTTTACCTAAGTAAATGAACGCATTTCAATTGTCTTAATGCATGTCTGAGATACAAAACAAATGAATGTAAACATCTTTTTATCGAATATGCGAATTGAACTGTCGACAGAAAGCCAAAACAGCAAGGAATAATATGAAATAAGTAATTCTTCACAGACAATACCTAATGCAGCAACTCAAGAGTTTTTGTTTATTTACTGCCAGAAGGGGGGGTTGTGTTAAAGATAGAGAGCTGAACACACTATATACGACTCTTTCACTGCTTGTTTTTATCCACGACTACGTTTGTCAATTTAGTTCAGTAGCATAATTTTCCGACAGTTTCTATTTCTCAAAATACTGAAAACCAGATTTCTGGAAATATACCGTTTTTGAGTAACCCAGTTTTGGAATTTTACTAAAAAAATCAGAAGCATCGTAGGGCATTTTACAAGTTTCTTTTGTCAAAATTTTTATCAAGAAGTTATTTTTGCAATTTTCCCGTGAAATTTTTCAATCTTTCAGTGTCTCGGTAATGACTTTACAATATTTTGTCACTTTTAGAATTCTTATTTGTCTCAGAAAAAGTTACTTTTTATTACAGTTATACAATACAATTTTTATCTAAAGAAAAACCACTTACTTGATACTTGACAGAGATTGTTATAACTCACTATTACTCTTTTGTTCAATTTCCACACATCCTCTAATGTCAAACTTTTATTACGATTAAATACTTCTGGTTGTAAGATAAATTCGCCCAAAACAGTTTCCAGAAGTTTTAGAACTTCTTGGTGATCCGCATCTTTAAAAGTTGAAGGAATTTCAAACGAATAAAAATGGAGTATAACAATTTCTTTAGGTGCTTTTCTCAGAAAATTCGCAACATGGTTTAATTCTTCTTCCATATTCGAGCAATGTACTACACCATGATTTATCCATAGTCTAAAAATCTGTTTTTGTGCATAAAAGTAAACAGAAAGGAATAAGACATTACCGGGGATTGTAATTTGTATACAAACCAACTCGAATATCAAAATATCGAATTCCGGAAACCAGCTGTCCCCAAAAATTCATTTCTTGAGTAAGTGTATATCTCTTGATTATATCTATATTATTGCTAGTCCATGCTCCTGAATCATGAGTTCCTGGTATTATTATATCTTTTAATTTTAATTTTCCAAAACTAAAAAACACAATTTAATTATCATAATTTGTATTTGTATACTTGGAGTATTCTACCTTTGCATCCAAGTTGGTTCTATTTTAATACAAACTGTATCGACGATTTCTTCTTTATATAGTGATCGAAGCCAAAATGGATAACAGTAACTGTCATTAACAGGAAGGATATCATCTTCATTCCAATTCCCAGGAAATCTAGGATTACCAAATTCTATTTTACTTGAGTAAGTACCCCTAGGTTGGAGTGTGATAGAAACTTGATCCAAGTCAAATGTGAGATTCTAAAACATAAAGTAACCGTTTCAACAAAAATGACTAAAACTTATAATCAAAACAAACCTCAAAGTTTCGATAGGAAAGAATAAGAGTATCTGGTATCACACTGCAGTTTTTTGTAAAGTCCCAATTAAATTGCAGTCGATTGTCGACAGCACTTACTGTAAGGAACAGATTTCCACATTTTCTTTCTAAAACGCGGATGTTTTACATCTTACGTGATATAAATTTAGTGTACTTACCTTTGATCAAGCACTCTGAGGCATTAATAAGAAAGCAAGAAATTACAACCAAACACAGTAAGTATCGAAACATACTTACTAGAATAATTTTTCTGGGCCATTTGAAAATAGCTCCTCTTTATAATGCATTGGTAAGATAAGGAAGATACTGTTTACGCATATTAATGAAAACAATTCTATCGATAAAGATCAATCAATTAAACATCTTATTATTTAATGAATACCCAACCCAAATTCCATGATTATCTTACGCAGATAAAATTGTTTTTTTAATACTTTAAGTGCCTTCATTTGTTATACTAATTGTTTTGTTTCTGGTACTTTCTATGTAATTTCTGAGAATTAAGGAGTTTGAAAAATGTAAAATATACAGGAACATAACATAATTTAATTTTAGTCGTAATTTACATTTCTTGCATTTTAAAGCAATCCATGTTTTACATTATTTTGAGCAAAAAAAAAATTATAATCTTACTTCGTAGTTTATGGCGAGCCATAAGTATTCTTTGTTTAATTTCTTTTCATTATACTTAAATGTGAGTCTTCAAAAGAAATTTCTGCTTAATTAATCAGCAAAACTGATAAAATGATAACTTCATAGGAAATGTAGGTGATCAACAGCTGGTTTTGTATTTGCAATTGTAATATTCCTTATAAGATTAATAACAGAACAATCTTCATGCAATTGCCATTTTATTATAAACAATATATCTATTGACATATACCAACAAAACCTACTTTCTCTTTTCAATATTTTTCCTACTTCATATGTTATACATACATAACAGCAATGTACAAATTGTTCCAAATATTATGGGTCTCTTCGTTAATAATGCAGCTACAAAAAGCTGTGGACAAAAGTTGTTTAGAATGCTGAGAAGGCCCCAAACCCAAATTTTGGTTAGAAAAATTTAATCTTTAACTACGAGCGTAATCGGAGTAGAGAAAATACTTCTAAGATTACTGAAGTCCAGAAATCTGTAATCTTAATACAAGGATAATGCAGTTTCGTCATAAAACTGTGTATTTATGCTTGGAATTACTCATCGATTTTACCGTACTAAACCTAAAATTGTAAAAAGCCGAATTAAAAAAATATATGACAGCGATATTCTTGCACATCATTGCAATAACATACCTACTTGAATAAAGTGAAAATATAAGAGGAATCTGTTTAATAATTAGATGGCTTTTTAGAATTGTACCGACAGATTAGAACTAGTTGCAAACACTTGATCAGCAGTGATGTATAGCTAAAAAAAAATAGTGGGGGAACGCTGATTGTCATATTACACATTTTTATATAAAAATAATTAGATTTTTAAAAGAATATTTAGTATTTATTGGTAACTATGGGAACGCCGTTCCCCCGCGTTCCCCATCCAATACACCACTGTTGATCAGTATTATTTTAAAGTTGTGTATAGTAATGATCTTGCAACACTTATTTAGAAGCTGAAGTTAAGTTTCTACCTGGCTTACCAACCTACTTTTTAAATTCTTAAGAAATCGAAGAGGTAGAAGAAGCACGAACTTAAATACAATTCTGTCAGGCCAAACGTAATGCACGTAAAGCAAAAAGATTATCTGTAATCCCATTATTCTACCACTGCTTCAGAGGTTATTTACATTTTTGAGTACCATCAAGATTTTAAACCTGTTTATGGTAAAATCTCAACTAAAATATTTGAAAGAAATAAAAACTGTGATATGAAGTAAAAAGAAAACAGGCTCAACCACGATGATTCTTGCAGCGTATTATTTATTCAACTATTACTAGCTGAAGGAATTCATGGAAGATTTCAAAAAACGTCTTTAGAAGTGACAAAGATGGATAAATGATTAGTGCTAACAGAAAGACCATGTCTTGAAGGGAATATTTTAATGTTCTATTTTCAAAGTAATAGCTCTATTTTTGATTGATTTTTGCATGTGCTTAGAAAAGTCATATGGGTGAGACTTTACCTAGCTTAAACCGATTTAAAAGGCTTTAATGAGCTTCAATATGGTTTTTTTTTTGATAATGCGGAAAAGAAGAATAAATATTTAACCAAAACTCTTTTGATAGCTTTTATGTTTAAACTCAACATCAACATACTACATTGTATTTATAACTTTATCAAACTAATTACAAATTTCACCTAACAATGCACATTCAAGTTCTCTTTGGCTGACTTCAGTTGCTGTTTTTTTGGGTTTTTGTTCTTTTGGAGATTCTGAGTACTCCGAAAGCTTTGGTTTCTGTTCTTCTAATGATTCTGACTTTTCTAACAGTTTCGGTTTCTGTTGTTTCGACGACTCTGGTTTTGCTAACAGCTTCCGTTTTTGTTGTTTCGGCGATTTTGATTTTTCTAGTAGCTCTAGTTTCTGTTCTTTTGATGATTCTAATTTTTCTGATAATGTTGAATTATGTTTCTTTGATGGTTTTGGCTTCTTTAATGGTTTCGGCTTTTTGTCTTTCGATGATTCCGACTTTTCTAATGGCTTTAGTTTTTGCTTTTCCGATGACTTTGGTTTTATTGGTAGCTTCGGTTTCTGATTTTCTGAAGATTTTAGATTTTCTAATGAGCTTAGTTTCTGCTTTTGCGATGGCTCTACCTTCTCTGATAGTTCCGCTTTCTGATCTTTCGATAATCTGGATGTTTCCATTGGTTTTGGTTTCTGCTTTTTTGATAATTGTGTTTTTTCTGATAGTTTTGGTGGTGATCCTGACGGTTTCAGTTTCTGTTTCTTTGATGATTCTAATTTGTGTGATGGCTTATGTTTTTGTTTTTTCCATGTTTCTGTTTTCTTTGATGATTCTAGTTTCTGCTTTTTTAACGATTCTATTTGTCTTTGTTTCTTTTTGTTATTAGCTTCAATCGATATAGCGATAATATCAGAACTTTCGTAATGATCAACTGCAACGATATTTACTTCCATAAGCCAACCTTGAAATCTTAGCCAATGATCTATCTTAGCATTAAACTTGTCACTTAGAGAAGGCAGGTCAAAGTGAAGAAAGGGCCACCAACTTTTTAGAAAATTCCCAGTTTGACCTGTTTGTTGAGCCATTAATACACACATAGGACTACCTGGGTGCTTGTGATAATTTCTTACATTTTTTAAATATTTATATAGTTGATTAATGTCCCACTTATTTCCCCATTTTCGAAAAACTTCCGGCCAAAGCCAGTCATGTTCTGAAATGACTATTTAATATTCAAACTGTAGCACATAATCAGTGTTACCTTTAAACGTTCGTGCATTATTGTAACTAATAATTAATCTTTTGCCCGTTTTCCATACATCTTTCAGTTTTGGACCCAGGGTTCCTCTTTTAAACTTTTTGTATGACAGTATAAAAGGTCCATATCTTTCCTTTAGTTGAGATACTAATATTCTGTGATTTACATGATGGTTATCCCATCGAAATTGATGAAAATTTAATATTACTATTTCTTGTGTAGTTTTTGATAAAAACTCTTGCACATGCTCTAACTCTTGGGATAATGGGGTTATTGGCATAAAATTGTGAACTATGAAAAAGCTAGAAAACTACATGTTGATTTTCTTTTCCCCATAATTAGTGCTATACTTACCGTCCAAATACACTCCCAACACGTAAATCAAAAAAACGTATTCCATGAACAAGTTGATTCCAAAGGTTGTGGTTTTGATTTAAATAAAAAATGCCAATATAACCAAACATAGATATCCAAGCACCGGAATTATGCGTTCCTGGAATCATCATTGATCCAATGTTTAGTTCCCCAAAACTAAAAAGCAGACGTGATTAAAAAACTTTTTCTATCAAAGTTTGCAGATCAAGATTATATCACTAGTTTTAAGAAATCATTACAGTTATTGCAAGCTAAAACAACAATACAACAAAGTAGATTTTACAGGTAACATAAATATCTTTGAATTATTATTGCCCATTGAATTCTATTGTTTAAATTTAACTTAGAAGCTTGTTTGAGTACTATGTACAATATTTGCCAAAATAAACAGTACCGAAATTTAGAGTGCTGTGGAATTGCTCTCGCAATATGCATTTGTCATATTTCTCTTATTGGTCATTAGTTATCACACTGACATTGCTCTGGTGTTAAAATCGTCTTGAAAATGGTTCTCACAGCTGACGAAAAAGTGTTTATATTAAAGCATTATTTCCGAAATGGACGGGATAACGGCCCAAGTTCGAAACAAGTCTCAGAAAAATATCGACAAGAGTTTAACAAAGCGACTCCCGATAAAAGTGTAATGTTAGTAATTGTTGAGAAATTTTGTTACACTAGTAGTGTTTGTGTTAGCGCAAGGGCTCTTCAGCTTTCGACGAACTGCGTAGAAACTGAATATCAGTGAAACATCCACGCGGCGACTGTTCAAATCTGTTGGTGATTATCTTTATCGCATTCAAATTGGACAACAAGAGAAGTTTACTGTGGACGAGTGTTGAGCCTAGTGTACGAGGATCTCAATTTCTTATTCATCTTAATGGTTATATCAATCGACAAACTCGATTCCTTGGATTTGAACGCCAAGATGTCATTGTAGATAAACCACTCCACAGTGAACGAGTTTGGTGTGCTGTGTCTGGGCATGGGATCATTGGTCCTTATCTTGTTGAAGACGAGGACAAGCATCCAGTTACTGTTAACCAAGAGAGGAAATTTTGTGAGAGATTTACGAAACTTTTGCCGCGCACGAAATCTGCAGGTGCACATGCAATGGTTTTAACAGGACGGTGCAATGAGTTATACAGCCAGACACTCCCTAGCCTTACTTCATGAACATCTTAAAAATAGAACGATTTCTCGTGGAACAGACTTCGAGTACCCTTCTCATTCACCTTATCTGATGCCACCTTTGGGGCGTGCTGAAGGAATCAGTTTTTCGGTCAGAAGATCCGCCAGCAAATATTGAAGAACTACGACGAAAGATAATAACCTATTTTCAGCAATTGCAGCAACCATTCTTTATAAATATGTTACATAATTTGCAAAATCGTTATGAAGCTTGTTTGCGCCGTAAAGGTGCATATTCTGAACATTTAAATTATATAAATTAAAAAATAAATAAGATTTTCATTTTCGGTACTGTTTACCTTAGCGAATACTGTACTTAGTACTGATTAGTTGTTATAGGTGCAGACGCCAACCGGATTTAACGAGTAAGTTATTAGCAATACACACGCAATCATTGAAAATGAAATACTTGTACTACCATAAAAACGCTTAGACTATGCCCTTTTGCTTACATAGAATATGAGTAATCAGATCTAAGCGTCTCCTTGTAACGTTTGTGTTTTAGAACTACTTTAAGATTTTCTTCTTCTTTTTTAGATTTGAAGATCTGTACAATAACAATAACAAAATAAAGAAATAGTAATTAGTAAAGAGAGTAACAACCTTACTGCAACAACATAGAAATCCTAATTGCATGGTTATTACTGCCCTTTATGGGAATGCTCTGTCTACACTCTACTTTACAATGTGCTTCTTACTTATTATTATTATTTTAACTTATAAGTGTTAGAATACTTTACTTTTCCATCCAAGTTGGTTCAATCTTGAGACAGTTGGAGTCGACTCTTTTATCCTTTCGGAATGCAACAATGTTGTAAGAAAAGCAATGGCTTCCTTTCTTAGGGTTCTTTTGTCCTTTATTCCAATTTCCTGGTAAAGGTAAAGTTGAGGAAACCATTACATTTGTCACAAAGATGCCTTTCTTGGATATTGATCTTAAATCCTTCAATACGCTCTTTCCCTAGAAGTATCTCTAAATATAATATTTGCCACGATTGTTTCACTTGTCATCAAACAATCAGGTTATACACTTTTAAAACATTGTGCATAGAAAGTAATAACGATATACGCATTTTTATGCAATCTAACCTGACAAAATATGCACGAAGCAGTTGAAAACCTGCAAAAAATATGCAGAATAATAAAAAATACAAATATTCAAACACAATACAAAATATACACGAAGGTCCAAAATATACAAACCAGTTTTTAATAATAATAAAAATAATCTACACCATTGAACTTTAACAAAGTTTATGTTACGTAAAGGTCCCTAAAGTGTTCTATTCATTTAAGAAAAACAAAGTTGTTTTTACATAGTGTCTGTTTACTAAGATTAGTTAGCTTATTAGAATTAAAAAAATACTTGTTATTTGTTCAATGAACAAAAATATTTTTATTTCTGAACTTACATTATACAAAATGATTCTATCTGGTGGTTGTTTACACGTGAAGTGCCAGTTTATTACCAAACGATGATGACTTACTGCTGATACTGTTAAAAACAAGGGTCCGCAGCTTTCTGTAAATAACATCCTATTAAGGTTATATCCACTTCGGATATTTACATCAATCAGAGAAAAGACTGAAAAATAAGATTTATGATTACTATGATACTAAAATTCACTTAAATATTTCTATTAGTGTAAAGAGCATTTCTAATACCAATCAGATTATAGAATTAACTAAATCAGTATATTACAAACTCGTTTCTTTGTATACCTGAAGATGCCATAAATTGTCACAACTGAAATACCTCAACTAAGGAGTCTAACGTATGGATAAACTAAACTAAAGTACCTTGAATGTGTGAAATTTACCATTACCGTTAGGATACTGTAAAAGAGTACCAGTACTAGCAAGAAGGTTCGTGGTTTGAGTGCTGGTAAGAACATAAACAATCTGCAAAAAAAAATAAATTTGACAACCCTCCAAACACTACACTTGTAGGTAACAACTTAACCATATCATTCTGTGGAATGAAAAATCTTCTGAAGAACAAGATTACGATACTGTTGGTAGGTAATTACAATTACCTCTTTGATCTATAGCAGCGTTTTTTAATATCTATTGTGCAGCATTTGCGAGTACGTCTTACTTTATGAAGAGGTTAAGAATGAAATCATGCCAAGCTCAGCGCTGTATAAGATTTTCCTGCGGCATCTTTAAGTAAAATATTTTTAAACACCAAATTTTTAGTATTGCATATATGAACTACACAGCCAAACGTTGGTACCCTAAAGTCAAAACACTGAATCCTTTTTGTTATTGTTGAAGTAAGCTCTTACTAGATTGGCGATATAAACATAAGCACTAAAGAGTTTTATGAAAAACTTCTTTTCAATTCGACATGATCTTTCCATTAGTTATCTGAGCATTGATGCTTAACCGTCGGTCGTTTTACGTCATTTTACCTTCTATGTTTTGCTTCGTGTAGATCTACGAATTTCATCTAAACATGACTTATCCATTAAGTTAAAAGAAGAAGTGTGTATTAATTTTCAATCGTTTCTGTCCTTAAAAACCGACTTTACAGCCTGCAACTTGCATTGAATTTGGTTATTCCAGTTTTCATTGAACCTTCTTTACTGTTAGTGGTTCATACCAAACTTTTCTTTCTAAAGAAAACTCATTTTAAATTTGAATAATTTTGATTCAGTAATTAGTGGTAAAAACTAAAAATTCTTGAAATTGTAACAATTGTAACGTCTCTGCAATCGGTAGTTGTTGGGTGTCATCTGGCATAACATTTATGGCAGATCATTTCGTCACAATTAATATTTTTGAGTTAAAGTTTCTTTTTTGAAACATTTCCAAAAAGGTCACCTGATCTATAATACAAAGTAAAAGCCTGCCTGAAAATCTTCTGAAAGTCAAGTTTTATAAAACGTTTATCAAATATTGGGATTTTTTGGGCTTACATCTTTGAACCGTTTGGCCTTATTTTCTCAGTCTTACTTTCTGCATAACACTACTAAACAAAAATTACCATTAGAAACTCCTAGAGGACTGTTGAGTAATATAAATAATCCACCAAACACTATAGTAATCATTTAGTTGACTCGATCTTAGTTTTAGAACATAATTTTATCAAGCGCAGTTGCATGAAACATTTCGCACCAGTTGCTATGTAGGTACTCAAATCTTATCAGTATTTACGAGCACAATAATAAACTTAAAAATCTTATTGTTGTTGTTGTAATAGTTGTTTATTGTAATAGCGTTAATTATTCTTCCATTTTAATAACAGTGGAATAAACTAACTTTATAGGAGGAAGATGAGTATTTATATTTGTAATCCATAGATTTCAAAATCTTATACAAAGTTGTCCTCCCACCCTTAAATTCATAATTTTCCTTTACTTTAGCCAAAAGATCATTCGAAGAAAAATATTGATTTTGAGAGATGTATTGCCAAATTAGTTGTTGCAAATCTTTTTTTGGTCGTTTGCCAGTTACCGAAGATTTCAACTCGCCTAGTCTCTGTCGCACAATCACTTTTAATTTAGAACGTCTAACCTACAAAACAAAATTATCAGCTTCCGTAAATTCAAGCAAAACGTTTTCCATTTTATTTTTCTTTATTTTATTATTTTATTTACTTACTCCAAAAATGCCTCCTCTCCCTGGACCTGTTGTATGTGATGCTAATTTACTTTTGGAAAAACATTGTTTATTGTTCAATTCTATTTTTAACTGTTCTAATGTTTTTATTATTAGTCGATATTTCTTTTAAACACTTATTTCTTATTTTTATAATTATAAGTCACCAAAATTCCAGATCAATATCTGCGTCCTGTCAAAAGCTATTTGTTAAACAGGCTGCATTATTTTGTAGCCACTAGGTATATTATTTATGAATGGAGCTGAATAATCCCTTATAATATTAATTGAACCTTGGTTTGACGCAACCGCCCAACCATATAAAACAGTTGACTTCAATAAAAACGGAAATGAGATTTTTCATAATGTAAACTGGGCTTTGTCTGGAAATCTATTTGACAATTTATTTCCTGTCAAATAATTTTCCAAGTACAGAGAACGTGCGCTTGACGTACCCAGGCGTTCCAGTCTGTCTCTTATTAATTACAAACCACGTGTTTCATCCCTTATTAATCCTTAACTTCTGTTAATTTATTAATCAGTGCAATATTTTAATTAACAAAGATAAAGAAATATGGTTGGTTTGCAATTGATAAGAAAAAGATAGATTGTTGTACCTCGAAGGTGCACGTCTGTCATCGTCAATACAAAACCCAACATATTTATTTATAAATGGACAGATATGTTAACTTTATTAAAGTTCAGTGGTATAGGTATTGGTTAGCTTGTTTGGCTAACTTATCTTTATTATTATTAAAAACTGGTATAATACTTTTTTGTATATTTTGGAACCTTCGTGTATAGTTTGTATTGTGTATGAATATTTGTGTTTTTTATTATTCTGCATAATTCTTGCAGGTTTTCAACTGTTTCGTGCACATTTTGTCAAGTTAGATCGTATAAAACTACTAATGTGCGCACCATATTCCAATTCTTGAAGTCTCACCTCCCCAATGTCGATCGGCGTGTTGTATAGTTTTGCTAGGCTAGCTACCATGTGTCAACCATGCTGGCCGTCTGAGGAAAAATATTCAAAAGAAACTAAGTAAGTAGATTTATTAATTATTGTCGTGATTATTGTCAACTTCATATTAGAATTATTATGCACTTGATTTAAGAGTCATCTTTACTTTAGAATAAACACAAACTTTTGTTATTGATTTGGTCGTCTTGCACTATCAACTGAATTCTGCATTGAAAACTTAATTCCAGTTAATTATTATAATAACGTGTCAAATTTACAATCTGTAACTTAGCTAATAAAAGAGTAAGTAATGTAATTTGCAATAATTTCTATGGTAGATATCATGGCACGTTGATTAACACAATGTCGACTATATCTTTTTCCGTATCATATTGTATCGTGTCCATACAAATGCATATTATAATTTACAATATTTATAATTTGCATTATTGTTATTTACTAATGCGGCCATAAAATTGATGATAAATTAGTTTCTTCTAAAATTATTTTAGGATACATTGCTTTGACATATTTTTTTGCTTAAAATGATGTTACATATGTTAAACAAAGGTGTACAAACAATAAGTACCTGTATAATACATAATTCACGAAACTAAATTATCATCAATAAATAAAATAAATCTTTGCCAATCCCTGATGTATGTAATTTAATTAATATACTCTGTTTTTACATATATCACGTGCAATAATATTTATATGTTTTGGTTATGTTCAATTCAGACAACCGTCCTCAGGCTGTAATGTGAACACAAATAGGGTAAAAATGGTACAAATTAATTAAATAACTAATACTGAGTTAAACTTAACTAGAATTACAAATGAGTTACATGGTTATATTGTTGTTTTATATTATGTACAAGCATTATTAGATCAATAACATTTACCGTAAATTTATACAGGGTTATTATTATTATAACCTTTAAAATGATATACCACACATGGGGTAGTGCCATTTAAAATTTTGGAGAGAGGGTGAAAGTTTCCCAACTGACTAGAGTAGATTATTAAATGTGCCCCTCCAAAACAAAAGCGACGCGCTTTAGCGATTTTTGTTAATTTTACTAATTAAAGAGTTATTCAAGGTGGGAAGTTTTTAAATGATCACTCTGTATAAATTTATTAGCCAAACCATCTTACTTTTGTAAATTCATGTTTTCTAAGGTATTGTAATGAAAATTCCAATTACATTCTGATGCATGACCACAATACTTTTGACTTGTAAAGTCCTCCATTTCTAGTAACATTAACAAAATTACAATATTATTAGACTCAGTTCCCTTCATGATTGTATACGGATTATTAAATCAAATAAAAACTTCAGTAAATGCCTTGCCTAACTGCATGAAAGTCTACACACTAGTTACATATAGATAACCTGGATAGGAATTGTTTCTGAAAGTGTGTTGGATATTTTAGCAGTATACAGAGGGACATGGGCGCCCATAGACTTTTTTCTCAAGGGGGGCTAATAAAAAGTTTGCGCTATTTTTAATTGTTACGACTAACTCAGGGCTCGAATGTTTATAACATGTCATATATCTTTGTTTACGTCTATTTTCATGCCGAACACATTTTTAGTGCGAATTAAGTTTTTTAACACAATTTTAATGGTCATATAAAGTCATATTTGGCATGTAAGGGCATATCTTAAGCACTTTTCCCAAGAATTTCATTTTTTAGTTATATTTCGTAAAAAAAGTTTTGTTAAAAACACAAAATTAAAAATCTTTGTACCTCTTTCTAAAATTTCGCCATTCAGTAAAAAACCAAGTAGGGGAAACAAAATCTAATCTTCGAGAGCACATCAGTATCGATAGCCACAGGTAAAATGTCGGAATTTTCAAATGAATTATGTAAAATAATGATGAGTGCTAACATTCCACTAAACAAAGTAGATAATCCTTACTTCAAGAATTTTATGGAAAAATCTACTAACAAAACTATTCTCACGGAATCAACACTACGCAAAAACTATCTCTCTGTTTGTTACAAGAGTACATAACATCAAGAAGGGAGAAACCGATAAATTGAGAATCTCGGAACACGTATGAGGTGAAGACCACCGCATCCAATGGGATAATGCTCAAATAGTGACCAAAGAAGAGCACAGAATTTGTACAAAACTGAAAGAGGCCACATACATAGCGCTAGCCAAAGAACCGATAAGTCAGGCTAACCTAGAAATAAAACCCATATGGATGCCAATACTGCGCGAAGAACTACGGCGCAGCCACCAACAAACAGCGCAAATCCCTACTGCGCAACATGCACACTAACCTACTGCGCATCTACCTACGGAAATGCAACTTATATAGAACTTATAAAACTAGTGGACCGCCCTAACAGCTTAGTGGTTCAAGCACCCAGCGTAGTAATCAAATTAGAAATGCAAAATAATAAACCAAACCGCTCTTCTCAGAGCGAACGCAAAGTGGATTTCCGAAACGTCGCGACAAAATATCACATAGCCCAATTAATACCTCAAACGGGATAGTGTAGCCGATAACAATATATGGGTATCTATTGGTGAATCGACAGATGTTGAAAGAATATATGTAGCCAATGTAATTATTGGAGTACTCCACACTGATCGCCTCGGCAAAACTTTCCTCCTGACAACTAAAGTCTTGGAACGAGCTATTCATTCAAATATCGCAATTCTTTTTGATAATGCTATGAAGTTGTTGTGGGAAAATGAAATTAGAAGGGACAACATTCTTCTTTTCATAACTCATGCTGAGCCATATATGGTAAATGCTATTAAATGTATGAATTTGTTCTATCCAAAAAATGGTACATGTGGCGTGTCTTGCTCATAAATTGCATAGGTTAGCGGAAGAAATTCCTAAGAATCTTCCTGATGTTGATAAATTAATATCCAATGTAAAAAA
>VTPC01000659.1:138972-187677 GCA_011009095.1 Ignelater luminosus | reverse complement strand
TCGTCATTCAGTACAATGCAGCCAAAATAGATCAATAAGCCAAACAAGATCAAACAATAGGATGAGGACAACCAAGTGTTTTTAATGTATAAATAGTGATATTTAATAAAAAGTTTTTAGGTCATATTTTGCACTTTATTGGTCATATTTTCGTATTTGTAAGGTTATTTTTGCTTGCATATTAATCAATTTTTAGGGCTTAAACATACGAGCTCTACATCATAAACTTCAAAATTCCTTTGTCCCCAGTTTATCATTTACAAGACCTTTACTCGTGTTTAAATATATAGTTAACAAAGGATGAAAAAAGAATTGTATTTATTTTTCATGGGGCGTGTTCTACGAAGTTTTTTAAAAATAACTTTAATTAAAACAAAATACGCTTTATTGGTATACATTATAATATTCTCAGGGGGGGGGACCGGCCCCCTCTGCTCCCCCTTATGGGCGCCGATGCAGAGGGATACAAAAAACATAAATTCTTCTTAAGAACTATTAAAGACAAAAGTCTCATAAAGATTGGCGCCACACAGATTGTCACTTTGATGATACATAGCTACGGAAAGTTATATTCATTACCTTAGTGAAGAGTACAACAATTCTTCCTAATTTAATGTTACTGTTCTTTAGTGTTACATTGATTCCAGACCTTAATATCAAAATTACTAAACACAGAAGAGGGTAGGTTTTCATAATTTTTTATTTTCCAATGAACTTTACAGTAAGTTCAAACGCGGTTTTCCCTCCTATCAGTATAACTTTGAGTACACCATAAAAGGTTTTCACATACACACCTTATTTCATTATGGTCTCTGTGGCATCTTGTGTTAGCTACGCCTGTTTTTGTACTTATGGTATTAATTTCCTAATTGTACGTACACTCTTATTCATCATTCTCCAAGCGAAACTACTGGATAGCAATCTTGGCATCATCAGCAGCTATTTGGCTAATACCCAGGTTTGGGCTTTCATCTGCTTTTTCAGTGCCTGTGTTTCTAAAATGCAGCGTACTTTGGGAATAAGTTTAACTGCAATCTACAAATTGATGCTGAATCATATTCTTGTCCCGTAATTGTTGATGCAAGGGAATAAATGCTGGTGCAGAAGAAAATAGGCAATTTGGATAAGATTCTGCGTAGTACAGCATTTAATGATTCAACTTTTTGGTGTAGACTTGTCAAAGATGCGCAGCATACATATGGCGTGGCGCGGGAGGTACAAATTAGTGTAATATAAAGTAAAAAAAACATTGGCATCAAGCTAGAGTTACTAGATGTTGTAGTTTCCCTGTCCTTATTTAAGGGTCAATTCACGTTCGGTTTTTCTAATAATGAAAAAGAATTAAATTCTGTGAATACAGAAATGAGAGATCTATGATAAAATCGTAGTCAAGTATGCCAAATCTAGTCTGATCAAACTTAGTTTATACAAGATGCTCAATAAAAACACTGACAAATCCATAGGGTAGTCTATGGCTAAAAATAAAAAAAAGTTCCTAAACTTATGATCAATTAGAACTTAAAAAAGGAATTTACTAAATAAGTGCTATAAAGTTTCAAAAACTAGAGATGACGCAACTTCTGCCTGAAGATATATATTGTTTTTGCTTAAAGCTGCTGTCTTTGTATCCAAAATTAATGTTCAGGTTCTTCTGTATTTGGACATTATTTCACATTTGATTATTTCGTAAATTGCATTCTCTAGGTAATTTTGGAAGAAGATTATCAAAGTTGAATAGGGAAGTGTTGCAGGCAAATACCAATAAATTATCACGAATCTAGTCATCTAATATAAAAGCCAATTCTAGAATTAAAAAACAGTTCCAAAATCTCTGATCAGTTAACCTTGGTGAAAAAAATATTTAAGTAAATTTACTCTACTTACACGCTTCTTATTCATCTTATATTATTTACTTAATAAAATTTAATTTTGGGTTTTTAGAGTGTTAGAATTTTTAATAATCTAGATTGCTCTGCGACAATACTGATATGAGAAAAAATATGTAAACACATACAAAAATTGTACAATTAAATTGTATTTACGATTCTTTGAATTACTACAGAATATTAGACGTAGGAGGGAAAAGTCATGTTACAACTTTGGTTACGAAAGACGTAACTAAGCGCAGGTTTGCGTAAATGCAATAGAATATTTTGCACCCACCTGCAAAAGATCCTCCTGACACCTATGAGTTATGGCAAACCTGATTTATCTATTTTGTCAGTGAAGCAATGAAAAAAAAGTTAACTTACTAAGATTTTGGGCTATTTTACAGCAATTATCTAACATCGATCGTACAAGATATCCTTCCTCATCCTTTTCCGTGGGCCATCCTGACCTCGCGTAAGTCTCCGTCACAGCCCCGACTGGAGTGAAGCTCGCTAACCCTTTCTCATCCTTCTTTAACTCACTCAACAATAATAATCACTTAATAATTCGTTATTAAATTCTCCAACATTCTTGGTTTCATCTTAGTCTTTCAAACTTTTTGCATAAGGCCTTCAAGATTGCTAATTTGTTCCCATAAACGTATGGTATCAAGTAAAAGTGAAGTAGTGCCTTATCTAAGAAATCGATGATCGTGAGAAAGGTCGTATTTATCTTCTCTGCAACCTGATCAACATGGATTCTTTGGGATATAATTACGTCCAATAGATTTTATGGAATTTACGTTACAATATTATGAAAAATTATTTCATTTATCTCTAATTCATTCTATTTCTTGGCATATACATTGCCTTACCCTCGATGACTATCTTTATAAAAATTATTTAACTTCTTTAATGTCTTCTAAGATTTACTTATTAGAATATCCCTTGTATAGCAGTGTTCATCAATAAATGTGTACCTATCATGCTATCATTTAACATGGGATACAGTTATTAACAGATTTAATAAATAGTAACGTAACTAGTAGTTATTCCTTTAGTACACACAAGTTTACTGATTTAATAAAGCTTAATACAGTTTAAATGAAAACTCTCAGTTTCTTCCGAGCCAGTGATTGAGAACGCCCCTGACTGCAGCAACATTGATCTTTTCTCTCTAACCTTCTTCGAATGATTTGATATCGTGTACTTTACTTATACTAGTAAGTATTTCATAATTTTTTTTATAATTACTTAATCCTTTCTGAATTGCTTCTGTTCTATATGGATTTATTCATATCTTCACCGCCGGCGTTAGGCTTTTTGGGCAAAATCTTTTCCATTGTCATAGATCTTACCATCTTGCCTTCTTAAAGAAATTGTAATTCGTAATTTTGGCTAATTATTTGTCTATAATAGATCGTATGATACTTCTTAAATAATTTTTATTAATTTTGTTTTAAAAAACTCTTGCCAGCTTTAGCTATATTTACTGAAACGTTGAGCAACTGTTGGTAAAATAAGATAGAAGAAAGAATGTTTTCTTGAATATATTCAGTAGACGATCTAGTGTGAAACTTTCAATTCCAGGTCCCCAATAAAACTAAATTTCTTGTTTAAATACACAAAACTTCTTTTGGGGGGCCGTGCAGTAGCGAATACAAATTCTTCGGAATCTGAGGGAAATTGCATGACGTACTCGATTTCAAATAAGAAAAACTTTATGAAGATAATTGCAAGTACAAATAGTTGAGATAACACTGCCTTCAATTCAGAAGCTATTCAGGATCAAATTTATTCAAAGAGGAAAATAATATCATTCTAAATATAACACATGCGCCCTTCCTGTGATCCCATGACGGTCTAAACACCACAAATTAGAACTCTCTGCTCCTTTATAGTGTCGTGCATTGAACATAAGGATGAGAGAGACCTTTTTACCATTGCGTAGCAAACCAAGGAGAAGAATATCCTATAATGAGTTTGCAAAATCAGGATGGGATGGACTAGTCAATGAATGACCTGCAGAAGGTCATATTCAAGCTACTAATCCCTTCCACCTCACCGTAAACACGTATAGATATTGCTGTTATAAAGACTCTACACTATGTTTAAAGCATGATGCGGGTTGGTGATATACTGTATTAGGATTTAGAATGTCATACGGATTCGTATTTATATATTAGTTTAGTATCTGTGCTGTTTCAATAACGTGCGTGCGATTGTTTTTATTACAGAAATGGAGTATTTAGACTATACATCAGATAGTGATCCTGACTATAAAATGAACACATTAAAAATTGGCGACGGTAATGAGTTTTCATGTTCGGGTTCAGAGGAAGAATATTTGTTTGGCGAGTATGTGTACACACGTAGTACCTACAAGATTATAACTGAGGTGGACGGGGTTAAAGATACATAAACGAGCAAATGAAATACCACTATGCTTGCCGATAAATTCTTATTTCTAAAGTTCAATAAAATATGTGGTCTATTATCACACTTGTGACTTTTGGTCTTTTTTTTAAAGATCGTCAGGTATATATATTTTTATATCTTTATTTTCTTACGAAGCCCTTTCTACGTACTCTGATATTTCTGTAGATCCTGATTTCTGTCAGCATCACATCTTTGCGGGGTTCTTGTACACTTTTAGATTCTTTCATGCTTATGAATAGTCATTGTTATCTGTGGTTTTGCAAAGTTCTGGATTCTTGTCAGGCCCTTGTTCATGAAAAGCTCAGGTTCTCACAAATAAGCAGATTTATGTAGACTTTAAGATTCTTTCAAGTTTTCGATCCTTGTAAAATCGTAGATTTTTTATATCGTTTGGGTTCTTACAAAACCACCCTTAGAGCCATATTCAGACACTGATTTCAGCTGTGGTTGTGGAGCTATTGGCCTTCTCGTGCAGCAAAAATAATAAAGAATTTTAAAGAAGCCGTATTAGCCCTGTGTGTAACACTCCATATTTAGGATTTCCTAAATGGGATCTTAAAAACTTTTTAACTCCGTTTTGGAATTTGAGGAAAAACGACTTTATTAAGTATGTTTCATAGCCGCCTAAGACTGAAACACATTTAGACACTAAATTTTAATATGATCTTTTATGTGATCTGCATCACCCTGTTTACTTTGGTTTAATAATTTAAGCGTAGTAAGACATAAATATGAGGTTCATGATTTTGTTTCTTATATAAAGTTTTGCAAGGAAATCACATTAAGTAGAGATTTTTAGTGAAGAATGGGAGGCTTTGTGTAAAATGTTGGTCAGAATAATTCACACACTCCGGAGGGCTAATATTAGTTAGGCAACCACGGGTAGTTAGTGTGCTGGTTGGATTGCCTGTATTTATCAGGGCCGAAACAAGTAAAATTTTGTTGGTATACCTTACTATGAGTAAATTAATCTCCAAAAAATAAGCGTAAATAATAAACGGGATATAATTAAAACAGAACTTCGTGAATAATGACGACATTTTGGAGTAAGAAGTTTTAGAATTAAAAAGTAGCACGAAAAAATAAATATTGAAAAACATTTTGAGAGGCATACAAACAATTACTTTTATAAAGCACATTTACGACTAATTACGGAAAATGCTAGTTTTGTTTTTTTTTAAAATAACTCTCATATTTTAAATTACTTTAATTTTGCTTGCGTTAAAAAATTAATATCAGTACGAAAGATGTTATTAAAATTAACATCTTCATATTCTTTAAGGTAAAGTCATTTTATTTTATACGCGGCAATGCCATGGACATAGTCGGTCTTATTTATAATTGTTATTCTTATAACTTTATTTGTTTATTAATTCAAATATTAATGAAAGTAACACATACTTCATACTTCATATACTACAAAATGTAGAATAGTAAATATATTTATGAAACATACCACCCTAGAAAACAAAAGGTGTGGCATCTGTAACAATTGTAGTAGTCACAATACTTAGGTTAACGCCACTTTTTCTACTTGCTGCGTTTGCTTATATTGGTTCAGTGGCGTAAATATAATTTTAGGGCCCCCCTGTAAGGCCCGCAAACATAATTTCGAGGCCCCTTAGAATTTCATGACGTATAATAATATTTAAAAAAAAACAGCATTTTATACTACATTGTACATATTTTTAAATATGGGGTAGTAGGTAGTACCTATTTATATAACAAAACAAATGAACTGGACAGTAGAGATTTCGCTAATCAGACTTTTCTAATTATATGGCTATTTTTATTTCATATCTGTAAATGACTGTGGGGCCCCCAAATTCTTCAGCCCCCCCGTACTGCGGGCTTTGGCGTCCACTATTTACGCCACTGTATTGGTTATTGAATTTCTAAAAGCAAATTCGGAAAATTATCAATACAACAGTTAACAAAACGTTCAACTGTTGCAACGAGTTATGCATCATAGGAAAACTAATGGCAATATGTAATGAATAAATTAATTGCCATATTTAGCTCGCACCAGAAAATTTAGCACTAATTGTAAGTAGAATTTTTGAAACCTATGATGCGTATATATGCGTAACTCTAAAAAATATACACGTACTATAAATAAAAGAAAATATATTGCATAAAAGTTTTTTTTATTCAATGTTGAATGCTGCAAAAAACTATAATGTATATAATAAAATGTGGGAGTACCAAAGCGTATTATATGACATACACAGAGTTGCATTTTTATAAGTTACAATATTTATTAGCTTTTGTTTGCCATAGATTAAGACTATTAGGAATAACTTTCTTGTTATCTTGTTTTTTGTCAATAAACCAGATTGATGTATACAAGTTACAATTATTTCAGAACAATAATAATTCTAAAAAGACTTACATGGAGACATTATTTACATCTAACATTTCTAATTCTACAAAATACATTTTTGTGTTCATATCCGTATGTGATGAAAAGAATTATTAGACATCCTATATAGGTAAAAGTTTAACTTATGGTAGTGAGGAATTTGAAAAGAACGTTTTGGCTGTAATCGAACAAGTTTTCTTAAAATACCAAGACAGTATTGGACAAAAGCAAGAAATTAGTTGCAAAGGGATTAACTGTACTTTCTTGTTAAAATGTCCCGTTAATGCAGCTTGGCAAAGCAAGCTAATATTATGAATAATCAATACAAATATATACAGATAATGCTTAACAAAGCGACCTGATGTTACAAGTAACGAAGAATAAAAAATGTTAAATAATAAAATATAAAGCAAAATTAAAGTAATTTAAAATATAAGAGTTATTTAAAAAAAAAACAAAAATTTTTGAAGAATCCAGTACGCGACTCGAACCGAGATCCTTGGCTTCGTGAGACAATACTTTTACCACTGGGCTAGTCAGTCTAATCCCTAGAATCTTTTACTATCCCCTTACTTTCATCATACTTTTAGTTTGTATGCCTATCAAAATGTTTTTCAATATTTATTTTTTCGTGCTACTTTTTAATTCTAAAACTTCTTACTCCAAAATGTCGTCATTATTCACGAAGTTCTGTTTTAATTATATCCCGTTTATTATTTACGCTTATTTTCTGGAGATTAATTTACTCAAAGTAAGGTATATCAACAAAATTTTACTTGTTTCGGTCCTGATATATACAGGCAACCCAACCAGCACACTTAACTACCCCTGGTTGCCTAACTAATGTGAGCGCTCCGGAGTGTGTGAATTATCATACAAAGAATAATAGTTACTATAAGACATTTCAGAGCATTCAATATTGATCTCCGGTGTTCATCCTACACAGGATATAACCGCTCCGTTTCAGGGGGTTCTTTAATCCATTATTTAAGGTGGATTAGTCCTTATTATTCTCATTTTTTCTTCAGCATTATAGTTTTTCGTGTGATTTGGCTTGACATACAATTCTTCTCCACTCCTTTCTGTCTTTAAGTTTTTCCTTTCAGTTTCTGACATTCATTTCTTTTAGGTCACGTGTTACTTCCTCCCACCATGTACTTTTCGGTCTGCCTTTTCTTCTATTACACAAGGACTTTCATCTCAGCAAAGTCTTGTTTACACTTTCATCTTCTTCTCTCATTACATGCCCTAACCACCTTATTCTTAGGCTCTTTATGAATCTTACTATGTCTTCTTCGTTCATTTCTTCCAGAATTTCTGGATTCCACTTCCTTCTGTATTCTTCTCCAATCTTTTTTGGTCTTAATATTCTCCTGATAATCTTTCTCTCAAATACCCTTAACTGTTCTTCATTATTTCTTGTCATACTACTAACTTTTGTGTCATAGGTTACCACTAGACTAATCAAGCACTTATATATTCTAATTTTAGTTTTTTTTACTTAAATTTCTGTCTTTTAATGCTTGCATATTACTATAATAAGCTTTATATCCTTTATGGATTCTTTTCTAAATATTTCTCTATTTAGGTCACTATTAATCAGTACACCTAAATAATTGAAACTGCTTACTTTCTCAAATTCATATTCATCTACTTTAATAACATTATTTTCTTGGGGTGTTCTGTTTGGACATCTCATGTATTTTGTTTTCTGTTCATTTACTACTAGCCCTATGCTCTTTGCGCATTTGATATTAGTTAGGGAAAATGATAAAAGTTCCGATTCTAGTCAATGTATGGGAGCTGTGAAATTGAAAAAATCAAAATCTCTAAAAATTAAGAAAATTTCCTTATAAGGAAAATAATAATAGGTAATCAAAGTTGAACTTATGAACAATCAGGTTTTTTATCTGGTATCTAAGTTACATGTACCCACCACCTAGACATTCACAACAGCCATGATCGAGACAGTTAAATCTTGCTATAACTCCTTACAGAGAAAAATCTAGTAACTTGTATTTGAAAACTAGAAATTTATTTAAACATAGTAAGTGATAAATGTGTTTTTTTTCTATAATTCAAGAAATGGCAATATTAATAAATTATAAAAGTTATCAGTACATAAAATAATTCTAATAACCCGTAAAGAAAGGTTTTAATTCGTTTAAAATTTGTTACATTTTGTGGTATATATCACTAAGCACAATATTAAAATGCAAAACTATATATAATTTGTCTCATGTTTTTATAACTTATTTGAGTGGAATGTAATGAACATAAAATAAATAAATTAGGTACTATTCCTACAATAATAAAATTCTGGTAAACTGAGCAAATTATCATTTTGTTATCATTTGTATAAAAAAATAATTACATCATCTAAGAGTAGTACATATTTAACAACTATGTAAAATTAAATTAATTAGATTTGTAATCGTAACTTATATTTTATAAAATACTGATCTTAAACCAGGTACTAGTGCCGGCATGCAGAATACAGGGTGTTACAGAGAATAGTACAACATCTTCAGTTTATGATATATTTTTCTAGCATGCATATTATTAGTTTTCTCTTGTCTGCCCCCCCCCCCCATGGACCAAATCCTGGCTACGCCCTTCTATATTTCTTATTGTTTAAGAAAATGATATAGAATAGAATTACTGATTGTAATCATTCAGCCACAATAAAGAGCTTTAATCTATATTTAATAAAATAGATCATGTAGTTATTATTAAATCTACTTATTCACACAATTTATTATAAAAAGTGCCAGAGATTTTTAAATATATATACTATGTATGTACTATCCTAACACCTGTACTGCAATTTTTATAAATGAGGTTCACATCACTTAAGAGCAGTTAATTATAACTTACTCTGTTACAAGTTTTAAATGTGATTCAAGTGCATTTAAAAGTTCCTCAAAAATACTTTCAGTCTTTTGATGAGATGTGATGTAAACACATTTTAATGCATATCATAATATAAAGGTAACCTACTAAATATAATAAAATGAGTGAGGTAGAACACAAGTCAGTCCTATGGTTACTATTTGGGCAAATTAATCTTTGGATAGATAATAAAATGGATCGTCAATTGTACAGATAACTAAAGCTAATTAAATTCACAAATCTCTTAAAGTTTGTTTAATTCTAATGTATGATATACTTAACTTACATAAAAAGTATAAAGATAACAACTGTACAATAAATATTTCTCTATTTACATAAATAATGTTTCAAATTCAATGGATCCGTTTGGTTTGGATTTTCACTAACATAGCGATTTATAAAATCTGTTCATGTAAAATTGAACAATATAATATAGAGGTCCTTAATTTTAACCATTAAAAAATTTTCTTATGGCAGCAACTAGTATAATGTGTAACATGTGATAACAAACTTTTGTAAGAATAAGGAGATACATCAGATTTAATCATTGTAACCTAATAGTTACTCATTATTATTATTTTGAATTTTTTATATTAAATTCTAGTTGCTTGCTTAAGAGAGGGATTGACAAATAGTTTATAAGAACATTTTCTATTCTGCAAACACTTTAAAACGACTGCAAAATAAGATTAATGCCAGTAAATCGTTGTATTGGTTAAACTCACAAGCACAGACACCTATAATCTATGAAAAACTCCTTATAAACAAACTGAAACCTGTAGTTGGTATTTTGTTTCTGATTCCTCCCATGGTATATTTAAAACTTATAAGAAGAGTATATTAAAGCAAAAAACTTTCTATTCTGAGCTATAAACTCTTTTTATGTAAGAATTGTTTTAGTGACTAATAATTAACCAAACGAATCCAACCAAACACTGCTTACTGTACACTTTCTTGAAATGAAATCATTTCAATGACATTTCCCATATCACGATTTAGGTAATCAACATTCCTTCATATTATAATCAACTGGCCTGCTGGGTTAATAAATTTAATAATTCGGCATGATCCATATTATTAAGAGTGGCCATATCTATTCCTAAAGCATCCGCGACACTTTCCATATCCAAACCAAAAGATTTAAGCAGTTCTATAAAATCCATTTCTTCTCCTGTGAAAGGATTATGTAACCTAGGACAAGAATGGTTACATTGTGGCCACGTGCACCTCTCTAATCGGCGATGCGGACAATCCTCGGAATTTGAACGTTTTTGTGTTCGCAGGACTGACCGTTCTAGCCGTGGATGCTTTGTCGGCTCTAATGTTTGTAATGTTTGATGCCTTGTTCCGTTTCCGCAAAGCTCGTTCTCTTCTTTAAGTCGCCGACCTGAAATATGATGGGGTTAGTTGCGTTTCACGTTACCCTCAGCTTTACTCGTTACTCGCTAACAGTCTTTGAAAGCATTTCGTTTTATCTCATGACTTTCATTGGCTTTCTGATGTTTTAGAAAGCCGCATTTAATTTAAAAATACTTTAGAAGTTTGAGTTATATTAAAATAAAAAAGAAAAGCAATGTCTTACCTTTTCTTTTCCTATTTTTCCTGTTTTTCCGATTCTTTCTCCTTCTTTTTCTTCGTTTTTTCCTTTGTTTTGTGGTATCTTCGCAATTTATTTCAATATCTTCCTTATTGATATCAGCGGTTTTTACAATTAACGTCTTAACTTGTCTTTCGACTAGTGACGGTTCATCCGCAAACATAGATGAGTTCTTTTTGCGTCTTCTCCTGCTTCGTTTTATCGGCTGCTGTTCCCAACAATAAAGAGCTTGAGCAATAGAAATATCATCTATATTGACGCTTAGCCAGTCTCGTTTGGTTAGGACTGAATGAGAAATGCAAGACGGTGCAAATACTGCTGAAACATTTTCAAAGCTTTGGCGTAAAGCATCTCCCATTTTATGAATATAATCCCACTGCTGTTTTGTTACTGGAGCACCTACATTATCTGCATCCATTTGTGCTTCGTCGAAAAGCCATTGAAAGATGAAAAGTGGAGCTGAAACGAAAGTTTAATGATTATGGTAAAATATTCTTTTCTGCAGAAATTTCTATTAAAATGACTGTGTTCAAACATTAGTTAGGAAAAATACTATATGATTTATGAAAATTGGAATTTCTGTTTTTAAAATATATTGGTAATTCTACATTTTAATAGACTTGTTCGTCGATCTATGTTAGACATTTCTATAGTATCTTACCATTCATACCATGAATGGTTTAAATTATTTGATTTAAATCAGCAAAGGAAGCAAGGTTATATTCCTTTAAGAGCATCAGCTATTCAATTTTTAAGTTTGTTGACTTTAGAACGTGCTTTTGGTGTTCTATTAGACATTGTTCTTCCTTGATCAATGCCTTCAACAATGATTGTTAATTTGCTAACCGTGGCACATTTAATTGAACTTCACCAAAGTGCACTACAAACGTTAGGATCATGTGAATTGGTAGCTTCATCTGCTGCTTTGTCTGTGATATTTAGTAAAAATCTTTGCAAACCAATGGTGATTCTCTTTTTTTTTGATGTTTTGTTGTTATTTGATTTGTTGAAGATAAGTCAAAAATCATGCGAATAAAATAATGAAGATTGCTCATGTATTATACATTTTAAATTAGCAAAGTTCTTCAATCATTTCACTTAATCTCTTTTAACATGTAAATCATGTAGAAAAGGCAAATGTTTTTCAGAAATTGGTAATTCGATAACATTTTATTTACAGCAACTTACGATAATATTTTGATGTTGATAGAATTGAGAAGATACTGTAAGTGTCTAAGAAACAATAATTTTAATTATTTCTTAGTGAATAAATTTTATAGTCATATTAAAAGAAGTTAACTACTTCTCGAAGGCTCAGTAAAGAAACAGTAAATATTAGTGGAACAGTAATCTTATATCAATTCCATTAAAAAGATCACAGATTTTACTTACTTTTCAGTGTAGGATACAATCTGTAGCCAAAATAGCAACGCCAGGGTTCATTTTCATAAACTCTCCTACACCTCTTCGGAACCCTTCCTTGCCATAATTGCATTCCTTTTCGTATAGCTTCGACCGCAGGCCGTCCAGTAGGTGCATATGGAGTACGATCTAAAAACCAACCGGAATCTGTAACGCCTCTGACTGCAATATGTTTCAATTTTAAAATCTCGTGAAGGAGTTCTCTAACCGGGTCTAGGTTTATCATAACCCCTGTTCCACCGGCGCTACTTCCAGTCAATAGTAGATTTGTGCTGTTTTCAAGTCCTAGGGGAACTAAATCCCTTACAACTTGTTGCACCACTAGTGTACCCATAAAGTTAAACATTTCGTCTTTAAGACGACGAGTGCCACTCCACGAATCGCTTGTGCAGTATGGCACAAATACATGATTCGCGTTCCACCAATAAGGGTTTTCTTCTTGATACGGCGACAGTATTCCCCCTACTAAATAAAAATTGAATACAGTGTTATCGATTTTATATTGTAATACATACCATCACGCGTATCAGGCCATTGCGAAGATGTCATATAATGCCTTTGACGTAACCATCGGTTTCTACAACTATGTTGATCGTAACAGTACCAGCCACCTTCTAAAAATATAATCCATTTCTTACTAATATGAGATTTACGAAGGTAAAATCTGTAAACATATGACAGTATAAAATACTAAATAATCGCCTGTACTTTCTTTAATATTGTTGTTAAGGATTTAAAGATGAATTAGTACATACCCTGCTTGTGAACCATCGTTGCAAGTTACTGACCGGTTGGACAAAAATACCTTCTTTAAGGATCTGGTTTCATCATTTCCACGACTTTCAGAGTTGTGGTAAAATCTCTGGATGGTATTAGTATGGATGGGTGTTTCCAGAAGAGCTTCGTTTATTCCACTAGCGGAAAAAACATTAATCAAACCCATCCATAGCACAATTACCTGAAAATGGGCGCATAAACTGATTAACTATTGGCGTGTAATTGATGGTTTCAGTTTGGATGATTCATCGCATGACTTCCCGAAATATAAATTTAATGTGCTCTTCGGTTTTTGTTCAAGAGGTAAGCCGCGATTTTTTTGCACCAAATTCTCGTTTACCGCTTAAATTTGTTTATAAATATACTTTGCTATTTGGGTTAGTCTTGGCGTTGCGGAATTTGTTAAATTCTTTACGGATGTGTTCATATAAATTTTGAAAGTCACGGCAGCTCTGGTATGTGCAGCTTGTCGTTAACTCTTTGCGATGGTACGATGAAACCAGCGAAATGTGAAACTCGGAATTTTTAGATGTTTTAAAGTCCAGAAGTGGACGAGAAAATTTTTTTCAGTGTTTGGTTATGTCTTTAAGCATTCCTTTAAATTTAACGACTTGATTCTTAAGAAAGACTTATAACATTTTTTTAAATAACTAAATCGTAGCATTGACTATAAATTTATGATCACATGATGGACAAGTACTTCCTAGTATTTTAGGAAAAGGCATCTCTTTAGGGTTATAAATGGAATCTAAAAAACAGATGCAGCTAACTACGTATGTCTAATATTAATTGTTTATTAGGATATAGATATTACTAAGAAATGACAATCTTTATAAACTAAATTCAGTATAAGAAAATTAATAAAACGGAAATGGTGGAAATCTTAATTGAATTTGCGTAGAGAATATTAATGTTTATTTAGTTCTTCCAACAAAGTGGAGTCTGTAATACAATAATTGTTTAAAAATCTCTTTTAAAATTACGCTCGAGTGGTTTTTGTAATGGTATTTCGTCCGATTCAGATTATTTTAAATAATTATAAGACATACAAAAAGGAAAATAAACCCCATAATTAACAATCTAACGAAAAACGAGGCACAACACAGTACATAAAGCCTGAAGCGTATTTCCTGACGTTTCCGAACTCCAGTATGCTGATTACGTAAAAGCCTATCTTAATTGTCAATAAATTATTAAAATACCTGGTCATTATCTGGTGGCTCAAAGGTGCCGCGCTAGGGGAGATATATTGGTTATAAATATACTCGGCATGATCTCTCAAAATGATCCTTGTATAGGGGATGTTTTGCTCATTTTTAGGTCCATTCTGCAGGTGTTCCTGTTTTTATTACTTCACAAAACTTTGCCCACAACTTTTTTTAAATATTTAACTTTATGACTAATAAATTTATGATCATCATTTAGGTTTTTAAGTAGGAAAATAATTAAAATCGTAAATTTTCTGTTTTGGTTCTTAATAGAAATTTTGTAGGAATCAAGATGAGATTAAGGACTGATACTGTACCTACTCGTATGCAAAATCGGCTCATCAGAACCCCCACGTTTATTTGTAAATGATTTCTTACAACATCGTTAGCGGACATATTGCATTTATCACATTCATCATTTCTCGTTAAACGATCAGGTAGAGCCGGGTAAAAAGGCGGCTGTTTCTATATTCCTGAAACGCTGCGTACATTCCATCAACGAATTAAAGATAAGCTGTAATGGGAAACACATAATAACAATTAAATCTAATTGTAAATGTTAACTATCTATTGGCGGCACCGCAAAGAGATTCAGTTCAGTGTCCGACAGTCGCTGGAGCGTGTTACAGTTATTATACCAATTCTTTCATATCAGATGATTTCTTTTTTGTGTTGCGTGCATCTTCGCTTGCTATGTAATCTAAATGGTTCTGTGTATAATAAACATTTTTGCTTAAATCACAGCTACCGTAATGCCTTCCGGATATAGAAGTAAGCCATTAGTATTGAAGACCTCTTCAAGAGTCGCCAAACTACCAGCAGTCCTAATGACTAGGAAAATTGACTAATTAATTAAATTCAAACCAAACACTCGGGATGCTCGGTATTCTTCTTTTTTACCTTGTTAACTGTTGAGAACTCGTTATGCCTTCTCAATTACCTATTATTTAATCAATTTAAAATTCAACATTTGGTATTATTGATGTATACTTTACCACTCTAAACTTTAAAGGGCGAAACCTACACAGAAAGGTATAGCTTAACAAACGTAAAACGTTGATATATTTCGAGTGCTATTCAACGACCTGAGGTAAGGTGAAATGAGTAATTTAATTTAAAAACAGTGTAGGTGAGTGTCGGCATCTTCAAAGGCTGACTAAGCCTCTTATTATCTGCTACTGTCGGCAGGAGGGATCAGCCCCAAGCCTTTGCCCCTCCAGTGACAAGCAAACGTTCACTCCGCTTATTGCCACTACATATCCAACCTAGTAGTATAAACGTAGGACAATAATTCTTTAGTTTTAGGTTTTAAATTGTTTATTTCCAGTTATAGGTGAAAATACAAGTAAAAGTTTGTTATAGTACTAAGAGTTCTTTCTATAATAATATACAGAACATGTGTGGCAATGACCTCAATACATACTTAACGAATAACTATCTTAATTAAATTCGAAATTTTGGACGATAAAATGCTTAACCATCAAATTATCTCATGACTTTTTGTTAAGAAAGTGTTGGAAATAAATACTTAAATTGTTTTAAAAGTTGAGACTATTCTTTTCTAAATCATGTTTTGTATTGTTGTCTCGTTAATTCTGGTGAAATTGCTAAGAAAAATGTTAGAAACTAGAGCTAAGTTATAGATAGTGGAAACCTGTTAGGTCAAGATATGTAGTATACTCATTTTGTCTTTTCCTTTTCAAATTGAGTCAAATATGAAAATTCAATTTTTTGCATAGAGTATTGAAGTGCTACATTGATTTTTTTGAATGATAAAATTACTAGGAACTCTTTTTAGGTAACGCAGCATAAACTTTCTTAAAAGATAAGATGCAATATTTCTGTATTTGCTTTTAGACATCTGGTAACCCTTCAATGGTTTACATCCGCTGATAGTGGATCAAGAAATGTGTTCTCAAACCCATCTTATGTGTTGATACCTAACTGTTTCAAAACAGTCAACATATCTTACAAATCTGCTGTTCATAGCTACTAACAATAAATACCTTGTTGTAGTGGTATAGTATTCTAATTTCTAAGAAAGTGTGTAATAAAGTTTTTGGTAACAGATGAATGATGCCCCTAGGGTTGCTAACTAGCGCTCTCTAACCCCTAATCTAATCTTAGCGTTCTTAAGCTCAGAGTTGAACATTTCATAATCATAATATAAGGGGGGATCCGAGGCTTCTAGAGAAACTCAAATATAATGGTTTACCTATAATATAATAATAAATACCTGTTCACTATTATGCCTTATTCTTCATCCAGGTGATTAAAATAAATAAAGAGAATCAACACTAAAGGCATTTTTAGATTTCCTTACCATAACAGTTAATTCATTAATTCAGGTTATTTCAAATTTAAAAAGCTATTCATTGATTTCATTTTACATATTCTTCTCAAGTGCCACATTTTCCAACTCGTGCTGTATTTTATTCAACGTGGATACTTGATCAATGCACAAGCTTTCGTTTCAAAACTTCTTTGGTTACCCACCAAGAAGCTAATCTATCGTGCCTCTGATTTTTTTCAGCAGAATATGGGGTAAGTACTTTACTTGTGTTGCTCAATAATATGAACTCCAATCATCTGCTGTTGATGGTAGCTTTAATATTTGTTCAAGATTTCTCTCAACAGATATTTAAATATCAATTCTATTTTGAATTCTACTCTACTTAACATGGGTATAATCAGATTTCACATCTTGTTCTATCATTTTTCTTATATTTACCGATCACTCCTTGTTTTCTTCCTGTAGTTATGTTATTAATTTGGTTAGAAATATTTCCACTAGACGTGTTAGCTTATGTATAACTTTGTACTCTTATTATTATTAATAAACTATTTAGATCACAGAAGATCAGCAATAGATCCACTTCAATTTCTTATATCTTTCTCCATTGTATATATATATTGTCCATTTGAATACTCCCTTTTCTTAATTTTATTTTGTATCTCATCATAAACATTTTTAAGTTGATCATAAAATCCTTCTGTTGCTATTCCTTCTGAGCAATAAACATTTATAACACTTACTAATAATTTATTCTAAACGTATATTCTCCTAGTTTCAGTTTTCCTACCATAAATGCTATTCCGTATTGTATCTTGCAAACTTTGTAGTTTATTAAGTTCTTTCAAATGTCAACAGTTAAATCTCTAATAACGAAGTTCCCCGTGAATGTGAAACTCGATAGTCTATTCCAGATTAAATACAAAACAATTTATTACTTTGAAGAAGATTGTAACTTAATATTCTAGGTATGGGTTTAAAGATAAATAACAAGCTAGATTCAATATTAAAGGAACTAGTTTAAGATAATAACAATTAAACATAGACTAACCGACAATGTCGACTGGTAAGTAAACTGTTAGATTCATCTTGTATTTATCGTAACTAAACTTATGGTTCAAGTTTCAGCTGATGATTCAAGTTTGCTACCCTTAAATCCTAACTAAGGCAAGCAAAATAAACAAACCACTAATTGCTGAAGATAAGAAAGTTAAATGGATAAGTACCGTCTAGGCAGCAGTGCAAATACATTAATATCAATACAATACATTCAACTATTCAAATCGTAATATTATTTCAGTTATCGTTGGTACTGGTTAAGTAAGAGACAGACACGTAAACAAACAAATTCAATTAAAACATCAAAATATTAATAGTCAAGATGGCGGATCATCAAATATTCATGTTATAGTAACTGTGTGCAAACAGTCATGCTCTAATCATAACCGTAGTGCAGTAGAGGATGTCGTCAAAAGAAAAAGTGACCATTGTTACTTTTTAGCGCAGACGTCAGAAGCAATGTTTGTATTTAAAATGCCAAAAGAAAGTATTTTTTATTTAGCTGTTGGAGTTAATAAATTGATAATTTCTAGATTCCACCGGTAGGCAATTTATTCTTTAATAATTAATTAAGACTCAACTAGAGATAAGTGGTCAATGGTTCCTTTGATTACTCAATTGCAGTCAGTTAAATCCATGAGTTATTTTACTTATTATTACTATGCAGGATGTCCCGAAAAATGCAAAACACCTATGCGTCCTTTTTTTGTTTTGCATGCTAATTTACTCGAAGTAGTACAGCTATCATTTTTGCTTAACTCGCTAGTTCTAGTTAAAATTCATGAAAAACTGCAATTATCTAATTAGTTGGAATTCATGCAGCATTAACCAAAATACTCATGAAATTATAACCTAAATAATTATTTATTGATTATAAATCACACGTGCTTTACTAATGTATCTACGAGCATATTGTTAAATGTGGATAGTGTGCTAATCAAGACGTTTTACTTAGGATTGTCTTGTTGTTACGTTTGGTACCGTACACAAAGCATGCCAAGAGTTGAATTATCACGACAGCTGAAGGACAAAATGAATGTACATATGTAACGTTGTCATGGGCGGGCAGCTCAGCGAACAAACTATCCAAGGCTACTGTTTCACTGGTGTCCTTTTGCTGAAACCGTGGAATGTAAAAATTCTTGACCTGAATATTAAAAGGGCCAATATTCATTTTCACTGTTATGAGGTATTAGTGGTGCAAGTTTTAAAAGTAGATATAACTCCATTGTAAGTGTGTAAAACTCAAAATGATATATCATAAACCTTTAACAATAGGAGATTCGCCTTTTTTCGTGTCGATAGTATTGAACCAGGGCATTTTAGTGTTGGTTAAATCTCAAAAACGGCAAAAACGGAGATTGGCCCTTTCAATACTTAGATCCAGAATTATATTTAACAAATAATCAGGTAATATAATCATGACTCAAACTTGCAAAGAAATTCATTAATTAATCAAGTGATACTTTTCTAGGAATGGCAGTAGGGAATAATATCACAACATGGACGTTGAGGCTGCTTTAGATCTTCCACGCTAGATACTGGATACTGTAAAAATGACTATTAAGATAGAAATCATAAAAACGATACAATGTGACAATTATTTATTACTGAATTAGATTAACTATGTAGACTTAAAGTTGAAATTTCGACATTGGGATTTCATTTATTATAAAGACTAGAATGTAATTTAAAAGGCAGTAGTGCTAAATCTGTCACTAATAAATAATTTAAATATTTTGAATTATCTCTTCTAGTTTCTGGCTGATTAGAAGAAAAACAAAACGTGGCGATTTGCGTTTAAGCAATTTAACTTTATTTAGAAAGTTTAACAAAACCAAAGATAAAGAAACCAGAACCCTTGGCATAACCGACCACATCGTCGCCATGGTACTCGTAAAGTACAGGAAATCTTGATAAAATTTCTAAAAACTCAAGTTCGTTAATAAAACCAACAGTGCAAGAATTTTTAATAATGCATAGCTACAGGCAAAAAGTGATAATAATTAGTTTGTTTTCCTTTGGTCAGAAGACGGAAATCAGAGGGACAGCTCAACTTTCTTTTTAGATTAGAAACTGAAACCGTTTCGAACCACCGTGGTGGAATTCAAATGCAAGTCATCCTATGTATTGTCTTATTTGCTAGGAAGTTTTCTCTTTCAAACCAAAAACATCTGAATTTACCCGTAAAAGATACAAGTTGTATTGTTATTATTATTTCTTGTTTCTACGGATACTGATATAATGTGTAGTTATGTAGCATATGCAATTTAGTTGTTGTAATGTTAAGATGTCTATCTACTACAACGAACGACTTTTATTTGAGAACAGGAAAATATCGATGTCGTTATTAAATTAAATAATATCACAATTCATTATTTTAATGAATGGATTAATCAAATATACAGAATCTGATTTAGCATTAATCAGGCAAATTATATTTCCTAAGAGGCTATAAGAAGATTTTGAATAACCAATACGAAACTAGGCTTTATATATTTTTGGTTAACTGTTTTGTGTAACAAAAATGAGCTGCGACACTATGTATGCAAAAAGCTGTACTTATTTCAATAATATTTGTCCGTCTCTCGTGATCTAATGATTAATAATAATTAAACGGAGAGAAAGTATAATGATAAGAAGTTATGCAATTCTGCTGATATCAAAATCATTGGTGGTGTTTGCATTATGAACACTATGTATGTTATACAATAAGTCGTACGCCCATGATCTGTGATGCCAACAAGATGCACAAATCTAAATCTTCAGTTGGGTTACTAATTGTTATTCATTAGAATCATTACTCACTAATGAAAATTGCCTGTTATTAATTTTAAAAAATTAATTATTTCGACAAATACAGCTTTGTGGTAACAAAAATATGTCATAATTTCATAAATTATAATTTATAAAGATAAATTTAATTAGTGAACATACATGCCAAAATAATATAACAAACTCTACACGTGCCGGGAGCTATTAGTTTACTTCAGGAGCATACTTAGTTCATCCGTCGAGTACAGAGTGCCGACAGGACAGAGTATTTCAGCTTAGTTTCAGTCCTCAAAATTCCTTTTATTTTCGAGATAATGAGTCTAATTAAAACCTTGACATGTATAATATTATCCGGAGACTTGGCACATGCAGTTTGACTTACCTTAAACATAGAGAACGCTGGTGCAACATGTTTTAATTCAAATTGATTTTTTTTCTGATTTCGAAACAAGTGCTATGATTATCTCACTAATAACTATGTTATTTTTACCAAAACTTTTAACAGTTTGTAAACAATTGATGTAATACTGTAATAATTACAATTACAATTATCGTCATTGCGGACTAGATATAAAAATATGTTACTGATTACGATTTAACAAAGCTTGTCTTGAATCTCAATTATTTCTTAACCAGCAGTGAATTAAAATTATCGACTTTCGTAAATAATCGGTAACCTCAGTATGAAATATTCGATGTAGCTATAGCTTGTCATGCTGTGATGCGGTATTAGTAATGGTTAAACAAATCTAGCTAAATGGGTATTAGGTAATTAGGTTATTCGCGTGAACCTTTTAACGGCTTGAGTCAGGTTATTCTTCATACTTCTTTCGTCAAAACAGTTTAAAAGCAACAGTAAAGATACTTAATCGCTTAACTCTGGTTTTGTGAGTCGTAGTAAATTCGAGAAGCAACTTTTAAGTCGCTAATAAGATTTTTAAGATCAGAAAAGCTTTAGCGACTCATCCTATTGAATATTTTGTAAACTAAGGAATTTGAAGGAAGTCTCAGATTAAATCAAAGTGTACACGACCTATTAGGTATTTGTATTATATTACGATCCTGTAACTACACTGGAAAACCTGGAAATTTTGTTTTATCGGTGAGATAACAAAAAGAAACAGAAAAATGTCAAGAAGAAGTCAATATAAAAAAAACGACAGCTGATTCATGGACATTGATAGATTATTTCAAAGAGTTTGAAATTGAAGGCTTTTATCCTTTGGGTATTTAGATTTTAAAACAAAAAGCAAAATAGAGTGATCAAAGCAAAATTGACAACAAGGTTGACAGCATCGGCATGTGAAAGCCTCTGAAGATATTATTTATTAGAGAAAACTATAAAAGTTGAAACCACTTCATAAATTATAAATACAAAAAATAATGGTGAAATAGACAAAAAAAAGTTTAATAAAACAACTAGTACCAATTACCTTAATGTTTCAATAATTTTTCAGTATTTCAATAATTTTAATTAATTGTAGTATTTATCAAAAGTGCCCCTCTACAGTTGAAGTTAAGTATTTAGTAAATGCAGTATTATACTTTTAAATTTTACCCTGCGATTATTTTGGTGAGAATTGTGAAACGTTCATTCCAAATCTTTTTTTTTATTTTGGCATAAAAGAATGTTCCATTTCTTTTCGCGGTTTTAATTATTGGCGGTTTGAAAATAAATAAAACCGATAAGATCTAAATAGGCTAATAAATGCTTCAAATGGTTTTAATAATTTAATTAAGGCTTTTTAATCTAAGAGCAATAAAAAATAATAACTTGCTCTACATCGCGGTTGCTTTTCCTAAAAGGAAAGTATATCTTAAAAGTATTTTTGTTCGGTGCAGAATATTGATTTGATTAAAAATGCTTTAGAGACTTTAACGCTACGTAACACATAGTACATTAGCGAATATCTCACAAAGTATTTTACATTTACATAGGTGATTATACATAGAAATGTCGATATAGTTATTATGCTCGTTTCGATAATACTTCCTATACACTAATGTTTTTTATTTGGATATTACATCGATTTAATATAAGAGGCCAACGTCCAAAATTGAAATTTAGTTCACAATAAAATATGCAAAATGATAAAAAAACTGTAAACCAACAGATACATAACACATCATCAGATAGAATTTTCAAAAATAGGCAACACACATTACATACTACTACATTTCGTCACTTCTTTTACAAAGATATTTCGTTGACTATAATGCAGAATTGTTGCACATCTACTCCTTTCAGGTCTTACTATTCCTACCTAACATGACCTGTGTCTTTTCGAATATCGTTATCTATCAAGTTTTATTATTTGGAGTTGCACGCCGTTGAACACCTACATAGATAGAAGGTTAATTTAGTCTAATTCCAGCATCAGCATCAGATAAACTTTCACTATTACATACTTCAGTTATGTTTTTAATTTATTTTATTGACCAACAAATATAAAATAAATGGATTTGTTTAAAAGAAAAAAAACCAACTTGAGTTAATGACAGAAAATCAGGAATAATAGCGCAAATAAAAGTGAATGATGTCAGGTTCATGACAATGATTTCTGCGAGGTATGGTAATTTAGGCTCAAAATTAGAAAAACACAAAACAATGTCAACAGATACATTTGGAAAAATGACTTCTTAAGCAATGTTTGAAAAAACTGCCTTTGGTGTATAGTAGTTGGCGTGCATCTTAAATTTTATGGCAGTTCTCGACTTAACAAAGCCTAATGATCGGTACAAAGGCAAAGTGTTCCTTTAACTGTAAAATCATAAATAAATAATTTGAATGAATGAAAGACATTTGCAAGTCCGTGTCTATGGTAGGTTATTGGGCAGTTTTTAAAAATAGTAATCTCGACGTTTAAACCGCAACTAGTAAAACTCAAGATGCACACCGAATACTATACTATATTGAATGTTCAGCATTGACGCTCTGATACTCAGTATCTTAGTATTAGCATCGATATAGTAATTACAAATTAACTTCGTGAGAGAGCATTGTGTCCGTTGATTTACGGTCTAACAACACATACAAGGACAAGCTCAACAACAGTTCTTGTAAAGTGACAAAACCTTGAAAATGACTATTCTGAATATCAATAAAAAAAATTATATTTCATCAAAAATAATATCTATCAAATCTTCGCTGAGTTTCATCATGTTTATTCACAATTGAAATAAGTACATTCATCTAAAACTTTTGACTCCAACTTGTATAACTCGTAAAACAGATTAAAGCCGCATCAGTAAAAAGTTTCAATCTGCAAAAGTGCAAACAATATTTTGTTTAATCTAATTTTCCAATAATTCTAGTAAAATTGTTTGAGCGGATTCAATAGTCACTGTATAGTTTCTAGGTTTCTCTTCAGGTTAGTTATCACTTAGGTGATCTTTCATTTGTGAATGTAATAGAATACAAGATATTGTAGCAGAAAGGCTTCGTTCTATAGTGGTTAAAACTTTCATTATTCGTTTTTCATTCGAAGTTCCTTACCAGAATAAATTACCATCCTTGTAAAAAATGTTAAAATAATGTGCAAAACAGTTTAAATGAACAGTCATAATTAAACTCCTCGTACAAAATTAACAGCGTGCTTGTCAAAGTTTAATTTGCAATGCTTTGTTTATTAGGGGTCCTGGAACAATGTGAAACAGTGAATGAAGTTCTTTGTATTGGTAGTTAACATTTGGTGATTAGTGCATGCGTATACTGTAAGTTACGGCTATTAAGTAGCGGACTTTGATTATTACTTAGGATGAAAACCTAGAATCAAAAGGAAAAGGTGTCCATTTCCCCTTTGATTAATAGGTCTCTTTTGACTGAACTGACCCATTTTTGTAAGATATCGTTTATCTCAGCCTGCTTGTGCTCTTATGTCAAAACGTTCTGTGTTTCATGATCGGTGCTTACCTTACCATAAAATATCAGGTAATTGGCAATGAGCCAGATTTTTTGTATCAATGTATATCTGACCGATATTAATAGTTTTTACAGTATTTTTGAAATTGATTGATTTGAGTCACCCTGTATTTAAGTAAGTGGTGTAGATAATTAGGTAGTAATATAGTAATAAATTCAATTAAAGTTATTGTTAAAGGTAGAAGTTGTAAAGCAAGAGAATTACTAACCGCTACTACTATTTATAATTAAATAGGCAAAGTTCCTATTTTACTAGAATTACGTGGCATTTTGTGTTAATTGCTATCCGATTTTAGGTTTGGAATTTTCTTACCAGATAAATAATAATATTAATTAGAATTCTTTAATTTTTGTGGTTTTATATGTCTAACCAATTAAAAATCCATCAAACTATTTTTATATTAAATTACAATAATTAAATTATACCTTATATTGCCGGATTTAAAACACAATAATCTTGAAGAAACAGAAAAGCCGAAAAATCCTACCGATACCAAGAATTATAAAGTGCTTTGTAGATAGGTGTCATTTGTATTTCTAAAAAGGTTTAATTTCACCAATGGGTTTGATTTACAACACCCGCGACCTACCTCAATGTTCAAGTGTCAGGTGTTCAGCTGGTGGTCTGATTTATGGCAACTGCCAGTGTGACAAGTGGTTCCTCATTCACGCTACATGCTTAAATGTATACATACCAACTACTGGAGTTATAATTAATTTTTTTCGGATTACACACTTGTCGTTCGAGGAAACTATAATAACTCTCCTGAGAAGAAGTGACCTTTTGTTGTTATAAATGGTTTTACGATTGCAGATTTAAATATGTCTTAAAAACTCACAACGGTCTTGAATACCTTTAAAGTATTGTAATATCCTTGCGAAAAATCAAATCGTTTCTTTCTCGGTTTTAATTATATTTTAATGAAAATCAATATGAATCTTACGATTCATTTCTGGATTTTCGGAATTAAATTTGCATGTTTTAGATTTCGAGTTATCTCATATTATATATTAAAAATTCAAAAGGGAGATCTTTCTACTGTTTTAAAAGCTTTTATGTAAAAAATAAAAAGACAATTTACTTTAATAGGATATCCTGAAAATTTATAAAATGCTGCCTGCAGCATTCCTATAGTTACAAAAATAGCACCATCGTATATCCTACGGCTTTTGTATCTTTACTGCATTTAGTGAACGTTTAATGTAATGCCGCGAAAAAGAAAAATATAACCTGGAAGTTTAGCTCGTTAAAAATTCATTATATACCCTTTATGTTATTCAGAACGAAAGATACACCTGCTCTTCATCTTCAGTTCAGCTTCAAAACAACATCAGCTATATAGAAGTTTTATTTAAGAAGCGGTAGCAGGCTTAGGATTTTTATCGGCTTTTTAATTTTTTTTCCGTTTCAGAAAATAAATGCCTTGTTTTACATTCCAGATTTATTCCTGAATGTGCGTACCAAATTTTAAAGACATCAAAGAAGGGTAAGTTTTTATTTAATACGAATTTTAGTCCTTCATCCCCTTTAATATCCACTTCATAAACAGAATCGGCAATCAAAGTTATTTCGTATATTTTATGGATACTTTAGTGCGCTTGATGTTATTTATATTCTCATATTTCTTCTTTGAAAATCCATATTTCTCGTACCAATAAAATGTTAGAAAGTACTGATAACATCATTTTTCAATTTTTATTAGTCATTTTTTTCAACATGCCTAGTGATCCTGAAACATGAAATATGGCAAATATAAATCAGACTAAAGATTAAAGGTTATTGATTGAAAAGATGCCCAACACTGTAAATGATGATGCGTCCGTACAATCGCTTGGGTTCCAATGCTTTATTATTGATTGATCCAGAAGATGACAAATGCTGTTTACTGTTGGGTGTAATTGAAAATCTTTCTTTTCTATAAATTTCCCCTGATAAGATATGCAGTCTTTTTTCGGTGATTTATTGTACCTTCTATCAGGGGAACTAGAATACATATGTTAATATGTGACTTTTGCTTCTTTTACACTCCGGTTATTTGAAAGTCAAATTTCTATTTTTCCTGTCATTTGAAAAATCGTACATTCAAGAAGATCATCTACTACTTTTCTAAATCGATTTTTAATTCCATCCTAGCTCGTAATGGAAGTTAAGAAAACTGCACATACGTTTTATAGTAGAAAATCGGAAAAAGATTATATTACGTAAAGAAATTTCTGCTTTAATGACTCGCATAATCGATTGATATGAACCTCAGAGGCGTTTTTTAATAATGATTCGAAAGAACATAAAAATTACAATTAAAATTTCAAATTTTCTTTTGCGGTTCCCTTCCTAAACCATTATTGCCATCCTTCATAATATTGACTACAGTTTTTCTACAACGTTATATACAGTATGCCCATTTTACGAGTCCTCCCCTAAATGTTTGGAAATAGGCAACACGTCTTACAATCCAGAACCGGCTTTTCTTTAAAAAGTGCAATCCTTGTTAATTGAACCATAGTTTGCTGTGAATTTCTAAACTGACAAAAGTCAACTGCTTGACATTTGTTTGGTTATATTTCCCGTTTAACTTTTGTAAAAACCTATCCATTTTGTTTACTTTCTTTTTGTTAAATAAGTTTTCTTGTTTACTATTAAATTCTTAAGGTTTATAATATTTATAATTATTCTTATTGTGTTTTCTAAAAACAGCAAATCTTATTTCTAACCGTCGTAAATTGAGGAATTTTAACATTGACATGTATTATAGAAAATAAATTACATATACAAACATGATTCATTTTGTTTTTAAAATCTGCAATTACACAAAGATATCTCTGAATTGTAAGGCGTGTTGTCTATTCCCAAACATTCAGGGAAGGACCTTTAAATGGGCATACTGTATATGTATCTTATGCACGTACTGGAATCTCTGACAAAACAACTGCAGTAGAATCTTAAAACTAACCTTCAAATTTGCATTTAAGGAAAATCGTACTATTTACAAAAATAGAAATTATAAAAAGTATAAAGTACAGTGTATTCTACTTACGCCTCAAGTACACCACTACATTCTTTTATTGCCCACCCTTACTAACAAGGAACTCTTTAGACAGGTGGATACTATATCAAAGGTAGTTAGGTTTTCCCAGGTTCACAGGCTTGCTATGACCAAGATGTCTCAGAATGTTAATTTCCCTAAAACTCTTCTTAATCAGCAATATCTTCAATGCATAATTGCTTTAAAATGATGCACATTACTTCAACTAGTTTATCTTCCAATTTTCAAAATTATTTCATCAGAATCTCCTTGTTCAGTATCTATCAAGGTAATTCACCGACAATAGATGACCTTCTTCCATTCGAAAAATTCTAGTATCTTTCGCTTATGTAGGTGGCCAAGCTGGTTAATTCTAGGTTGATGAAATTACAATACTTCCATCTGAGACTACCTCATACAAACAAATAAGATTGTTGGGTATTATTATATACAACCCTAAAACATAACGTCATTGGTGATTAAGAAGGTGAACTTATGTACTGTCAACCACTAATGGAATTCTTATTATTTTAAATTTATCTATAATAAAAAGGAAATGGCACATGTTCGTAATAAATCTGAATATTCTTCTTGACCATGTAGATTTAGACAGTTCACAATAATTTCTTGATCAAGCATGAACTAGAAATAATCAAGCATTCCAACAAAGAGCAGATTGACCCATATCAACTTGCCTATTGCAAGATGTCCATTATTCTATTTGGTAATGACATTAAGATGTTCAAGGTAGTGTGGTAATGTTTCTTTGAAAAAAGGTTCATCACTGGATTCCTTAATAGCTGCATCTTGCTCATTTAATCTTTTGACGAAGGTTATTGATTGTATCCACAATGCCATCGATTTCCAAGTCTTTCCAGGTTTTCCGACGGGTCTATCTGTTTAGCCAAACAACGTACCATAGTAACACCTTGAAGTGCCAAGTTTTCATTACCTTCCAAAACGGGTACCTGTTCAAATGGCATGTTGGGTTTCAGTTTGGACCAATTTCCACGTTCAAACGGTAATCTTGCAATACAATTCCTCCACATGGTAATAAAGTGCATTACCAAAATCTTTTACATGTGGCTTTCCTGCATCTGCTTCTAAAAGCTTTTTGATGACTTTTTCAAATCTAAGTTTTACAGATAGGTATCACGATAATTATATATTTTTGAAATTAAAACAAATTATGTTTATAAATTTGAGTTTCTTATTGTGTACACAAAAAATCTTGAACAAATTATAAACATAATTTATATTAAAAAATTATTAGTCGTGTTGTTGTTTAGTCTCTTATAGCTATCTCTTTGTACGGGTAGATAAGTACCTTGTAATTTCTGTCGGTCATTCACATAGACACTATTTACTGTTGCACTATGTTTTGCTAATCTTTATCTTAACTCTGTTTATCTAAAGTCTCTGTTCTTCTATTTCTTTTCTAGCAGATTTTTGTCTTAGTGTGTGTCTTAAAATTTCAAATATGCTTGCTATGGAATTCATTTTATTGAAATTGGCGCCTTTGAAAGTCCTTTTAATCTTGTTCTTGATTGCACTTGGTGTATTAATGCGAGGTTTCCTCCATTACCAGTCGTTTGTTAAAGCTATAATAGTTTTTGACTGTCTATGTATTTGAAAAGATGAATCTGTAAACTGGTTTTTGACCGATGGTCTCAAATGGAATTCGCATTCTGGTTCTTTAGTTATATTCACATTCTAACACCAACTCGGATTTTGCACATGTAAACCCAATCATATATCAGGTATATCAATCTCTATTAATTTAACATTGGAAGAGTAAATATGTCGCATAGAATTCATGAATTCTTGCGTTAGTTTGGCAATTTGTTTTGGGGTCGTTTTAATTTCTCAGAAAAATCTCTTGCTGATATTGTATTAGACGTCATCTGGATCAAACTTTTCAATTTTGTATTTAAACATCTTTCTCCCATCCAATAATTTCAAATTTACAATGGAATACTTAGTTATCTTGAGATGCCAGAACTGAAGTTCTTGCATTCAATCTAAGCAATGTTCTCAGCTTGGTTTTGGTTTGCGTACTTATTTATATTAAAACCTCCATATCCCTTAAAATTAAAATCTAAACACATGCTGCGCTTATCCAAATACAATAGTACAGAAACGCGAAGTTAATATTATTAATAAATATTAGTACAGATGCGTATAGAACCTTCATGAACAAAGTAGTTATTAAAGAATGCGATAAGAGAGCATTTTGATGAACTCGACTGGTTTTAGCAATATGGCCGTAATTCTTGGAAGAAGAAAGAAACATGAAGAATCCATCAGGATACATAGATTTTAAGTATCATCCTGTGCACATGTTTAATATACATATTAAAGGAGATCTAAAAAATGAGAATTTACATAGCTTGAACCGGCATGATAAAAGGCTTTAACTAAAACAAGTGTTCCTTTTTTGCTAACTTTGTGAAGATTAAAAGATATTATTTGCTGGCCTATTTTATAATATTATTCAAAACAATTAGAATTATTTATTCTTCCTTTTTAAAATACTTTTAAAAGTTCAAAAAGATAAAGTAATGCCTCTGGCTCTTATTTTTGTTGGGCGTAGATATTATTTGGTATTTGAAAATTCAAGCAATACACCCGTTGGCATTCAAGATTAATAAAAATAACAAGACGTTAAATTTGTTTTCGTTTTTGAATCATAAATTCATATTAATAACGTTAATCTTTATTGGAAAGGAAAATTATTTTATTAAAACATCTTTAGAATTCTAGATTGTGTGCTATTAATAAAATTTCATTATATTCCTTTTTAGAGATTCACAAGAAACAAAAATAAATCATTTTCCTTTCTGTGCTTTCACAATCTTATTTCCAACTATAACATAAATAGAATCTTTGCCATTAATTTAATTTATGAATTATGCGGTTCTCATCAACATTCGTTTTTTATTCTATTGTTGAAATAGGAATGTAGTGTTTTGCTATACACATACAAGGACCTAATTTAATGTGATTGTGCTGTATAATGTTTTGTGTTGAACCATGACTACAAAACTAAAGGGCGGCTCTATGTATATAACGTATATATTGTATATCAAAGCATGTACCGCCGTATTGAAAGAAACAAGAGCAGTAAAAAGAAAGGGAATTCGAACGGAAAGCCTCAAATAAACCACAAAGCAATTGACGTTCTTAATCACAAATTGATCAATCGAGCAAGTTGCTCAGAAATAAAACTTCGCAATATCCAGCTTGTCGGCGAGTCTTTGAGGGATTAAGATAGAAAGTCACGCATCAGATCTGTCTCTATTGAAAGCTCCACACGACTTTGCTTCGGCCCTTTCAAAACAAGCCGAATTCAGACACTTCTTTGCTTTCAACACCGTGGATTTGGGTCGGCGGTTTAAGGAGGGTGCGTGTTGGAGAGGTGACGATCCTTTGATCTTGCCGCCACTGCCGGTAGCTCCGTCGGTTCTTCTTCTACTAGTACCCTTCCCGCACGCACCTCTGATACCTTAACATTTACTACTTCACTACGTTTACTACGTTTGCTACGCTACGACAGATACGGCTTGCTTTTACACATGTAAGATCAAATAACGCCCGACCCCATGAAATTTTAAGCCCCTTTATAATATTATGCACGCTTCGTTTCATATCCTGCATACTGTATTGCTTTAACTTTTATATATTCTTACAAAAGACGTAATAAAACTAATCTATACTTATATAAATGAAATTCTATTAAATCTAATGCGTATGAATTGAATTTCGAGAGATAAAAATGTTTTATTATTCATTTTACATTTACAATTACACTTACTTAAGAAAGTAGAATTTATAAAAATAATATTCCTAACAAAATTGAAATAAACTTTTCTGTGTAATAAAAGAAAAAATTAATTTGCTTTCGTTTACTTTTTTTACATGAGATTATTCAGTGCAAAGAATGTTTATTTAGCAATAAGATTCTAACCACAAATATTTTCGATGCCTATCTTTATATTGTAAAAGAGGAATTTGTGGTAACAGCGAGAAACAAATTAGAAACAATTCTTAACGAAAAAATCAAATGGTTTAAGATCTGAAGACCATTAGTTACTAAAATACGTATATCAAGAATTAATTTGATATAGTTGGGTATTGGAAATAAATATACATTTATACCCATTAGTAAGACAAAAAATCATGTACATATTTAACAGTGTTATAAGTGCTATTGTCTAATAGGTAATTGGTGATTTGAAAATTTTCTCGAAAGAACTAACTACTGATTCCATTCCTATAAGATGTGATAAAACAAAGTAATCATCTACATCATGGAGATTTAGAAGCAAACCGTGAGGCGCAAATACAAAGTATAGTAACAATTGTCATTCTGAAACAGAATATAAATGAAAGAAAAAGTATGGAAAGGAAATGATAGAAGGATAAAATACTATCCCCATTTCTGAAGAAAGTACGAGACAACATAAGCATGCCAATATACCAGTTCAAGAAAAAAAGACTAAACCGACGATATAGATAAAAGATGTCAATTACGGAAAATGAAAAAGTCAATTGCATTTCCGGAAAGGTCATGGTGTTAGTATTTTAGAACTTTAAAAGAACAGCTATGACTGATTCTCTTTCAAGAAATCAGATCATTACAGAAGAGTATACACGAATTATTTTGGGCAGTTAGATAAAAATATTCACGAAAAAACTATTTCCTGGACTTTTCATTTTTTCGTGCTCCTCAATTAAAAATATTCTGGCTGGAAAGACAATTTCAGACTAATGAAGAGGTTTTTGCAGCTCAGACAAAATTTTCAAAAATGCTTACTATTTGTTGGGTGATATCATGTTAGTGTCACTTTAGTAAATTAATTGTGTTTAACAAATTTATTGGCACAAAAAGACTTTTGTATTACATGCTCAGAAAATGTTTTGTGAGTACGAGTGGAGATGATTTCTGGACTAGTGACACAAATAACTATTATAGCAAACTAATTTCTGATGTTGCACTATCAGAGACTGTACGATTAGACGCGTTAAAGCTCGAGTTTGTTAATACTTAGTATTTCCACATATAGTTTACAGTTTACTTTTAGAATGAATAATAATAACATTTATCGCAAATTTCATTTGCGAGTTGTTAGAAAATAATATTTCGTAATGGAAACACAAGTTATCTGACTTATATGGAGAATAGTAATAATAATAATTTGTCTTCACCAAAAAATCCCTTAAAAATTAAGTTGTGTATGATGGTCAATGATTGCACAACTTATATTCATATCCATTTGCGAGGTCGATATGTCGCTGCTATGACAACCGTGACGTATATGGCTACTTTTAGAGCACATTGATCTAGTGTTTCAGTCTGCAAAGTGATTGTACATCTTAATTAACAAATTAAATTGGTGATAAAACAATTAGGAAGACCTATCGCTGAATTAGATATAAAAAGTGTTAGCGCGGTAAAACAAGATAAAAATCGACATAAATAACTTTCATGGCAGCGTTCAATAATGTGTGTAACAGAGATTCTCGTGGGGGCGCGTGATTATCTGGAAACCAAGAAAACATTGTGCTGCTTCTTAAGTGATTTCAAATTCCCGTAAGTAGAAAAGCAGGTAATGAATACAACTACAAAACTTCCATTTTCAAACTATAAATCTTTTGCGCAGTTTTTACATTTGCTACATTCTGTAGTGTCCGATCTTTCTGTTACTATCTCTAGTATCTAGTGTTGCAAGGCCTGTGGGTGTTTTAATCATTTTGGAGTCCTCCCATCTATCCTAAATCTTTGCTCCGTATACAAATATCCATAGTATACCTTGAATATACATCATCCTAAATATGGAGTCTAAATTATTAGTTTTTCCAATTTATTGCATTTCGGCTGTGCGTTCTTTCTTAGCTTTTTACAATGTTCTATGGATAACAATTTTTTGTCAATCACCAGTCCCAAGTACTTTATTGACTTGCTACATTTTATGATTCCGCTTTTGCCTTCTAAATAGAACTGGTTTTCGTGCCAATCTCTTCGTACCTATAAACCTTTCTGTGTTTTTCACTAAACTGTATTGTAAATTATTCTTCTTCGTCAACCTACGGTAGGCTTCCCAAAGCACTCTGTATTTCTTCTCAATCTTTTTCAAAGACAGACCTGCTAATAAGATGATCTGGTCATCTGCAAACACCTGGTAGTCGTCAGAAACAGTCAGAAAGTTGTAAAGTCTTTACATCTAAAGATCTCTCGTCATCTGTCGTGGTGACGCTGATTGCATTTGTTAGTTTATGATTTTCGCCAATAAAATTGATGGGACGAGTAAGTAATGTTGCGGTATTGTCCCGATATGTAACTTTTTCAACGATTTGCTAATTTAACGGGGTTTGTAACTGGAAACAATCTTGCTGAAATAGATATATACAGAAGTTAACACAAATATGACTTGTAGCAATATCCAACTGATAATTAATTATGGGGGGCGAGGGTACACAAAAAAGTTTGAGAATCACTGGTGTATAAAATAAAATTTTGTGGGCTTCAAATTACCAGCTCTTAGACGTTACTTTACAAGGTCGTAAAAAAATTTCAAGAAAGAAATTCATCTATCTAATCTGAATTAAGCTAAGCCACAGGTCCATTTTTCCATGGTCAACTCTTAGAAACTTTTTATTTCGTAATAATACCTTATATCATAATTTGAAATGTGTACTCCTTTATAAAATAAAGTACGAGTCACACTGATTTATTTTAATGTGAAGTTTCTAACATGACAAATAGGGCAAAGTTCTTGAATGCAGCTGGCAGTGTTACTATTTAGGTATTTCTTACAAAAGTATTTGCGTTAGACTACTTACTATTCATTAATATTTAGGTATTCACAAGTGACTCAACTAACACGAAAGTGCTTTGGGAACACTTCAGGAGTCAAAGCAAGTGCGACGTAACAATCTCAAGTAATCCTTCAAAGAGGCTGTCTAACCGAACATCAAAACATTAACTGCAGTGTTTAATTTCTTTTAAAATGATAACATCATAAAACTTCTCATAGTAAATTTTCAATATCAGTCAGTCTCATTAATAGTGCATGTTATTGTACCAACACAAACACAGCAAAATGCTAATCGAAGCAGTGCTTGTGTCTTTTTTTATTTATTAATCTTTTTTCCCCACAAATGATAAGCTAGAGAAAATTGCAAGAAAGAAAAATGTAAATTCAGAATGTGTTAACAGGAAGAGTGGGGCCTTTTAATTAGTGTAAAGTTTATTTACAAAAAAGTATTAAGATTAAAACATTTTTGTCAATGCTGTTCAAAAAACAATAAAGATATTCTGCACTTGACTTTGATTGAACCAACTAAGAAGAATCCCACTATAATTAAGTTAAGAGTTATCAAATATAACGTGGAAAGAATGAGACTAGAAAATAAAACAGAAAAGGCGTGAAAATAACTCAAAAGCTAGTGAAATAAATTTATACGGACTAAAACTGACAGAAAACTGTTTGTGTTGAGATAAAAAAGGAAACAAAAAAATGGAAAACGAAGTGATTAATGAGTATAGTTAGATACAACACTGTGTTTTTTAGTTCTAGAAATTATTTTATTTATAAGATTTTATTATCCAAACTCACATAAGAACCTTAAAAATACAAAGGAATACTTTAGAATTTCTTGTGAAGTCTGTCAAAAGAATTATAAATTCTGGCCATGACAATAGAAATAAAAATAAATCAAAAGTTATAAACGCCGCCGATTTCCACTTTTCCATAAAATACAGAACTGTATGTTATAGTTATGGTTCATAAACCACAAATAAAAATGTTAATATTTCGTGAATTTCAATTTATGCTACCTTATAAAATAACAGAAAGTGCTTTCAAATGGTTTATAAAGTTAAAACGCAGTTTTGCTTCTGAAGAAATCAAAGAAATAAACTAACATCTACTGCTTAAGATTTTTTGAAATTCTTTTTGATTTTTAATAAAAATTATAAACTCGAGTAAAGACAAACAGAAAAAAAGGTTCAATTTTATGCCTCATAATGTCATTTAGCTGCATAAACCTATCACTTTCATTTTACGCTATTGAACAAGAGTGACGCCGACGGCAGTTTTGGCGTCGTTGATATCGGGTGGGAGTTTCGTGTTTCTCTTGTTGAAGTGGAGAATCATCTAGATGACGCCGGAGCTAATAAAGCTTTTGGCGGCAACGACTTGTAATCAGGGTTTCAGTCTTACCACTGAAGGTTGACACCTACCCAGAATTTCGCTAGGGTAAAGTAAACTCGTAATAATCCATCATACTAAACTACTATGTCGTTTAATGAAAACAATATCTAGTTAAGTTGCCATTTGGAAGTGATTACATTACAAACTTTAATGTTGCAATTTTATTTCATTAGAGCTATTACTTTACGCACATGTAGATTCAAGTTGTTTGTTTACAGATTATATCAAATTTACTACTTCCCGTTTAATGTATTATGCATCAATTTGCATCTTCTCAGCGAAAAGCTTTTGAGTACTGATAGTATAAACTCGGAAGTATGTACCTAGAGATACCCTGATAATGAATCTAATTCGGCACTATAATCTGCGTTAAAAGCACGGGTTTAAACTACAAATTACCAAATTATTTTATGAATGTTGCTAAAACTTACTTAACTAACTTAATTTATGTCGATCTTGTAGACCTTGTCCCTCTAAAAACGGTACTGTAAGTTTAGAAATGGTGGTTTTTGTACGACTCCACAGTATAAAGTTTGAAGGGAAGGGTGATGACAAAAAATGGTTTGATTTATTCGAACATCAGTTTGCATATCACGCGTTAATGTTCACAACATGTAGGAGTCTGTCACAAACTTTTATTTATTATCATCTGAGAATGCTCTAGTTGTGCCTAAAGCTTTTTGAAAGAATGATGGAATGTTAAAATCAGCGAAGCGCTTAGGATACGCAAAACTTTTTTAGGTAGTAGTTGCATGAAAACAAAATTTTATTCCGTCACCGAATTGCATTTTAAGAGAGACATCGAAAATTGACATAAATAATTTCAAATACCACGGAAGAAATGAACGCACACTAAGGAATTTGAAACACTTGATAATAATTAAGCGACGTAATTGCTTTTAAACAACACAAATTCAATTAGAGATGGTGAATTCAGACCCTGATAAATAACACTAATGAACGCTGTCTGTTTAAATTAAATTACAAGTTAATCTGGGACGGGTATTGAATACAAGCGAAATGAATTACGGGTGATTTTGGTATTCTTGTTGCAAATAAAGTTATAGACGCCAATTAAGAGGTATTTCGAAATTAGTACAATTTATTTATTGCCAAACTTTGAGTAGCTGTTTAAATATTTAAACTGTTTTTTAGTTACTTTGTATTAATAAATAACTGTTTCCAACAACACAAAAGTTAAAAAGCAAGTCAATTTATATTTTAATCTACAATATGTAAAGATAATTTGGTAGACTCCAAAACAGGCATTAACATTATCATTAAAAAACACTTATCCGGTATTTATTAATGAAAGTCTGTGTAGATCCTCAACATTTTACTAACAAAGTTTTATACTCACCCTCGTATTTTATGGGGTAGTTGGTGCAAATTTCCTCAAGTTCTCAACCGCAAATCTGGAACTTTATTACTTTCCCCGATTTATTACAGGTAGTTTCTGCTGGAAAGTGTGTACTTAAAATCTTGCGTGCCACAAATTTGTCTACACGGTTTCAAGTTTGTAGCTCGTGTTTCTTAATAAATATTTAGACCTTATCGAAAAGATTGGTGTTATCAACTTCGGCAATCTCGGTATAGATACCGTGAATATTCTTTCCTTTAATAAAGTTACATTTTAGCAAAACTCAGACGTGGAATAACTAAAAAGGCAGAACCAATCTCTAGAATTATTCCGTTTTGTTTATAAAGATCTACGACAACTATTCAGTAAAGATCATATCGTATCGACCACCCAAGTTATCCAAATTATTAATTGAGACATTCTCTTTTATAAAACCATTTTAGATATTTTGATTTCCTTCCTGGTAAAGTTGCGTTTTCAATGTATGACAGTCGCAATCTTTATTGTACAGCTGTTAAAAAATTGTCATGGGATTGGTAACTACATGATGATCACTACTTTTCGACAACTCTTATAAAGTTGTAGGTTAGTAGCATGTAGGCATCGGAAAAGCAAGACTTCTTAGTATATCCCTGTCGATCATTTTAGAGTTTATTGTTTCACTCCATTCTCTTTTCTGACGCTAGACTGTGAAAACAATTTTACCCAATAATGTTTATTATAGAATTTCAAACGGTAAGTATCGCGTCTAATTATGGCCGAATCAAGTAACCTTTTGAGCGCTCGCCCCTGTAAACACAATTTGTGGAACCTTTTAGCACATAAGACGATAAAATTAACTCAGGAAATTCTATCAACAAAATTTATGTTCAGCCCAGGGCTTCTACGCACCACCACAAATCAAAAACCTATAATTACTTCCATAAACATGAACTCAAGATAGATTACTTAATATTTAATCTAGCTCATAGTTGAGATAAGAAAATGCTATTTAAGTGACGTAATAACTCGAGCAGGTCATTAAATAAAGTGTTATCGTAACTGAAGAAGGGTTGGTTGCCCAATGAGTATCCCAAAGTTATCCAGAGTTTCTTGTGCAAAACTCACTTAGAAACCCATCTGAGTTTTCTAAATTGGATGTCTATCCAATTAATAAAAAAATTTAATTATTACTATACACTTAAGAAAAGCAAACTAACAACATATTTATTTGCAATATTAAACTAAACACTTAAAAAAATAAAATAAATAATCTTTTAAAAAATAAATTACTTAGTCATAGTCATCTAATTTTAAGGAAGACCAGAAGAAAACTTTTCTATTCAGGAACAAATGAAACGGCATTTTAAAAAACAAACAAACCACACTAAACATTGTTATATTGTTTTAAATACAAAAGAAATCTCGGGAGAGAGCCGATCACTTTTCTAATTACCATTCATTTGGCCCTGATCTCAGATACTTATAATTTTATAAACTTTGACCAACTGAAGAGCTTGCTCAAATCCCAAAAGATTCCTTAATTTGCTCAAAATAAATTGGTAACCTGATAAAACTTTTCCAATTGATACTGCACTGACTAGACAACAATGTATACTAGACATAAAGCTGTAAAACGAATCCGAAACTATTTTGATATATGATTTTTTGCTCTAAGTATTTTCCACAACTTGATAGCTGAGAATTCTTCAATAACGGTAGCCGAGACTGTCAAAAATATTCTGGGTCTTTTATTTTGACTGCTAGGAACTATGGCAGAAAATTTAGATAATTCTCGTTTATCCAAGTTTCTGGCACGTTTTCTTGAAATTATGTAAGAGGTTGCCCCAAATATTTTGAATGCATCAAATATGCAACAAAATAAGTAAGCAATAACACCTCGTTCAGACGTTTCTTTATACTTTTTTGGTAATTAACAAGAAATTCGTTTTTGGATAAATTATTCCAAGAAATGACAGCGTTGACTAAAAAGCATCCATCACCTTGAATTTTGTCTAAGGTACTGGCTAAAATTGATAATTGTTTTTCTGAATGAATTGCCTTTGAGTATAGAGCAACATTCTTCAATGGCATTATTATTTGGGTAACTTCCGAAATCCTCTAAATGTTCACTTCTTATTTGGGTATACAAACGGTCATTAGAAACGAATGTCTTCAGACAATCTTCCTAGGAATTCCAACGTTACTGCTTCATGCGGGCGATGATGACTTCTAAAGAATCTCTGAATTTCTACTACATATTTCGTTACGTTTGTTGGATTATACCCTAATAAAGTAGATTTATGCAATGTGCTGAACAGTTATACGTTAACATACCTCTGATCTCAGTCAGAATTTGTTTCATTCTCTTCTCATTGTCGGTGCAAGATGCTATTATACAAAGTCTTTATTTAGTGAATAGCTTTGTTAGCAACTTCAGCTCCGGTCTTCTCTTCACATTTACTAAATATACGCTAAAATCTGTACGAGTATGTATGTAATTTGGAATCACTGAATAGTTGTAAGAGTTCGACCAACCGTCTAAAATTAAAGCCCTTCCAATTCTTGCTTTAAATTATCTTCGATTTCAGTGCATATTTCCTGTAGATATTCCTCAACCAGTTGTTTCCGATTTAGAGCAGTATAAACTAGACAAAAGGTGGATATCATTTCTTTAAATGTTGGGTTTTTAAATAGCTACATTAAATGGTATACTGCTCTTTTTGCTCAGGACTAGTAGAACTACAAACTCATCTAAATTTCCATTCTTCATTCTATTTGCAGAATCTCTTTTCTCTGCACTCGGACTCTCTTATTCTTCCTGGTTGATTCTGATCCCCTGCCTTTGTCCTCATTATCACTTCCACTTGTACTGCTTGTCATGCTACCTTCATCAATTTGAATTAAACCAAAGATCAATAACATCGAAATGGAAATATTGGCTAGACAAGAATGCAGTTAGCAACTAACAGCTGAGAAAAACAATTTTCTCTTTATTGCATGTATGACAGCAAACTTGTTATTATGTGATTACTATCACTTACTCTGACTTATTAGCAAAACATTTAAAAACTGAATACTCCTTTTTGGCTCACTTTATGTATGTTTGTATAAAAATTCTAAAACTCTTTCACATTTGGTTGAAAATCATCTTTCTAATAGTGATATGTTAATGTTTTGGAGCAGTGTACTTCCTTACATCATTTTTTACACATATCGAGTTGACCTCCCGTTGGTAAAAACAACAAAAAGGAAAACAAAAATAGGAAACCTAAATATTTTATTATCTTCCTTTTTCATTTTTCCCGCCTTTGAAGTTTATCATGTGCAAATACAAGAATTTTGTTCAAAAATCATGATTTTGTAAACAGAAAAGGTTATTAATGGAAGATTCTTCCGATGTCCAATCTACCTTCGTTACAGTTTAACCCTTGTTGTGATTCTTGACTCTCTTCTTTCTGCTAAATTCTTGAGGGAAATCTTTACGATCTAGTAAAATACCTCTCTCTTTATCATGTCAATTTATCTCAAGATAAATTTGTGGATCTGACGACAACAATCATAATCACAATACAAACACTTTAAGGTATCAGTACGAATTGGGTGTAATTTTGAATACATGAGCTTCACCGGCTGAATTCTTACCTTCTACTGTTCCGACGATTGAAGCAACTTTCACCATTGTTACTGATTGCTGAGTTGACTTCGTGATTACTCGCCATAAGTTTCTAATTTTTGGCGAGACTTCTATTGGGATGTATTATTTATGTTATTGAGCTTAATGTCAACAAAGAACTAACAATTATCTAGGTATTGGTAGAGTTGTAGAATTCAGTGCTGAGTTTATTCTGTTGAAAGATGAAAAGAAATATCTGCTAATATATTTGGACATTACCGAAAACTTAGTAGGATAGTATTTAAAGTTTGTATAGTGGCAGTTTCATTTCGGCATTAATATATAAGAGAAGAGATAGAGCAGATGGTAGACTCCAGTTGAGGAACTGATAATAGTGTCTGTACCATAATAGCACCCATTTAATATATTTTGTGAATGTAACAAAAAGACAGCGCTGCGAAAGTCTACCTCATGAAAAATAAAGGTAATCTTGATTCGACCAAACTGACGCTCTGCTACTGCATACGTTAGGAGGTTCACTAAAATCAACTTGTTTGATTTGAGAAGTTTGGTTACTTCCAAAGAATTATAAATCTAGAAACTAGTTCTTCTATATCTATCGATACAATAAATCATCGTGTAAGGAGATTTAAAATGGAAAATCGGTGCAACAATATAAGACCAAAAACAAAATTTCTAAAACTCAAATTGAGCAAATCAGAACCATTAAAAGTTATTTAGGTATATAAAGAGAGATTTGTAAGAGGAAACACAAATAAATGCAAGACTTCCTTTACAGGAAATATAATGAGAAATGTATGGAAATGTAAAACTTTGGCTAGTTCCTAGCTTGAAAGCGTAGCACGCCAGGTAGGTTCATGGTAAATATAGTTTGCCTCATTAAGGTTCTTCTCTACTTAGTAGGAAATATTTATGCTAAATGTTCTGTTTTTATAAAAGACATGTTTATAACTATGAGTCTAAAAGATTTCTAACCTCTCAGTGGGACACAGAGTGAACTGTCCGAAAGGATAAGCATTTCAAGTTAGTCATTAATTTCCAGCTTCATTATAAGAACTCTGCAGTTAGGGTGTTACCTACTACTAATGTATGTAAGACGCAGTTGCCGATATTAGATAATACTCGAAGTAAGAAGATCCATTATAATTGTTCTTAGCTTAAGTATTTCCTTTTTAACAATGAATAACCTGGATACTGTTATGCCTATACATTAAAAATAATCCAGGATTTACGTTTTCACATAATAGCAATAAAGTAGTAGATTAATAGGAACAGCAGGTATCAAATAAAATCGCCCCGTAAAAAGTAACAATACCAAAAAACTACTACTAACAATTGTGTAAAAACTTTTTAAGAAAGGATGAGTGCATGTATACTTCAGTAGAAATAATCCTTCTTGACTCTCGTGACACGGAATGTTCTTATTTTCTTCTTTTGTTTAGAAGTACATACTAATATTTTTCATTTAAAAAGTAGTACTCTATTTACTAGGGCCCAATGAAGATAACTCTAGATACTTCTAATTTAGATAATTTGATAATTACAGAGATAGAAAAAAATGAATGAAATCTTGAAAATTAAAACGAAAAAGTTATTCTTCACTTTTTTTATTCTAATTACTACTTAATTGATATGTTTGAATATAAACACAGTTAATTACAAAACTAGTAATTAATTTCTATAAAGTCCCGATAAAATTTTTATAACAACCCTTGTATAACATCCATAATAATTGCGATATGATATAAGCTTGACGGTTCATTAGTTTCCCCAGACTTATTACCGGTAATTCAAGTCTTAGCATGTGCTTGAGTTTCGCGGTTGTCTCTAACTGTCAAAATGATTACTGTTGGAATTTACATGCAGATCTCTGTTGTACCAAGATACAAATGGGATTTCATCGAACGACTCCACTTGATAGTTCGGGAATTAATGGTCAGTTTCGGGTTCGAAGGAAGACATTACAAGGGGGAGCACCTGCATTCGTTACAGACCCAGGACGACCAACTCTCGTATAATTGTGTGTTCGCGGTAAAGCACCTCGTTTGCTCGCGCTCGCACTCGCCATTGTGGCGCAGCGTTTGATCTCGCAATTAGCGCGACACGTCTCGTCGCAGCACTCATTACCGATACAAAGTAACGCCGCTCGCTCTCTACCGGTTTCTGAGCCCGTACTTCCGTTCTCTTTGCCGCCGTGCGCTTAAGAGAACCACTTCAGAAAATTATACTTTCAAGTACCTAGAAATACCTTTGTGTAGTGTTACGGCAAATTTACGATTCAAATATGGCCAGTGTACAAGAATACTTTGTCGTTTTTATTACTATTTACTAGTGCTACTCGATTAATTGTTTATTGAAGACCGTGACTGGCAACCAGTACGTTATTTGCATATTTAAAGCATTTCAAATCGTTAAACCGTACTTCATTCACGTTTAGTAATGAAAAGTTATGTTTATAATTAATTTTGTGATGTAAATATTTATAGAGAAAAAGTACCATTTATCAGAAGGCGGTTTGCTTTGCTTAGTGGGTTTTGAAGCGAAGCTTTTGAATAAAGCTTCTAGCAAATAGACTACTGAGTAAAGAAACCATGAAATTGCTTGAAAATAAAAAAACAGCAGGTTTTGTGAATGTGGGTTTACTATGTACAATTTGCATTGATGTGCAAATACATTATACTTTTGACCTACCTACTGAAAACTTCTTCCTGTTAATAAAAGTAACAATAGTCAACCATGCTAATGTTCCTTTTAAAGTTTTTTGTTGTGATGCTGATATTATGCAACATAAATTTCTGTGAAGTAGTATTTTTCATATAAAGCGAATGATGGATATCTCACCTATTTATCAAAATGTTAAATTATGAATAAGTTACATTTATAAAACAAAATAGTTGTACCGTTTATTCGCACAATATAGAATGGAAATAAAAATAAAAACAGGAACAATAAGTACGACAGAACAAATTAATGGAAGAAAACTCGAATGTAAGTTATTAGTGACTTTGGTAGTCATTCATTTACGCTTAAGCATATAATCTTCGAATGTCCAAATGCAGATTTAATTCTTTGGGGGAAGTCGACTATCAAGAAGCACTCACCAAGGAAAATTTCATGACTAGGATTTCATTAGATTTGATGTAGTTAACTAAGGTACTCATTTGAAAAAGATGTTGCCCAAAGATTTCATCATTAATTATTATTACCCAAAACAGAGAATTAGTCTTGACACCAATATTGCGGAAGCATTGAAAAAGTCTTACTAGAAGAAAATAATTCCAGTAAGAAACACCAAATTTAAAAAAAATCACTGAAAACTTAAAATGTAACTGCAAGGTTATGTACTTTATGTCAACTGTTAATGAACCTTTCTTCAAATTCTAATAAAACGTAACTGATTATTTCAACGGCAACATTCTTAGCACTATTCGCCGTAAAGAGGCCTAACCTTTTAATAAGTTTTGTTTTTTGACAGGACTATAGAAACTAATTCAATATTGTAAATTCTCTTTTCCAACAGGGCTGGTACAACGTATTTGAATGAATATAAGGAAGCATTGTAACTCTAGAAAGTTTGATTTACTAAAGCAATCAATATTACCTAAATTGCAAAGCAAAAACCACTAGTGTGAAGTAAGGCAAGAGGCGATGGTGCATTATTTTTTAGTGATACCGCGAGGAATTTTAGTTTATTGAAGTAAACGAGTATGAATAGAAAAGATTATTTTTAAGTAATAATAGGACTGAGAAAACGATCGTGCCCTTAAACATTTAGCATGGTTTAGGTTGTAGAGTGTATGGGTCAACATCTAAAAAGGTCTGGCAAAAACGTTGTCTGTAAAACTAATAATGAACTCTTAAAATTAATCCTACAGACAGTGAAGTAACTAGGATTGGTGTTGAAGGCTTGGAAGACCAGGGACATCAGATAAAAGAAGCTCACTAGGATTAAATTGGGATCTAAATGAGTGGTTGCATGGTCAAATAAAGTTATATGGTAAGTAATGCTGTAATGACTCATAAAACCAACATAATTTTCTGAACAAGACTATATTTATTTCAGAAACTTATTTTTATAATAGGAAGTATTATCGGTACGTTTTAAATTGTTGTGTCAGGATCATCCTTGAGAAAAAAAAGAAAAATGAGAACTCTCACAAAGTGGCTTGAAGATAATCAGGCAAAGTATTTCTAGTTAAATAAGGGTGTCTAGAAACAACATTCTCCATAAAACCGATATCAAGTGCTTCACGGCCATAAAAGTATTATCACAGCCTTATATAGCTTTTTTGCATTTTGAAGACTGCAGGCAATCTCTTAAAAGAATCTCCTACCAAAATGCCTTCAATAACTGACCTACGTCCGATTATGCCACGTCTCTAAGAAGGCTAAAAAATAAGATTGAAATATGAAATAGCAAAAATATAAGTCGATAAAAGAATAGAAAAGATTCTTACGATTAGAGACTAGAATTAAAGACACATCTTACAGATAGATGTTTGGATTCGTTTCTTGTGAATGTTTAGTTTTTTCAAGCAAGTATTTAGAATCAGAGTGAATTTTTATGGATAGTAGTTGTACTCAGATTAGCTAAAGTTTTTATAAAATTTAGACAACTTAAGAATTTCAATTATCCACTTAATATTCCGAATCATATGGGACAATCAAAACGTCATAATCTTGGTTTGAACTTGAATGCTTCGAATACTCGTAGTAAGTTAAAGAAAATTCTTGTTATTGAATCTTCTGAGTTCATACTGGAAGGTGACTTTGCTTCGTCATTGGCGATTACGGAAACGTGAAATCTTGAGAGACCTACTATTGGATATTCATTCTTGTTCTCGGATATAATTAGTCAAGAAATTGTTTTCAATGAAAAATTATTATCACTTATAATATGTATAAAAGATTTCGGTTTACGCAACGTCTTTCCATTAAAGTTCAATTTTGTGGTACAGCAGCACATTGCTGGCGCTAAACCACAAATTTGGTTCTTTACTTAAAATGTAAAAAGTAATCTACCGTCTTATTCAATAACCCTTTTGAAAATTTCATTAACCGTCCTGACTAGGATAATCAGTTCTAGTAATTCACTTGTTTCCGAAGTAGTAAGACTATCTAGCTCTCTAATTAAAACTGTAATTAGAATTTCCTTGTGGTCAATTAAAAATCTCTCGAGAGTTTTGAAATGCATACTAACTATGTGGTAATTGTCGTTATTTGTAATCACTGTAATCTGATATTATTATTAATCAAATTATTTATTAATGCCTTTTGTAAAATCAATAAATGGATAAGAAATATAATAATGCATGTTGAGAAGATCGGTTATTAAAATGTTGTAGTTTAACGTTGCAAAACACTTCTTGAGACCACTTGCTTGAAAACATCTATGCAAAATGGGATTATGTACTTATTTTTAATTCTCCATATCTCTTGACGAATACCACATGCATTTGTTATGGTTGCACACAACGAAACAGCTGGTTTAATCAGAATTTCACGCGTGAATTTTATACCTGTTTTTCTGTTCAGCATAAAGAATTTCTTGTTTAAGATAGGTTTTACATTTAGAAAAATCCCAAAGAAAAGATCCTAACGAAGAAAAAAGTTGAATAATTAAGAAACCTCAAAAAAGCAAGTAAGTGTTTATTACTATTCTAATGTTCCGAACACTGTTATTTTATGAAAAAACCATAAAGTTGATAATCTCCTAAAGTTGTCTAAACACGATATACTACTCATTATGTCAAAATGTCTATGGATTTTTCAAATTTTCGTTAATTCTCTGTAAACAGAAATTTACAAAAGACATAAATCTCGATTGACACTAATCTTCTAAAGGTGGTTTATGACAGCATCTTCAGACATTTAGCAAAGAGCCGCCGTAATGAACAATTATTACTGTTTATTGTCCACTTGTAGTAAATCTTAAAGGTTACAGGTTTTTAAAAATGTGTTTATGTATGAAGTCAGTTTTAAAGTTTAAAAGCAGAATATTTTTATTAAATAAATCTCATTTCATCTTGAGCGTTAATAACAATAATAGAATAAACTGTTAATTTGAAACGGGTACTCACGAGAGAAATAAAAGTTCCAACAAAGTGAAATTGTTTTATTTTAATTAATTTCCACGTCTTGAAAAGTTACAGCGAATTCTTCTTAATATCATAAGTTTCTTTTTCTGTTTTAATCATAAAATCACCTTGGCTTCCATTTTCAAATTACAAAAGTTTACAACAGCAGCCAGTCATTATATGAAAATGATCAACAGGTGATTTCAGCTTCCAGAAGTTGCATTGTTAAAATTAAGTTAATAGTTTTTAATTAAATTCGGTTTTGTGGTAGAATTAGAAATGGTTTTAATTGATGTAAATCATAATCGTTAATATGATTAAAGTAGTAAAACTGGATGTTAAACGAATTAGAATCTCCTTGTTCGTTTTAAATATTGAAATCTATCTTAAGATTTGCAGCTTTGGAAGATATTCATTAGATTCTGTTTTTGATTGCTTCAATTATGAGTTGATAAACTTTTGTAAAATTAAGTAAAGCTATCCTTATTAAAGATTTTTAATTAATTCTGGAGTTTTTCAATGAATGCGTTTGTTACCAAACACCTTTGAAGTAGATATTTAGTATTCCTCTTCTCAATTCTAGGTATAAAACATTTTCTTTATTAACAACAAAATTGAAGCTGACAAATGATAAACTTTAATATTATATTATTAAGAGAGAATGATGCAGGTTTGCTGATTTTATGACAGTGTTTGGAAAACTGTGAAACTTGAAATTTTACAACTTTAGTTCAGAATGAATGTGTGAAGCAGATAACACTCAAACTTCATAATATATCTTCAAAATAGAAAAGCTATGAAGAAATAACATGAAAGTTCAAAGAGAATATATGTTAATTTTCGGTTAGTAACGTAACAATGTAAAAAGCGTATTTTCATGCTCAAAGTACATTATGTTGTAATTAAATGTTTATTTACAGCTTGCAGTAGGTAGGCAGTGTTTTATAATTCAAATTGCCGATCTTGCGTATACGATTACCTCTTGATTAATCTCAATATTTACTTAATACTACTTACGAGTTTATTTTTAAATGCCTTAATGATATTACGTAATTAAAATTTTTCTTTTAATAGAAGTCACAGTTTTAGAAAACATTGAGGGTAATTTTAGTAATACGAAATGAATGAAAAGCGAAAACAACTTTTAAAAAACACTTTTTAGGAATGCCTAAGAATGAAAACCTAAACTCGAAAATGAATCAAAGATAAATCAAACTGTATTTACATTTACGTACCTGTGCGAAAGCGTGCATGTTGCACGCGGTCGCGAATTCCACCTGTTTCACCTGCCACACTCACAACATACACCGTACTACTAGCGTCCGCGCCATGGTCCGTACTCTATATATCGACCCCACCACCCTTACACGAGGGGGTTGTCTGCCATTCATTATCACTAGCAGCCCCCAATTTCTCCACCGGTTTCATCGTCGTCAATGGTCGATCAGCAAATAAGTACCCGATTTCGTAGACATTCCGCGTCCTCCCGCAGACCGATTTTCGTGAATTACCGCGCGATCCTCTTCGTTCCAGTAAATGGAAATGACGCGGCGGCAGCCTCTGTCGGCAAACTTCTCTCACGATAGCTATTTATTTACTTGTATACATTTGTAATTGGTTGATATCCTTAGATAACCTGTGTAATTGCTGGTCGTGTTGGATTAACAAGAATAAGTGCCGTGGAAAAGCTTCCTATTAAATGGATCACTGTCACTATTAAATTTTAATTTGTGAAATTTCTGTTTTATATTTAAAGATTTAAAATTTATTTTGTAAATAAAAATTGAATTTCGTTCTTT